>UYYG01000242.1:0-24080 GCA_900625125.1 Dracunculus medinensis
AAAATTAGCTCTTTTACCATGAATATTTAAAGCAATCGGCCCAGTTATCGAATTCTTAACTCGCGCCTGCAATTTAAACTTAAAGAAGAAATTCTTAAATAATATACTTGGTAATCTAATCAGGAAGACGTGAATAGTCGTGCTCCCGCTTAGAGTAAGGAATTTTCAAAATAAATTTGTCGTAAAACCCAGATGATTTATGAAGATGCGACACGTTTTCGTAAAATTTAAAGAATGTTTCGAATATTGCGATTTAATTTTTATCGCACAAAATATTTAAAATATTTTTTTAGTCTTAAAATATTAGATAAAAGATAAATTAGTTAAATTCTCTAAAAAATTTATAGATTAAATAAATATTTCTATTGATTTCAGCGAAAACACATTTCATTCTACCTTAACATGAAAATTTTTTCGTAGAGAAAAATAAGAAATGTTTTTTAGAACCTTCACTAATGAACTGATAATTCTTTCTCCATAAGGATGAGGTCGATCACAAAAAGAATATTCTTCAGCTGCAAGATTCATTCTATCTGCCCGACTTAATACGGATTTTAACAATGCCAAACTATCTGACCATACAGCAGCTTCTACCTTCAATTTTGCCATTAATGCCATAAAATCCTTTCTTTTTAAAATGATAAAATGATACAATTGATAAAATTCATAAGAAATTGTATTTAGAAATTTTACTTTACAGTTCTAAAGTACTTAAAAATAAAAGAACTTTAGTATTGAAAAATATAGGAAAATCCTGAAATATATTGTTTATTGACACATAATTTAATGGTTATAGTATTTGATAAATTAATTCGGATGGTCCAAAATAATGGCAAAATATTCGATAAAAAATGCTCACATTAATTGAATTTTGTGGTATAGTTATATTAAATTTTTGAAGATGAGTTCGAAGTGCTGCAACTTCTTTGGATCTTATATCAATAAATGAAACAACAGTCACATTACATGCATCGATCGGATGTACGGATAAATCCAAAGTCATCGCATCCTAATAAATTTTGTTCATTCGAGAATTCTAAGGTAATATATGTATCTTGGAAAGGAAACATTCAAATTCATTCAAAGTTTGCTAGTTTAACTGAGTTTAAGTTATGGAAATCATGATGAAATCGCGATCTTCATCGCACCTAGTTTCTTCTTACTTACTGCCAAAATGTATAATATATTCATTCATTAAATGCTCATATCATATGTATTTCTTCAACTCCTCTGATATCCCATTTTAACTCCTTAACATAATCTCTTAGTGTCTCATGAAGCAATGTCATGTCCCGAAACATCCTTTGCAATTCCACGGCATGCTTACACCATAATCCCTCTCTCCCTCTCAGCCACTTCCCATTTTGTTTTAATGATGTTCTAATTACAGTTCTAGCGAAAAACGAAATTCCACCTTGGATAGTTGCAGCCAGAAATGCCTTCTTCCTTTCGACGAAAATTCTGTGGAATTATCGTAAAATTAAACAAAGACGAAAGTTGGGATTTATCTGGTGGCAACATATATAATTTTGCTATATGATTTTGCATCCTCGCCTAAGGTAAAAATTAAAAATACATTAAAATACTCGCCAAGCGGATAGAACTTAGAGATGGGAACGCATCCATCTTCGCTTGAATAGCTTTAATTACTTCTGGCATATGTACTTGAAAAGTGGAGAAAGAAGTGGCACCTCCATTATTTAATAAATAGCCTCTGACCTGGTAATCAAAGGAATAATCCTGAATAGCAATGATGTGAGGCTTCAGACGAAAAGATTATATCAAATCCCTCACTATGAGCTCGTTATATTCCTTTAAAATTCATTCTTCTTGATAGGTGAAATGGTGACGCTATTTCCAAGGTATTGTGATATGGTCTTATCTTAAAAGCTTTTGGACTCAGTTAAAGTAGGACTATTAGAATCTGCAATGTTGCAAAAATTGAAAGAAATACGTAATTCGTGATGACATAATGATAAGGCGATGTACACATTGATTGTTGATAAGCTTGATAAAGAAATGGAATGATTGCATTCGTATCTGCATGAAGAATTATATGCATTTCATCGAGATCACGAATTTCCTTCAGTAATCTTCTGTATCTATTTTTCGTTGGTAATGAACGCATTATTATCTGAGATAAGAACAATTCAAAAACTGAAATTTTCGACTTTCAGAACTTATTAAGATAGAAATATAAATTTGTGAAATTTCATCAGTCATTCATTTAATTTAATTCATAAGGAAAAACCTGAATCGATCGAGGAAAATGACTTTCAGCAACAAAATGTTGGAGATCAGTAAGATCTGAAAGAAATTCAGAAGGCTAAAAAGTTGATGTTAATAAGCAGGAATCTAAACAATGTAAACGGATTGTGCTATCAATTTCTGCCTCCATTTCCGAGTGAAAGCGTCTCTATCTAACAACCGGCCGAGCAAGCCAAAGCATAAATGGTGAATGCTGTTGAAAGAAGATAAAGAAAAGAATCACGTTTATAGTTAATTGAAGGAAGCATCATTTTTCATGAAGTTCGCTCGACCATCTGTTAGAGCTTTTAATGCTAGAAATTTTTGCCTTGTAGGTGATGGGAGTGAGTTTACCTCTGCGGAAGATAGAATTCAGACCCCATGTTCGAGATGATAACGAGCGACAACGATCGGCCATTCTGCCTTTATTTATAATTAAAAAATTATGAAACAAAAATTATACCAGAAGCATTTCTGTAAAGCAGGACAAGCGATGTCCATTTGTAATGATTCACGATTGAAATAAGTACATTTGAAATAATTCGAGGCGTTGGGAATAGATCGATCGTTCTGAAATTATAGGAAAAATTTTAAAATTCATTTTTATAGTTGAAATTTTTTCCAACTCCTATAAAAAAATTTCTTGTATGCCTTTCTCAATCTCGGATCCTTTTTAAAACGTTCATCGCTTATATCATACTCACTCCTGGCAAAGCGCTCTTCTAGACAGAAATCTCTGATATTCCTGGAATCTTTTGCAGACTTTTTTAGCTTGGGGCTCACCGCCCGACTGCTCCTCACTTTGGTCTTCATTTTACATTTTTCCCCTCCTTCAGGCACTGGTATTTCTCCATCTTCTCATTTTCTTTTGGCATTCTTACCACTGGTATTGCTTTATTTATCACCAGTGCTATCAGATCTAATATTATTTGCATTCAATTTTTAAATCTTTGAAAATTGTGAAAATAATTAAAATAAAAAAACCAATTTTTTAAAGTTGTTATTTATTTTAAAAAGCAATTTATTTTAAAGGAATAAAAATAAATTTTTTACGCATAAATAAATAAATAAAGCACAAAAACCAATCACATAAACTGAAAGTAAAGAAGAAACAATCAAAATCAAAATTAAATAAAAATCATGAAAATAATCATGAAGAGAATCAAATGAAAATGAATAGAAATTCGTGCCCGATGTGCTGTTATTTGCTCAGTTTCTGTCAATCTCAGTCTCCAACTCTACGTTCAGCTCTATGGAGTTTACTCCTCTTTTTCGCCAACAGGTTTGTTATTGCACTAAATTCACGTTCCGTTCTGCTAAATGAGATAAGGGAAATGGAGAAGAAATTTTTTGCCATGGCCGTTTCACCGTTCGGAAAAAGTTGGTGGCAGAAGTCATCCACTTTTTATAAATTTTGCTCATAATTCTAATTCTGCTTTTTATTGTTTGTTAATTATTTGATTTATTCTTCTTGCGTGCTAATTCTAATTCGTTACTATTTGAAAATGGAGCTAAAATTCAGTTAGGTGTTTTCATTTTTCATGTTAATAAATAAGGACATCAGCATTAAAGTCAGCCAAGGATGCCTCCAAGTGCTGAAGTGCAGCGATTCAAAATATCTCCGTCAATTTTTCCTACGGAGAAGGTTCGAAAACTGGAGATTCTTTACGAAATTCTTTAAGTTGCACCTATAAAAAGGAAGTTTTAATAGCTAAGTTCATCTTCTTGCGGTTGGATTTCGCTGAACTTACCATAAAAATCTGTCGAATAGGCTATCTCGTTCTGGAACATCAGTTAATTATCAACTGAGTCGAAGATATCGTCTGTTCGATTGACAGTACTTCGTTATGCAAGCGCAAACGAGTGTATCATCATCCTCGTGCGAAGAGGTCCAAATAACCTATCAGTGCGAGCACTCCTTCTTATCTTATTAACTGCTCTAACTAGGCAACGTAAGGAGGGATCAGTGAGATTTCTCGCAAGTTTTCAACGAATTATTTAAAGCACAGCGAATGCACTTGGCCCTTTTCAAATAAAAGAACCCATGAGCCCATCCTACCGAAGCAAAGCACTATCAGCAGCAGTGATATTCTTCAGGGAAATTTCCTTTTCCCTCAAAGAGTCTTCGCTGCAAGGAATATCGATTCTCCTTTAATATCAACCATTAAATCTTTAGTGAATAAAAACTATCAGCAAATTTTTTTCACCATTTATAGATAGAACAAGCTAATGGCAAAGCATCATTGTCTGGCAAAACAGATTTATCTACAATGAAAAATAAGTTACATTGAATTTTGAACATCAGCAGCCATATCACCAATTCGTCTCTTTTGCACTGCATTTGTGCTCAAAAGTATTTTTCTTGATGATAATTTGCCTAACACAGTGCGCATGACTTTGGTAATAGAAGGTTGGATCAGTTCTTCATCAATTACGTGCGATTTCCTCGATTTAGGAAAAAGCAAGGAAACGTATCACAACTTTGGATTTGGATTAGTTCAAAATATATCATTCAATGTTCTTCCTTTTAGAAATCGATCCTTGAGCATTTGAAAATAAGATGTTTTTATCGTTCATACCACTCTTCTTGAAGAATCATTCAGTTTAGACGTATCGTACATTCAGTGGTATTTTTTTGGCAAATCAGGCACATTATCTCATTTTTGGCAACTGAATAAAACAATATTCGACATTCGATATGCAACGGGATGGAAAAAAGAGTTAGGGTAGAAAATGGTAGGGTAGAAAAATTACATTTCTTCCTTGATTTCTTCCTTGATCATTTGCAGGTTTGCCTGGTAGTTAAAAAAATGGGAGTAACAAATTAAAAGTTTGGCTTGTGGCCTAGGGAAGGTGACGTGCGAAGGCAATACGAAAACCTAAAAATAACATCCAAAAGTGATAAATAAAAACTACAAACCAAACCTTCCATTTTCTACCCTAACTCTTTTTTCCATCCCGTCCACTTCCTAACGCCCTCAAACAAGAGCATTACTTCGATATCTATTATCTAGTCTTCATATTAGAAATACACCATGTTCTTCGTTGCCTCTAATTGGTCCGCGAACCTCAGTCCAAAAAATCTTGCCTTAAACAACAGTTTTTTTATCACCAATAATCCTATATATTTACAATCATATAGCTATTCCAAATAGTGGCAAGTAGTTGGACAGCACTATTCCCTTACTAGGATCTTTTATGATCAGTACCATCCTTCTTTATGTTAACCAGTATAAGTGAAAATGTTCTGTTAGCAGTTGGCTCAACTGGCCCGTATTGCTAATGCTGCTATGATGATAATAATTTGATAGTTTCTGCTCTGGGAAATTGCTGTGGTTTTTTCTCAGATTCTGAAGCTACTTTGCATTCTGGTTCCTCATCCCAGCGTTGTCCCAATAGATCACTTACCATCAGGTAGTCCTAGTTCCTCAACGATTGTGAACCAGGAGGGTGTTCAAGCTGGCATGATTCTAGTATACGATAGTCTCATATTTAACGTGTGTTATATAAGCTTTTAGCAGTTTTTTACCCAAGGACCTGCAAGATGCTTATAAAAATAGTGTTCGCTTTTAATAAGGAAACATTTACCTTTCTTTATAACTTTTAGGTATATTGAGTGGATCAATTGGCTGTAGATAAAAATGCGGCACACTATATAAGCCTGCATAATTTGCTGTTAGCAGATTGGCAGGGTAAGTTTCTGGTCCATAAACTATTATGTTTTCATCGGTTAATCGTTGGCATACTATAAAAATTATTTCAGTATTCGAGACAGTATTTTTTTTGATTTTTATAGCAATCTAATAAATTTTTTCTAAATTAATTCGCGTACTGGAAATGCGCACAAAGAACCAGATTATACTGAAATAATCTATTTAATTTTAAAGGAAACAACCAACTTACCAGTCTTTGGTACCGAACCTGGTTTGTCATCACGTTCAAAAATTGTGATATTTGCAAATCCATGATACGCTGCTATTGCATTAAACATCGATCTATTGTTTTCATTTAAAAATACAACTGAAATATTCATTAAAATCACTAATTCATTATTTTTGCCATCATTCACCATCAAAATTATTAATAAAATTATTATCATAATTAGCGAGAGTTTTGTAAAAATGCGAACAATCCTATAAATTCGAGGATGGAATAGCTGAGTGGGATGTCGCCCAATTCACAGCGCACATGCTAGAGTTCTATTCCTTGCAGGATCACCTGCACTTCTATCGAAAATGGACTCTCTGGCATATTTGTCCAGTGCAATGAGCCGGCGGAGCGAGTCAAACCAGTAATTCTCTGGCGAGGGCTCTTAAAATCCTACAGCTTCTTTCTGCTCATAAGTAATTCTCTGGCCGAGTTCATAATTATTATTAACCATATAAAAAATTTTTGCGACTATTGCAATTGTTTTATCACAGACTAAAGCGTTTACTCATTTCTTTTTAGCTTTCTTAATTTTAAAGCGAAATAAAGAAATACCTAAACGATTAGCGGTAGAAAGAAAAATCGCATAGAATAAAGTCAACCATTTCTTAGCGATGCACATTATGCAGAAACCTTGAAATTTCTACGAATTTTTGTTCATCCATTAGATAAAATTAAAAATCGATGGGAAACCGAAATTCGAAGCATTCATTAGCAGTCATTTGCAATTAGAACTAAAAACTAAATTTAAGACAACGATTAGAAAGAATAAAAGGTAGCGAATTGCAAGGATAAAGTTTTTATCACTATAAACTTTTTCTAAAATTCGCATCCCCGAAAATCAATTTAAAATGAAAATAAACCAAGAAATTTATTATGGTACCGCTTCTCAACGATCCAAAAACTCCAAATGAAATTACGGAATCAGTTCACTGAAAAAAATGAAAACCTTCGTTTGAAAAAAATAGTTAAAAAATTCTAACGTCGCTATTTCTTCAATCTTCTATATTCACTTTTAATTTGGTTGGCCTCACTGATCTCTAACATGCTCTTAGCCGTGGAGCTGTTTATGAGTTACATCACTACTAGACTCAGTTTTAATGACAATTTTACAACCAAAAAGTTAAAATAAATATGTGACAGATAAATTAGTATAAGATTTATTGCCAAAAAACGACAAAATATATAACAATATGAAAAATAACAAAATAATAACAAAATTGTACTTGTATTCGTATTCTATCAAAAAATTAAAAAAGCGGAAAAATAACTGGAAACCTGGATAAACAAAGTGCGAATGACCTGCATTTTTATTGTGTTAGTTTTTGCTTTAAATTAAAAAGGATAAAGAACCATCCACAAGAGGCTTCATCATTTGAAGGATAAAGAACCAAAATGGAGTCAAAAATTTTAAAAATTAAAATTTAGACAAAATATCAACAATCACGAAGGATCGAAATCAGCTAACATTTGTTCTACACTAATTTCGTTGCCATCAGTTGAAGTTATTACGGTCTGACCCTTTCTTGGCATTGCATCCGAATTGCAGTTACCAACAGTTCGTGCATTTTGATTAGGATGCGAACTGGCTTTGTTCTTAGCCACATCACTCTCGATAATAATGATATCAATAGGGTCCACATTATTGCTTATCAAATTGACTGCAAAATCTTCCTGCTTGCTTTTATCTTTACCATTAAAGTTCGAACTGTTCGTAATATGAGCGAAATTCTCATAAGTTCCAGTTTGGTCAGCCTCAGCAGTTTTCTTTCGCTCATCGATTGAATACTTGGCAATTTTTAATGTATTTTGATTAACCTCTCCCATATACATTTCCTGCCTTTTTCTTCTTCGCCTTTCTAGAGGAATGGTATCTCTTGCTTCTGAATCATTTAATCCTCCATCGGAATCATATTTAATTAACCAATTCTTGAATTGTAAAACGGATGTCATGCATGGACGGGAGATATGATTACACAGTATTCGCCCACGTTCCATCTCACGTTCAATCCGCTCATCATCAGTTGAGCGCCAAAAAATATTTTGGGCGACCTGAAAATCACAATTTCATCCTGATAGCCAATTAATCATACGAGTAACACCAAAATAAAATTTGCATTTAAGATCTTTGTAAAATTATTTTAGGAACTAAGTAATTAGCCAATAAAATTATGGACAGCAATGGGTAGTCTAGCTTGGAAGCAAAATTAATATTTATAAAAAGCGATTTAAAAAATCAATAAATAAGCAGAAATTAATGAAAAATACTTTACCTCGATAGGTATTGGAACTAATTCATGATTACAAGCTAACAATGCTATAAGTATCCTCAGAGCAGGAATAGAATCAGGATTTAATAACACTTCATGGCAAATCCACTGTTGTAATTCTTTGACATCGTGAACATTCCAAACTGATGTACGATATATTAAAAAGGAGCTTACAGCATCAGCGAATGCTTCGCCATAATCCTAAAATAAGGAAAATAAAACATTACTAATGATGACATGAATCCATAAGACACCAACAACACTTAATGATTAATATTTTAGGATAAATTGTTCAGGATAAACTGATTTTACTTGAAGTAATTAATTAATTAAAAAAGTAAGTAATTTTTTCTTAAATTCGTACTTGTAAATGAAGAGGACTTTCCGCAGATTTGGCGATAATTTTAATAAAAGAAGAGCCGGACGAAGATAAACCAGTTTCGGCTAATGCTCTAACGCATGAATAAAAATTTGTAGAAGGTCTGCAGTATTGAGTTAAGAGATTGATTATATGATCAGATATATTTAAAACGGCCAATCCCGTATGTTTAATAATTTTTTTCAACCATCCGAAAACTTCCTCATTTACCTCAGGAATATTCAGAGAGAGAGCATCATCCGCGTGGCTCAGCCATACGCTTACCGATATCAACGTATCTAAAAGAAAGAATTATTAAAGTAGCTACAACGATTTATTATAATATATCCTGAAAAGTCCTGACTTCAACAGGATAATAAATAATCTTAAAAATCAAATCAAATAATCAAATAAGGCTCAATATAAAAAGCTACTAAAAAATACTCAGAAAATACCTGGGTGGTGATTTTCTATAACTGCTGAATGAATACGAAAAGCCATTTTGATAAAAGCTGACCGATTACTTTGCATCTTCCATGATGAAAGCTTTATACGTTCTAATTTAACTTCAGTTTCAAGCGAATCAACCAAAGCACCATTTAATGCTGTTAGTAAATCTTTCTCAAATTTGTGTTCAGCAAATAAAACAAAAATATCAGTTGCTAATCTAAAAAAAAGTTTACCATAAAAATTTTTATGGAAAAAACGAAAAAATAAATTCACGCATAAAATAGCCAAAATCATACAAAATGATTTCTTCACCATTCGTCTCAACCGCTAAATCTATGGCATTTGCTACTAAAATAGAAAAAGTTTCTGCATTGCTCGATTTCAACCATGGTAATTTTTTCAACAATGCCCGAAGAAAATGCAATAAAGCGATTGTTAATGGTTGTTTAGATGAATCGATTAACCTCTTCTGAAAAAAAAATCTGGAATCTCAATAATTTCACACTTATCACTTAAATTAGATCAAATAATAAAGATCAAACCTTTAAAAAAGTGGTACATTTTTTTCTATCGAAAATCATTTTAAGCATATCAATCCGATTTTAACTTGAACGAGAAAAATTAAAAACACTCAAAAGACACTCCCAAGTGCCTAAACCGTAATTTTATCATTACATATCGAAATACCAATGTAAAAAAACTGACTTGCAACCTCGAAGAAATTGATTTCAATCGAGATGGTTCACACTGATAGACAATTTTAGCCAAACATGCCCACGCAAGTTCTTTATAATCACTTTCAGGCGATTTTGAACTATTTAACTTCGAGAAATAATCAGCTAATTCGATAAGATTACCATCCAAATATTCTTGATCGAAAATTCGATTCACATCCACATTCATAGTATTCACTTTATATTGAATAAAATCAATTTCAAGAACTAAAAAGTAATTTTTGACATCAATTCATAATCTACTGTAATGACTTTTACAGCAACTTCGCAGATAAATATTGCAAATATGACGAATAGTGAAATAAAATTTAAACAATGTATTAATGGCAAAGGACCTTTATTTTCGACAAATTCAAGGAAATTTTTATTTAAAAAAATTTATAAGAAAACACCCATCACTTCTATTAATAAAATATTAGAAGTTACTTGCAGCAATAATGAAAACGAATAAAAAAATTGCGCAATGACATGGACACAAAGCTCACAAATTTTCCAAGAAAATAGCTGACAATTTTTTTAAATCAAAATAACAAATTTTATGGATTTGTGAAATTCAAGAATACTAATAAATAACCATAGAAATCGTCGAATTTACGCTGTTGCTTCTGCTGCCGCTTTTTTCCTAGCCATACGTTTTAAAAGCCGACGTTCTCGTTCGAATTCTTTGATTCTCATTATTTGATCATCATATTCACATTTATCATAAGCATTACGTTCATCAACGCAATAATAGTGGGCGAAAGGTTTCGAACTTCTCTACAATGTCAGCCTTCTCCATAATTTTAAAGGAAAGAAGTTTTTTTAATAAAATTTTACAAACAAAAAACTGAAAAAAACATTCTAAATTGAAATCGGAAACTATAAACCATATAAATTCATCGGTATAATGCAAAACGTTTTTTTCAAACTAAAAATCTTACTTTTATCAGCGAAATTAAATTTTTTCATCTTTTTAATCCAATTTTTTTTAATTCATGATTTTTGGAAACAAATCTCCTTATTTGTTTATTTGTTTGCAAATCATGTTTTCGACAATTAATAAATTGATAGTACCATTGAGTGGTACGGTGTCCCAAACAAGTCATCAAGTCCAATTAATATTTCTTGAGAGTAAACCAGCCATTAAAATTGAAATCAGAGTGGTGCTGGCAACCCATCTATATTTCTGTCTTCAAGTATTTATTCAACATAGCTAGACGAACGGGAAATAGCATTATTAACTATTATATTATTACCTAATTTTAAACTTAACCTATTCAACCAACTGAAATTTTTTAAAAAAGCGACATCATTTGTATAATTTTACCTGACATCTTAACAGATCAATAAGTTTGTGGGCGCAATAATCACGCTGGCCACGATTCAAATTCCACTGTTCCATTTCTTCCCATGTGGCAACCATTTCACGTGGTTTTCTCCCTCTCGGGAAACCATAAAGAGGGTCAAAAGTTGGAGGACGATCAGCACGTGGTGAAATTTCGGGATGAAAACGTTCTTCTAGCGAAACTGACAATTTTGTTCCCATATGTTTCTCCAAGCAAACCAGTAAAATTAGTGAAAATTACCAAACAGAAATTTGCGGAGATTCAAAAAGAAGACATTAAAAGAGTGAATAAGGAATGTTAAGAATGATGGAGCATAACAAGGTTCAAGTTCACGACGAAGCAAAGGCTAACGGAAAATAAAAGGGACAATATTAAGAGAACACATCGATGTCTATAACGACGTTAAGGGATTATATCGATATTTGAGAGATATTCTTAAAACTCCGCCAAATAACTATGACCTTGGACAATTTGGATAGATGACAAATGGCTACTTTTGGGGTGGCCCATCTTCAATTCAGCAAGCCTCGTGGGGTTTTTCACCTCCTCTCTCCAGCCCTTTTCTTACTCCACTGCCCCAAGTTAGGGAGTACGACGGCACCTAAGAACAGAACACTAAGAGGATCTCAGTGAAAAACAGCGGAGTTGCCACATGCGCAAAATTAAATGACAATCAATAAAAAAATTTTTTTCCGAACCAATTTAATCGATTAAATCGCCATTTCAAAAACTTCAAATTTTTCAAAAATTTCATACTCCTCGAAAGCGGAAACATTACATTAAAGCACACAAAAAAAAATTAATATTGAATTTCTGAATGAAGTAAAAAAGTTGGCAACCCTAATGATTTATGGTTAGTCTGGCTGGCTGCTAACACAGTTAGAAACGTTTGCAAGGAAATTACTAATCACCCGCTCTTTGTGCGACGGCTGCGGCTATGAGCTGCCATAACGCAGGAATCCGGAACGGGAACCGGACCATTTAATTGTTTGGACGGCCTCCCTTTCCATTCCTCTTGGAAATGAAGCAAACTGATCGATAAAACCAAAAATCCCAAAAACGCAAAGAATGAAAAAACGGTGAACGAAGACCCATCATACAAACGTTGAAAATAAAAAGTAAAAGCATTGCGCGGATACAAACCATTTCTAAAAATCAGCCTAACCTCTCAGATTAAAGTGCTAGCCTCCTGCCATTTTAACAATTGCATTTCATAACAGAACGCGGCCGCAGCCACAAACTGAAACTAAATTATTGCAGCGCAATGCGAGTACTGTGGTTTATTATGCAAAGTTTGCGCATCTTTGATATCAACGAACATTAACCAAAATAATATCCAAATTTGTCATTATCGTTGCAACAAATAATAAATAACGACTAAATGGCAATTGAAGCATTATGCTGAGGCGGCACTGAGGAACCCGCACTTATATCTGCACGTGGTACTCGCGGCAAAACAGTCTTCGGCGTACAAAACATCTGCGCAGCGAGGAATTGCCGCTGAGGAATGGTGAGAGTACCAAAGTCTCACGAAAAGACTACGTGTTGTGTTAAAACACATATTTCACTTAAAATGTATGTAAGCGCTTTTATTTTCCGATTTATCCTTTTTTATAAAACACGTTTTTTTATAAAATCACATTTCTTCATTTGCTTCATCAAAGACACATTGTATGAATGCAAATAACTATCATAAAAAAAGAAAACTAACAAAATTTCAAAAATAACTAATCAACAAAATTTTCATTTCGTTTACAAGTGGAAATGGAAAAAATTACTGCGAAATTCTCGTTATAACTTCTATTATATAAAACTGCAAACAATAAATAACCTTCATATATTTCCATCCATTTGTAAAATTTAAATTTTACAAATTAAAAATCAATAAACTAAGTTCGCATACTTGAAAACAAATAAGCTAAGGAAACACGATTGAAATCGTTTAAAGAAAGAAAACGGTCACATCTTGCCAAAATTTTGTTGCACAAATTTTTGATTTCAATGTAATCTCCTGTTGATGCCAACCGTGCTGAAAAAAGATGTAATATACAAATACAGATAAATAATAACTATATTACCCTCTTTACAATTTTTTTTACAATTTTTTCATCATTTTATTGACCAAAAGTAAGACCAGTTCCGAAAAAAATTTTTAAAGATTTTCCGTTAATTTATCAATAGTAAATTCGTAAGTACCAAATCAATATTATTGGCCTAAACAAATCTGTAAAAATAAGAGTACAAAATTGTTAAACTTTAATTTTTCGAATTATCTTCACTTACTTTTAACCTGTAAAGAACCCTTTAAATCCTTTGTATCTTGAATGAATGCACGGTAAAATGACTGCTGCTCGAATAGCATCTTCGATGAATACTGAAAATATTCTTTAAAAATTAAACCGTTTTTGATCGTAAATTCAAGAGCAATATTAAATTACTTGAGGTTCTATGTTCTATGTTCTATGTTCTATGTTCAGTAAGCCTATGTTATGCCTATCAACATTTTTAAATCGTGTGCTTTTTTTGAGTATCCAGTTAATTTATAAAGCAGCAAGCGCAACTAAAAATCTCGTCGAAAGATGAGGAGCAGAAAAAAAAGGAACAGACAAACTAAAATAGGCAAAATATTATTTCAGAACCTTTCTCTTTCTCCATAACAATCTCTCCATAATACATGTATATGACTTAATCTTAATCTCAAGCCAATAGACTTACCCACGCTTACTCACTTACCCAAACACAAATATACCCACAGTTTGACCAAACTATAGCGCAATAATACATTACAGCTACCAACATAAGAAACTGAACAACACTTGAAGAATATGTGGAAAAAAAATACCTACACCCAATGCAACATGTTCCGAAAAAAATTTTTAAAGATTTCCCGTTAACTTATTAGACCTGAAAGCCATACAGCCAGAGCAGAAATCAATTACCATCATAACGCCAAGCACAGTGAAAAACATAAGAAGTAAGAAGTTAGACAAAATCTGGTACGGACATGACCAATAAATACGTACTGGCTAAAGAAATTAACAACAACGGTCTATTAACACCTAGCAAATCAGATGAACCAGCAGTTTGTGCCAACTATTTGTTATGCCCCAGGATGCTTAACATAGGATACTGATAGATACTGATCGTAAGAGAACAAATACTACTGACGAATTTACCTCGCCACAATGTGAAAAATACTATTAATTCATAGCTATCAAGACAAGACAATAAAACAAGTACATGAAAATAGTTCAAAATGACATTGAGAAGAATAGCCAGCTGCTCAGAAAAAACCGAAGATCGTTCAAGATATAAAGACTAGACAGACTAATCTGAGCATAACTCTGAACTGATTTTAGAAAATTAATGTCGCAAAAGAATGAATGCCTGGCGCTATACATGGTAAGTAGGAGCCTAAGGAATTTTTTAAAGTAGGATCCACATTTATATGGGAATTATAATAGGCAGACAAGGGACAACAAGATCCAAACACTATCAAAGACTGAAACAGACCTTGCTACGCAACTCAATGGGAAAACAAGACCCACGCCACAAACATACGTTATTAATCATCGGATAATGTACATACCAGTATATATAGCTAAAGGACAGACGTGGAAGATGCTAATGTCTGCCAATGAAGATCAGGGAATTCCTCAGTGCAAGAAATTTTTTATCTCAAGTTTAATACTTGAAGATCATATAACCAAACATAATTATAAACATAAAACATAACTGAGGTCGCTGACACCGAGAAAAAAAAGACACCAATATTCTTTGTATCAATGTAATATTTACAGCAATATCAAGTGACAAGAACATAAAGAAGAAAGGATATGAGGAAGTAAAGAAACAAAAAAACTAAAGATATGGAAAGTGAAAGATAAAATGATTCGTGTGATGGTAGAAGGATTCGTAATCGCTAAGCTAAAAATGTGAATTTGGCAGATGTTAGGAACAAAATCAGATCTTTCCCCAAAATAATGCATTACTATTAATAGCCAAAATATTGCAGCCTCAAATTCTTAAAGATCTTTGGCAGAATACTCGAGGTTAAAGATCCATAAGATGGCAATATATATGGAATAAAACAACCGATCGATAAGTACGAAATCTTGGCCAATCCCTAATGAAATCGTTTCAAAAAATCTGTTATTTTGTTAAAATCTCCTCAAAATCTTTAAAACACATTGTTTTGTAAATTTCTTCAACGGCTCTGTTTTACCACAAATTACTATCCTTTTATACCAATAAAAACATAACCATTTGTAACATATTAACGCCACTTACTTCTGTTATGTTCACTTAATGCTGCATCATTTTTGTTCCGATCATAAAATCAATTTGTAGTCACAAAATAACATAAAAAGGAGTGAGGCTGAAGGAGTATGGGAATCGACAGTCAAATAACATGGAAAAATAAATAAAATTTTGCGGAGCTGCAGGCATTATTTTAAGCGATTTTAAAGAAATACAAGCACAAGCTCTGAAAACACTGCCCATCCACAGAATACAAATCTTACGAATTAATGGACATTATTTCCATTTACCTCTCGTTTCATTAATCCATTAGAACATTTTGGACATATAATTCCTTCTTTGGACCAATTGGCTGGACAACGCCGACTTCGAAATGCACAAGTAATATCATCGCATACAAAGTGAGCCTTGAGGTTTAAAATTCATCAAAAATCGAAAATAACTAAATCTAATAATGCAAAAAAATAATTTGAATCAATTTTTCGAAATCAAAATTAAAAAATAAAATTCATAAAGGAAGGTCGAAAGAAATTTTATAAAAAAACATCTTTTGCCTGAGGGAAATGAAATTGTTTTAAAAATATATTTTAAAATATAAAAGATATTTTCGTTACAGTATTATATCGAGTTATATATGAAATTAGTGTTTTGTTCACTTGATTTACGATATATGCGCTGTAAGTTAACAGTTTTCCGTCGCATGAAGGACATCTTTCTAACCATAAACGAAGATGATCATTCTAAAAAAATTTAATAGAAATTTAAAATTTAATTTAAATTTAATTTAATAAAAAATTTAAATGTATTTAATAGGTATATTTGGAATCAAACTAATTTTATTTTACCTTTTCCACTGATATATCTCGAACAATTATTTTTTTTTTACAGCTGGCATATGGACAAATAAATATAAATGGATCACAATGTCCATATTCACTATAGTCATGCGTTTGTGAGCCAATAATGTCAGCTTCAACTGGTTTCGAAATTTGTGTACGATATTTTGACGAATCGAGACCTAAAATTCAACGTTTCAAACCAATAAGCCTTAAATATTTCTGAAATTAAGTTCACATTGGCGCAAGGCTTCAGAAAGAATGGACCGAGTGCTTCTGCTAATTTAACGCAATCGATTTCTTCAATAGGTGAACAAAGCCGGCTAACAACCGGGTAAATTTGATAAGCGAGATAATACTGATAATCTGAAATAGAGACAAAATTAAAAACACCGAAAAAGACAGAGAAACAACTGAAGTTATTAAATCACATATAACTAATAAAATTAACATAATCAACACTAATCAGATTAAAAAAGGATGAAATCCAATTACCAATTTTTAGCTCCGAGTTGTTTTCAAGTTCCATTCTATGATACGCTCTCTGCAAATGTGAATTGCTAGTACCATCCTAAAAGATTTCCGAATAAGAATTTTTATCGTTATCTAAATAATAAAAATGCTTAATACGACAGTTTTCTCAAACTGCTCTAATATTTTTTATGAATTGAAACCTTCTGACATCCTAAAAATCTGTTGTTTTGTGAATAACCTCCTGAAACTTCGTTATTCCCTTAATATCTCCATTATTTCCCTTAAACAGCACTACATTCTATAGTACTGCCACAATCAATTGGTATATCGCTTTTAAACCGCTCCTTTTATCTCCCCAAATGGTTCCTTGAAGCAACTCAACCTCGCTGTGTTCCCCTTATATATACCCCACCTAATCTAGCTGAATACTTTTCTTAAACTCCTTTAAATCCTCTTATATTCCTTTTTCAAATCCATTTGTATTACTTCATCTCCTAGACTCCTTTTATCGCTTTGCCACAAACTTTTATTAAATCGCATTTCTCTCATAATACTCCTACAATTGTTATGATTCCCCAGTATTGCAACTTTTCAAATCGTGTTATACCCATGAAGTTGTAACCATCTAAATTCCAACAAACCTCATTAAAATATTACTCTTCATCTTTTTTGTTTTTTTTATGATATGTTTTTTAAAACTTTATTTTTTTCTTTTTGTTACGAAGGGATACTAAATTATTATTAATTTTTCAGCTGATTTTTTTATAAAGAAGTCATAATACACGTAATACTTGTAATACACGTAGACCATAACAGCTTCCCTTTTTCCATCCGAAGAATGAAATATGGAGAGAACTGATGATATTAAGTTATAAGAAATAGAGGATAAGATGAATAGAGGAAAAAAAAAGAGTTTACTGAGGTCTAAAACTTTTCAACAGAATTCAAAAATGCGGAAAATAATGGAAGATTTGAAAGAATTTCAAATGGTAACGAGTTCATTATTGGTATTAACCGACTAAATGAGGCTAATTTCATTTCACTGAGAATTTTTTGACGTTGCCATGCCTTATTAATATCTAATTCCATTTTTTAAAGAAAAAAATTCTGTTCGTATAGATCCTTTATTAACTTAAGTTCCAGTTTATTCAAATGCGATTCAAAAATAAATAAACCTAATCTCACCTCACAAATAATGTACTCGACTATATCACCATGATGGAAATGATATAATCCAGTGTCATTTAAGCGATTAGCAACAGCAGCATGTGGTTGTGTTTTGAAATCAGTATATTCATTTGGATCCTTTGTCAACTGCTAAAAGATTGTAGTATGAAAACATAAAATAAAAATCGAAAAACAAGAATGCAATTATAAAAAAAAATAAAAAACAGAAAACAGAAAAATACAAATGAACAAAAATGATGCAATTCTTCAACCTTTGAAATTTCGAATTGAGCAATATCGGCTTTGTTAGCCATCAAATTTTCGCGAAGATTAGTTAGACATTCATTGATCTGTTCTACTAATTCATCACGACCAATGGAATGTAGAATTAAGTCGACAATTTCACTGGAAAATACCTGTTAGCATTAATTTACTCTTTAATTCAATTTTTTACCAAGCTTTAAATGGAACCTTTTCTATCAAAAATCGATTTCTATCAAAAATTTGATGCTATTTAAAAATATCAGAAAAATAAAACAAAATCAAATAATAATAGACATACTTGCCGACATGCTTGGCTAATAAGGACCAATCACGTCGAACAACTTCAAGACCTTTTATTTCACGTTTTATTTTCGTCTCATCATTTTTTTCAACTGACAAACCAGCATATTTCTTTTTTTTCAGTAAGAGTAATTTCTTGTAAATTCCATCTACATCTAGCTCCAGTTTTTTATGGCATTTATTAACTAGCTTTTTAATCTGGAAATTTTCAACTTTTTTAATTTTAATTAATATAATCGAATGAAAACTTTTATTTAGGTCGAAGGACAGCTCGCGAATCCCAAATGTTGTAAGTTTTCCAAATTTTTTTAATAGTTTTCTCTCGAATATTCTTAGTAGTTAATTCATTATTCATTCACTAAGACCAAGGAATCTCAAGCTCTCCAAGTATAAAATTTGACGATAAAAATTGTGCTCAAATTTTCAAAATTTCACCACTACTAAAACTAACTAAACAAAATTAAAATTTCTGACCTGATTTGCAACTAATTTTACTTCTTCGAAATTGATTAATCCCGTATCGACCATTATCGAATCTGTATCACCATATATCACTGAGTAACCATGTTTTTCCACCAAATCTTTAGTGTGTATCAAAATCTGCAAACTGCTTACTGAAATGAGAACGAATAGACAAGATTAACTGAAGATGACAATATACCTCTCGCCCTCGTAGTGTTATTAAGGCTGCTAATGGTTTAGCATAAAATCGCGATTGTGGAAATCCAAGGCAACCATATAAGCTATTGGCAATCAATTTCAGTCCCATCTGGCGAATATGATACTAAACAATAATGTTATTTATTTCCAAGAACATTACTTCTAAAACGCTTCAATCAGGATAACTTAAAAATTATCCAGTGAAACAAAAAAAATAAAGAAATAAAACAATAAAAATCAATATTGGAAGATCATATTGAACAAATAATTGGACAAATAAATTACCAGAAATTTCAAATTTAAATCATACAAAATTTAGAAACCTGTTGTCGCTGCTGTTCCGATATTCTCGTCTCCGTCATTAATTTTTTAATTTCACGGCGTCGTTCAACTAAATTTCGAATTTCACGAGGCAAAATCCCTTCCATAGATTCTTGAGGTAAATCAGGAAAATCGGTTTCCTACAACTCATAGTTTATGAATGGCTAATATATAATATCTACGAAATAATTTCAATGTTTTTGAATTAACTTACAGTAGCGGAAAGATCAACTGTTGTGAAACATATATTATATTCTTGAATTATGCTAGGATAAAGACTATTAAAATCAAATAGCAATATATATGTATCATAAAGCCCTGGAAAATAAAAAATATAAAATAAAAATAGAATATCTGATTCAAAAAAAATTATTTCCTCATTTCCTTTATTCCGAAAATATTTCTAATATTTTATATATTTACTCCATATTTTAAAATTTTCGCAATCTTAATTAGTTGATCATCACTATTACGAATAAAAATGAAAACCTCTTTTTGGCTCCAAGACTAGACCTCCAAGATATCCTTTTTTATTTAAATTCCTTGCTGATTTCTCGCCAGCTTCCTTATCGACTTCTAGGCGTCCTTTTTTTCGTCCATTTAAAGTAGTTTGATATTTATCAGGCACAATGTATCCTGCATTATGAAAGGCATGTAAAAGTAAGAACTCACTGCGCTCAGCTCGACCACCCATTAACGTTCGCGACTGAAGATTTATAAATAAAACAAAAAAATATTACATTTCATTATTTGTAATGCAAATTGATAGGTTAAAACTGACCAAAACACCACCAACTATTTGTGTTATTTGAATAAAAAGCGGAAGAGCATTAAGTTCAATAAGTATTGCCAATGAAAGCCAAACATCATGCCAATTTTTTATTATAAAATTAATTAAAGTTTTTGAATTCCTGAAAATCAATGGATTAAATTTCCTTTTAAAATTTTATACAGCTAAATCCTCCTTTTTTAACCAGAAACAATACATACGAGTAGCAAGATGCAACACTCTTAAAATCGATATTTCCATCGATATTTAGGAGATTTAAGGAAAGTTCGTATAAGTCATAACTCCTCGCTTTGATCAACTCCATTGCTGATGACCTACAAAATACAAAATAACAGCAAAAATCGAAACAATATTGTTTTACTTAAATCAGCCATGCTAAATCCAATAACTTTATCCCTCGAAATCATCATGCAAATAATTTAAAAAGGGATTAAAAGGACAATTTGAAAACCTGCTATCAAGCAGAAGTCGGCCAGCCGTTAACTCCCAATTCGATGATTTAGAACGCCCAAGCATCTTAATAGGTATCGACCGCTTCAACCGACTTATTCGCGACCACTGAGTGATTTTTAATTTATCTAATCGAGCAAGTAAAAGAGATAATTGCAATGGTAAGTCATGGCCCTGAAAATTTAACGCATAATGAAGATCGCTCTATTCAGTCACAATAAATACAAAACAAATGTCGAATTACATATAAAAAATGAAATGATAAATAACCACTAAAATATCTGGATCTAAAGATTGTAATTTGCATAAAAATTGGCTTAGCAAATGCCTCTCGTTTGCTGTCTCTGCAACATATATATCCAGTTTTTCTTGATGCAGTTTGTTTCTCAAGTCGAAAGGAATTGTGCACTGAGAAGGCTTTGAAATCACTGAAAAAAATGGGCAAAAAATAACTAAAAATTTAAGTTTTTATTTCAACACTTTTTCACATTTTCCACACATCGCATATAATTTACATTTTCATAAACTTACAACAAAATCGCTCCAATTCACTCTTTAAAGCCGATGGATCTTGAAGGCAGCATTTTTTATTCACCAAATAAGAAATCATCACTATCTGAAATGCACATTTTATAATTTTAACAATAAAAAACGAGAATATATCCAGAAAATGGAGTGTTAACCTCATTTTCTTTATTTTGATTTGGAGCAGTACAAATATTTAGAGCCAACAATTGTAAAGCTGGAGGTGGATCGTCATAATTCACGGCAATAATTGATTCCTTTTTCTCCATATCAACAGTAAATTCATAAGACGAATAGCTAACATGAGGCACAGATTTAACTATAAATTGCATCGATAAAATTATTTCAGCAAATTTTTTTAAAATAAAATAAAAAATGTTGAAAGAATTGGTTTTTCTCAAAAAATAAATAAAACCAAATCAAAAAATTCATATTAAAATTCATTATTATTTATAAAATTTATTTTTATTAATGTTGAAGTTGATGCAGAAGAGTCAAAAATTTTAACGAAAAATTTGTTCATTTAATCACATAAATTACATAATCACATAAAATTCCACATAAAATTCACATAAAATTAAAATTCACATAAAAAGAATCACATAAAATTAAAACTGTGGAAATTCACCGTAATTCCTAATTTCAAGCCAACAGGGACCCTTCACCTTCATATCTAACAAGAGCTGCTCCATAGCTGTAGCAGTCATATTAAACACGTCGCTAAAAGTTTCACCCGATGGTGGCAATGATTTAGGACCAGGTGCCTACAATATAAATTTAGAAAATCAGTTGTTTTCAAAAATGTTTTCAAACTTTGAATGCTTTTTAAATATTTTTCAGATAAATGGTTTTTCCCGAAAGATTTTTAAAATTTGATGAAATTGAAATTTGATTCAGAGCTTAACAATATTAACATACTGGAAATTTAACTTCAAGTACTTCTGCGCACTTAGGAACGTTGCCAGTATTCATCACAAAATTTTTTTCAGTTGGCTGGAAAATCAAAAATGAATGGAATATATCAAAGACGATATTTAGCAAGAGAATTTCATCTTGAAAACATTTATTTTTAAAGAAATTTTTTTATAGTTAGATAATTAGCGAAAAAGTGGACCAGGAAGGCTGATTTAAAATGCAACATAATGGCATTTAATCCACAAAATAATAATTTATTGAAGATAAAAAGACGAAATTCTAGTGTGTTTATTGAGGATAATACTCATACTTCCTGTTTTAACGTAAATCGAATTTGTTGCACTTCTCTTTGCGAGATTGAAATAACTACTGGATGTTTATGATGCCTTAAATGAACTTAAGCCGTCCATTTCAGCTGGTCCCGATAACATTCCACAAATAATTTATAAAAAATGCGCAGTCTCTCTGAGTCTTCCCCTATTTATAATTTATAAAGATATTATGAAGTCTGGCCTTAATCCCAAAATTTGGAAATTGTCCCATATAATTCCCATTCATAAAAAAGGAAGCACCTATGACGCTTCTAATTATAGACCTATTAGCCTAAAATGTGTTGGTAGCAAGGTACTTGAAAGGTTGATTTGCAACAAATTGCTTACTTATCTTGATGCCAATAATTTTATATCTTCTTATCAGCATGGCTTTTGTACAAAAAAATCTATTTCTTCACAAATATTGGCAAATCTCTCTGATTGGCCAGCATCAATTGACAATGGAAAAATAGTATGAGTTGTGTATCTAGATTTGGCTAAGGCTTTTGATACTGTTCCCCATAGCAAATTATTGGTCACTCTTAATAGTTATGGCATAACAGGGGACCTCTATAACTGGGTTTCAGATTACATAAAAGATCGTTACCAGGCTGTATATGTTAACAACACTCTTTCTGACATGATACCTGCTAAATCAATCGTTCCCCAAGGCAATTGTATTGCGCCATTGCTATTTCTATTATATATAAATGATATCACCACAGTGGTAATAAATTCTACTATTTATCTTTATGCTAATGATTGTAAAATTTATTATTCTCATGGTAGAACGGATAGCCTATCTCCACTGCAGGAGGACCTCAACAGAATAGCTGACTGGCTATATGACAGGAAAATTACCCTTTCTTTTCAAAAATGTAGCCTTCTTCACATCAACTCTAAAGGATTCGATCTTCCTAACCTTTTTATAAATGGTAATTTAATCAATAGAGTCTCACACATCTCCGATCTTGGAATAATCATGGATGAAAATCTCGATTTCGATCTTCAGATCTGTAGAACCATAGTAAAGAAATCCTCAAGGATACTAAATTTTATTTTTCGTTCGTTTAGAACAAAACTGAAAGTTTTCTTATCAAATTATACAAAACATTCGTTCGGTCTCTTCTTGATTACAGTACTCCCCTAGACATCGCAAAACAGGTAAAATAATTGAAGGACTCCGAAAATATTTTCTACGACGCCTCTCTCCTAACAAAAATTTAATTTTAATTATAAAAGAACACTTCTACAACATAACATGGATTCTCTCTCAGTTCGTAGAATTAAACAAGATTTAATTTACACATATAAGATTCTGTATGGTTATGTTAAACTAGATTGCTCGAAATATTATAACTTTAGACTAAATTTGAATCCAACAAGAACTAATGGCTTAAAATTACTAAAACCTATATGCAAAACTAAACTAAGGACTCATGACTTCTTTATTCGTACCATTAACTACTGGAACAAATTACCGAACGATGTAGCTT
>UYYG01000310.1:0-13174 GCA_900625125.1 Dracunculus medinensis
ACCAGATGAACAGGCAAAACATGATATTACAACTCAGATCACGGCAATTCTTCCGGTTGACGAAATCTTTATGGAGTCATCGTGAATTCACCATAAAAACGAAAGTCCGCATCTATATAACCATGATCCGTTCGATCTTACTATATGGTTCTGAGACATGACCAATGAGAGTGGAGGATATCAAGAAATTATTTGCATTTGACCATTCTTTTCTAAGGTACGGATATTACGGATTCGTCGAGCGGATAAAATATCACATGATCGCATCAATCTTCGTTCAAATGCCACTTGCATAAATAATGTTATCACAGAGCGCCGCCTTCGATGATTAGGGCAGATTCTACATCGTCCACCACAGGAGTTGATGCATATTTCGTTATTTGCTAAACCGTGCGATAATTGGCAAAAGCGAGGTGGGCCAATCAAGACCTGGACTGATACGGTGAGAAAAGATTTTGAACGTATAGATGGACCAGCAATATATGGACTTAGACGATGGAAAAAGGAATGGCTTCCATTACTGTCGACGATGGCATCAGACCGCGCCGCTTGGAAACGTGTTACCCTTGTAGCCAGCCTAATCAGTAATGGTGAGAGCTGTTAGAAGAAGAAGAAGAAAAAGAAATGCATCATAAGTGAATAAAAGGGTATGAATAAGAAAAATAATATATATCGGATTTCAACAAATAAAAAAATTTAAAATTTAACATTTAAAAATTTTTCTTCAATATTCACCTGAATTTCGAACATTTATTGCACTGCAGCCAGAAAGGTAATAATTGATCTTGAATATAAAAGCGAACATTCGGAGTACAACGACTTTCATCGACCCACACCATTTTCCATTCATTATACCATTTAGAATATGATCGTCCACTATATGAAAAAGTTAGAATTACAATGCTAAAAAGTTTCATAATCCATTTGAAATGCTGAAAACAACAATTAAATGATCTCTGCAAAATTATTAAAAGCTGAGGAAATAGTGAAAATTTCTTTCCAAATTTATTTATTCAAAAAAACTTCATATACTCGTAACAATTACCATTTTAATGTAAAATAAAAATAGTGAATTAGGAATGAAATAATACTGTTAGATAATTCGAAAAAATCTAACATCTAAAATCTAAATCTAAAAATTAAAAAAAAAAGAATTAAAAAATCTTTTAAAAAGTCAACAATTAATTTAACTAACGGTTTATTTATTTCGTTGTAACAATTGTAGCAAACATGTTCTCCTTTCGTTATATGATAAAATAATTTGTAATTAACATTTTCAGAAATATTTAGAGTATTTTCCTTTTGACAACATCTGAAAAATATTAGAATATTAGAACCTCCCTCTTAAATTTTGAGACCTATAACAAAATTCATGAAAAAATTTTTTACGCAAAAGGATGAATAAGTGATTGCATAGTATTATCAACTTGATAAAAGAAAAATTACTTTGATGAAATCCTTATAAAGCATTCTCTGTTGATACATTCATTTCTTTCACAAGATCCTTCTCTAGTCTCTGCAGCATCCAAACTGTTCTGATAATAATAATTATTCAATTTAGATTTTATTCTTTAAATATTTTGCCTGATTTATTCGAAATTCAAAATTTTTGTTCTTTAATCGTTAGCACAGATAATCAATAGGGAATAGAATGGCTCAGTGGGTTGTTGCTCAATTTGGAACGCCGATGCTGAGGTTCAATTCCCCGCAGGAGTAAACCTGTACAAAATCCGAGTGATGCTGGCGACTCACTTGTACTATCGCCAAGGGACTCCCTGACATATTGCCCAATTGCGACAAGCCAGTGGAATGAGTTTAACCAGTAATGGTGAGGACTCTTAAAAAAAAGAACGGGTAATCAATAAATTAAATCCTACTTATATAAATTCTACTTATTTTTCCACTTTTTTCTCAATTTTTTCTATTATTCTATTCCATTCTATTATTACGAAGAAAAAAATTGTCTTGACAAGCATCAAAATTATTAAAGAAAAACCTCAGCCACATCTGGCGACTTGGAATCTTTTAATTTTTTTATCTTGATTTTTGCTTCCTTGGCACACTGACGTAAACGGCGAACTCCAATTGCTTGGTTCTTTTCTATTTGCACTTTTTCTTTATTTTGAACCATTTCCATATTCTTTTTTTGTTTTAATTCCTGTATTTAAATAAAATTTAAATAAAATACGTATTTTAATCACACATCACAACTTACGCAAAAATAGAAAGATTTTACCATCATAAGACTGCTTATTAAACACTGCTTGGAAAACAGGAATTTTAAAATGAATAAAATGAATAAAAATAAAATGAAAAATAGACCTATAATTTCGCTAGATTAAGAAAAACAAACCAATGTTTCGCATGTTTCACCTTCAAATCGCATCTTCTTTCTGCATACTTCATCAGAACTACTAACTCTTGGTCGCAGCCGTAGTTTCAATTCGTTTTTCTCCTTGACCTTATTCTCGAATTTCTTAAAACAACAAAGAATATTTTTCTAACTGAACTGAATTCACTTAAGCAGGTAATAAGAAAAAAATAATTTAAAATAACAATAAATCTAGAAAAAAATCACAGAAAAAAACTATTGTAAACTGACTTTTTTAGATTCATTTTCGAGTATTTCAGGCCTGATTTTTTTTTTAATCCGATTATTATTTCTTTCCATTATATCATTTTCATTATCCAAAATTTCTTCATCACTCACTTTGAGCAATATTAACGCGTTTCCATAGGAAACAACTGCACTTCGCTCCAAGCTACCTATTGATGTCTGATCTTGCTTAATGGTGTGGTGGTCCAGCATTTCTCCATCTTTTTCTATTTCTTGAGCGGTTTCTCGGTCCTCGCTCAATTTTTTCTTGTCTTGTTCTATCGAACTACTTGTTTCTCCATTGTGAGGAGGTAAACTCTTAGATTCTGCATTATAATTATCTTCTGCATTATTCAATTTTTTATTTTTATTATCAACTTCGCCATCATTTTCTGATAATTTATCTTTTTCCTCCAGTGAAAAAGACCGAACCCTTCCTCCTCTATCCTTTTGATTTTTAGATAAAATATTAAGTGAGCTGCTTTCCGTTTCTTCAACACTAATATCTAATTCGCTCTTCATAACTTTTGAAGAAACATCAGTTTCTTCGCGTTTACTGGCTACTATCGCATCTTTTCCCAGCAAATCTTTAGAAATTAACTGGTTTTCCTCTTCATGGGACATCTAAAAATTATTGCTTTCACGAGTTCTTTTATATATTCATAACGATTCATTAAAAAAAAAAAAACTTTTTTACTTCTTCGATTTGTACAACAATTTTGATAAAATAAAATCATAAAAGGAAAAATAAGTATGAAGGAATCAATGAAGGAATACCTAGATTACTAAAAACTGTTCAAAAAGAAACCTGTTCAGGAACGGTATAAGCATTGCCAACATGTAGTTTCTTTGACATTAATTTTCATCAACTGCACGACTAAAAAATACAGAATCTGAAGCATTTTATTGCTTCATTCGTGCTAAATTCTTAAATTCATAGAAAAATTTTAATTTTTTTACTTAAAAGCTATGATCATTTTCGAACTAATTAACAAAAAATTTCTGAGAAAACATTTAATATTCGCTGAGAAAAAAGCACATGAAATCAAATTATGTAATTTTGAATAATGCAATCTGGTAAACACCAAACGCTGACCGCACTTTTATTTTAGGAACGGGTCTCATTCTCAGCTGAACAAAAATGAAAAACCATGAGTCCATGAAATAGAAATATGTTCTGATTAGAAAATAGTAACAGGAAATGCAAATTGCGCAATATGAAGCAAAAATGAAAGTGCGAATCACAAAAATACAGCCTCGATAGAGGAAGACCCCACATCTTCTCATAGAAAATAATACTTGCGGTGAGTCTCACTCGAATTTCGAGCGTCGAGTGAACTGCAAACGTGTTGCAACCAAGTGTATTCAAACAAATCAGAAATGCCAAATAGTGCCAAAAGAAGAAGAAATCACCGGTGAAGAAATAAATATTGAAAAAGGAAGAAGGCATCGTGTAAATGGAGCCACTCAGTGCCGGTGTGAACTAAGGAATATGAATACAATTTTTTTCCAACCAGTCTGACTTTATACAGAATTTTTGACGTAAATAAAATAAATATAAGATAAATATCAAGATTTACATGATTCTTTATTTTTTTTATTACGTCATCGAGTCATTATATTAGGAAATCATAGACATCAGACGCTTCGAAGGTATATCACAGGTGTATAGAGCTGAGCAATGAAAAAGACCGTTGCTGGTGTGATGATGCGATCCGAAATACGAAGAGAATGTCTGAGAATGTCTGGAATAGGCAATAATCGAAAATTCTTCAACCTACTTGGCTAAATAGCCCGATAGTTCGTGGAACGACGCCAGCTCCAACTCCAGCTTCAGCGAATCCAGGGAATGAAACGAGTGTTGGCATTTTTCATGATAGATTATTAGGACACCGAGCATTTCGTGCGAACGCGACCAGACCATTAATAAATAGCCGTTAAAGAAATCTTATTTACCATTCCCAAAATAGGAGACAAAATTCTTTAATCTAATTCCACTTATTTATTTATACACATTATTTACTTCCAACTTTTTTAAAGTACCACAATCCAAAGAATAGATGCGAACTCTCTGACAAATTCTGGTGAAGAAGATGAGTGAATGGCAAATCGCTTAAATTGCATGCGATGAATTATTACGGACTCGGTGTCCCTAGATGGCATTGGTTGCCAATCTGCTGAGACGTACCTGCACTTGCGTCTCATGTGAGTCTCTGGTGAAGAGACCCCGCCCCCACTAACCAGTACAACCAAAAACGGTGAAATGAAATAAAATTAATTTTAATCTAGCAAATAGAAAGCGCTCAAAAACTGGAAATTCAAAAGCTTTTCAAAAGTGCAGTCGATATTCTGCAAAATTTGAATAATTGATCTGCGTCTTAAAGGGAATTTCTGAGTAGTTTTTTTTTGTATCGACTTGATTTTTTTGCAAAAACATTAGAAGAAATAATTATTTTGGTCGAAAAGTTGGTAATCGAATCGAGTGAAAGTTTCGGGAAGCAGCGAGGCGAATTACGTGGAGGGGAGCCGTTATTTTTGGTAGAAATTTCCATTGTGTTCCGCCTGGTTTTCCCTTCGTTTTCCACCCCATTTTGGTTTGTTGTTTTTCGGAAAAAATCCACATTTTTACTTCGTTTATTTATTTCAGCTGCGCATATTAATTGATTGGAGTGCGAAGAGAATTATTACTTTTTCTCAGAGTTCGCATTTCGGACGATTTGTGAATTCGGGCAACTCTTCTTTTTTCCTCAATTTTTTTTTAAATCGCATTTATTGCCCTTTTCATGGAAAATGAAAAGAATTGTTTCTTTTTTCGGCGCCCTGATTCGATGCCATTCCTGAAATTGATTGAAGGCTTTTCTTTTCCCACCACCTGGAGGTATAAGGTATATGGAAATTGCGAAATGCGACTGTCAACTCATCGTCTTCCTTGTCGTTTTTGATACTCTCTATTTCATAATTAGCAAAGAGCGAGATATGCGTCAGTTCCTGTTATGGACGATAAAAAACATAGTCAAAGCAACGTATACGCTTTATGCCAGAAATTATAGAAGAAAGAAAGCAACTTTGACGCACATCAAATCGAAATTTGACTATATGGAACTCCGTCATATTGCATGACCTGCCATAACTTACCAAAGTGCGACCCTGTTGGTCAAATAAAAAGCTATAAACTCGATGGTACTGTAGATTGTCAGTGAAAATTTGGTCAGACTCGGACCTCGTTAGGCCTCACGTATTATCGCGAGTCTGGTTAGTAGAAGAGGGGCGAAAACCATCCTAGAAACATCTAGCAAGCTGATTTCTTGATAATTGTCGCGCCCTATCATCTTTCTTGGGAATCGCAGAACTGCGTTGTTCCAGTCACATGGCATTTGTTCCCTCACACTACACTAATGAACACAATTTTTATAAGTATACTAAGGGACACTGAGTAGTTTGCTCGAAGATGAGCAGAATCGATAAACCGATATAGGACCAATCATAGGTCTCAGTTTTGTATTCGATTCTTGCTTTTGGGCACGATTTAATTCGATTTTTTTGGTAGGTAATTATAATTATAGGATATACATCGAACGATAATTACGATACTATAACGAAAAAAGACCTAAACCTAACGATTCAATATAAGACGATCAATAAGACGATCATGCTATATTCTTTTTTCGTTGCAACTACCGAAGGATTCAGCTCGCAGATCATCTCTGCAGATTTTATTGGTCTTAAGCTTGTGAATTATGGTAATTATGCTATGCCCAATCGTACTGCTCTAAATGCATTCCAGCTATATTCGGGGATGTTGACTGGTCAGTCATAGTTAAGTTTGGATATAGTGAATCCTTTCTCTATCGGGAAGGGCAATCTTTGATAATCTTAAAAAGATTTTCATCCTTAATATTGGCCATTTCCCAAGCTTTACTTGCATTGCGAAGTTGGCGGAATATTTTTTCAGTGATCGCGTGCTCGATCTTTTGTCTATATCGGAATATCCTTATTGTTCCATTATCGAATTTTGTCTGCTTTGTTTTGGCGCAGTAGTTGCGAACCTGCGAGCTACGAGCTGCTAATGGCTATCACTTCAAAAATTCTGACACGAAATTGTTACAGCGTGGACAGCTGGGCCTGGGTTTCATTTGAGACCCATCTTGCAATTTATCCTATATCCTAGAGCTGATTTAGCAGATTTCTGGAGACACGATTTCAAATGCGACCGGTATTTCTCGGAAGTTCAGAGAAAAATGTTGTTAAAGTCATTTAGCTGTTTCAGTAGCTCACTTTGAAATATGCTAAATGCCTAAAATTTTTAATATGAATTAGATTTTGTAGGGTGCCATATTTTATTCCTTTCAGTTTCATTTGGGTCTTGCTTTAACCATAGCATGGTCTGACTTGTTGAGGTTGCCAGTTTTGGCTCCTCATATTTAATTCATATAAATTTAATAATAAATGAATTTCAGAAAATAATTGTATTTCAAAAATAATTAAGAAAAAAATCAAGCAAGGTGGAAAAGAAGTATGAAACAAACTAAATTCTAAATTACATTTGGTACATTTTTTACGCTGATATTTTTTAGATTGATTTTTTTACATATAATATAATTGGCATTATCAATATTTTTTAGAAATATTTCCAATATTTAATATGATAATGAAAGTGATATTTGATATAAAGTAGAATAAATGATTAGTTTTTATCATTCCTGGTTAGAATAACACAACCGGTACGATGAGAAATTTCTATAAAGTAATCATTTCTGCTAGAATTACAGGCGGATCGCCAACACTTATGTGCTTTTTAAACGATTCTTTTTTTCTTGCTGGAATCCCGCAAGAGTTCGAATTTTGGCTGTAAAAGGCGATAATTTGCTATTGTACTTCTCTCTAACTTTTAATAATATAAAACTATATGCTTTTTAAGTTAGATTTTAAATAAAAATAAATTAAAAATTTATTCACTCTATATGTACATGATATTTGATGCCGTAATTCTTTTAGCAATTTTAGATTTTAACAAATGATAATTCGATTTAAGTGAATGTGGTTTTGAGAAACTACCAAATGTCATTTATGATTACTGTTGAGTTTTTTGTAATGAGGTAAAAAATAATTTTCAATTTTAATCGTTTTTAGGCTGATTTTCTTAAAATAATTATAGTTATAATAATAACTGGTCTGATAATTATATTCTAACACTTAAGTGCTTAATGATTTCGCTATAAATCGCTATAAATTTGGGTTTTGGATATTTTTAAAAACAAATTAATAACGTTATCGACCAATCGTAATGACGATGATCTTCGTAAATTAAACGGAATTTTAACTTTGTTAATATGCTGTTCAAATCAGTTGAAGTTTACTTTTTTTATCCATATTATCCTTTATTTTTACCGTAATTTCAAAGCTCAAACATGCAATGATTTTTTAGTGAATATTCTGCAGTTCTGTGTTTGATTTTGGATTAAAATCAAAGATTTCTTCTTGATGCCTTATTTTCAATATCTTCATTGAAAGTTCTCGATTTGTCGCAAAATAGATTAGAAGAATTTCCAAAAGAAAATGATGATCTTGTAAATCTAGAGTATTTAAATCTAAGTAGTAAATCTTTCGAAAATTTTATTCCTATTAATATTTTATTGTCATTTTTTCAATATGTTGGCCTTTTTCTAAGAAAATTTGTGAAATTAGCTTATGTTTTATATTTTTTGTTTCTACTTTTGTACAAATTTTTTTGTAAGTTATTTTTTAAGAATTACATGGGTATCTGGAATATTGCTTCCCATAAAATTGTATTATAACTATTCCGACATCAATAGGTGATCTGAAAACGTTGAAGGTATTGGATTTATCAGATAATCATCTGAAGGAAATCCCAAGTGAAAACGTTAACAAGTATCAAACTTATTAATGGACTTAAAACTGAATCAATTCAAAGTTTGATTTTAATTTTTATTTCTATTTTTATAATATAATATTATACCGGTGTTTATTCTGTCATATCTAAATTGTGGATGTTTTCTATAGCAATTCTAAGAAAATCGTACATCAATTTATTTATTATTATTTATTATTATCAATTTATTATTGTTATATTGCAGTATATAGAGAGCGTACATTATCTGGCGAAGGATTAAATAAAATAAATGAATATGTGTATATCGATATTCCCCCTTGCCTTATGAATAATGAACCTGTAATTCTCGCAAAAGAGGAAGATGTATGGGCCTCAGTGCATGAAAAAGATGCAAATGAGAAACTTCGCATTTTGGATCAATTTAAAAAAGTCAATATTTTGCTTTAAAAAGATTTTTAGGGTTAATAAATATTATTTTTCCAGCATTTTAAGCTTCCTTCTTGTAGGACGAAGTTGAATTAAATAATCTTATTCATAATTCTGCTATACAAAGAGATCAAAACATCGATATTATGATAAATTTTATCAATGAAAGTAAGGTTCTTTGGTATTTATTTGTTTTATAAAGATTATTTATATGGGTTTATCCGTCCTATTCCATTTTTTTTCTTATTCTCTTGTTTTTTCTTATTCTTTTTTCATTTTTATCCTCTTTTATATTCTATCCTGGCCAGCTATTATTAATTTGCAAATTTATTCTTTCATTTTTATTCATTTTTCGTTTATAATCTTGGTTTATTTTCAAATTTTATTTGCTTTATTATTATCTCTGAATAAACATGATCTTCAGTCTATAAATGGTCTGTAATAACCAATTATATTTTTATATAAAAATATTTTTACTAATCTTCATCAAAAGTTTATGGCATTAATTTACATCAATTTTTGAATTCTTTCTATTTAAGATTAGCTTATCTTTTCAGTAGGCTTATGCTTAAATGCGCTGAAGTTTACTGATTGTAATATGATTATCTAACACTGAAAAACCAATTATTATTTTCAGTTAACTGCCACGATGAAAAAATTGTGAGTGATACTTCACTTATTTCTAACTGTAAATTAGCCGATGATGATTCCAGATCCAACATGTATGTTTTATATTTCTATATTTTATATTTTAGCTCGAAAAATAACTCAACTAAAACTAATTAAATTTAACTGACTATGAGAAAATTAATAATTAATCTTCAGACCTCATCGTGAAATTTCAACTTTTTTAGTGACTGCACTCATCTTTTACCTGCTAATGTAATAGAAAAGTCCAAGCAAGATCAGTCAGGTTAGCCGTTTTTAAATTGAATTTTTTTCTTCACGATTATTTTATAAGCAAGTAGTTATTCTCATTGTGATATGAACATAAAATTATTTTCTAAAAGCACAAGTGCTTTATTTTCATACTGAAGTTCTTATTATTAACTCCTTTCTAATTTTTGTACTTTATTTGCTGTGAATCATTTGTTACTTCATTTATTAATACCAATTCATTCATTTATTCATTCTTTCTACACTTCCTCGTTAGACCAGTTTAATGAATATGAGGTATAGTAAGGTTAATGTTCCGCGACTCCGTCCTATTATATTTGTGGTATTTTATAATTTTTAAGGAAAAATTGGCAAAGAAAAGATTTTTTTCGTATGGGAAAAAATTAAATGAATGAAAAAGAAATGTTTTTTCTGAAGTGTGAAAGAAATGTTTTAAAAATTTTTTTCCACTGGAAAAATATTACCAACTTGAATTTTCTACATTTGTTCGAAGAGTTTTAGATTGGCTGCGAATTACTGAAGTAGAATTTGATGAACTTATCGAGAAAAGTAATACTGCTAGACTTAAAAAATGCGAAGAAAATTTAAATATCATCAGAAAGTTAGATCATAAAAATTATTTATTACATCTATTTATTAAATTAAATTTATTAAATTTTGTAAAACTTATTAAAACTTTTCATGGTTATGCAAATTTCCCAATTTTTTTCGTTTTTTTAATTATCAGTTTGGGTTAAGTCAATTGTTTGAATTGACTTTTCATTTGCATTAATTGATTTAATTGAATAGTGTAATAACGGAAGCTGATATATTGAACCGTACAAAAATTGAGAAAGATGATGAATATATGGCTGAACTATATAAAAATATATCTCGCGATCATTTTCTTTTGGTTATTTTTTCATTTGATTTCGATTTCAAACATTTTGGTCTGAATTTATGCACTCTGTACCTTTAAAAATTTTTTCTACTTTATCACATTATCCGTCGAATTTAAACTTCTCTTTTGTTTACTTTTCCTTTCCATTTTTTAATTTTCAGAATGAGTTAGTTTTATCAATCAATAAGGAATTGAATACAAATTATCATAATATACAAACTGAAATATTATTGCTTGAAAATCCTATGCATAATTTATCAATTTTAGCTTTGAAGGTAAAAAAAAAATAAAGAATTCGTTATTATTTGAAATTATTTGTTAATTTGAATTCAAGTTATGTTTCTTTAAAGTTAAAGCATCGTCAAAATCTTGAAAGAATGGCGGAACTTTATAATGAATTATTAATGGATCGAGATTTCCAAAGGAAACAGCTTTTTTGTGATATGGTAAGTTTTTTATTTATGGTGCGTTTATAAATATGCTTTTGTATTACTCTTTTCATTATGTTGTTGGGGTTTTATATAGCGCAACTATTTAAGTAAATGAAGTGTATAATTTTTAAATTATGGCTGTTATTATGTTGCATTCCAAAGAATTTCCAGAAATCCATGATAGAGAAGGATGAAATTGCTCAGAGACATGTTGCAGCTGAGGCTTTGAGACGTCACGCCGAATCTGTTTTTCCCCCAAGATGCTCAAATTTGGTACCCTTTGATATTTTGAACAAATTTAAAAGTTATTCATGGATTTCAAAGTCTTCTATCATTTTAATATAATCATGGATAAATTTTTTAATTTTAGTACCAAAGCAATGCATTTGGTTCCTTTCTTGATGACGCCGAATCAGTTAGCAGAAAATCTTATATTCATGAGAATGAGAATGCTCATCGTAAATTTTTTATTAAGTTTATTATCAGACTTTTAAAATCATTTTTCCATTATCAGGATCCCTTTCATCCACGTTTTTTCAGGTTTTTCTCACACAAAATCCAGAAAAGATATTTTAAAGCCTTTAGAAATGAAAGGTATCATTTTTGTTCGTCCTGTCGATGAATGTGTTGTGTGTATGAATTGTCAGGTCTTGTATTTTTCATTTTTTTTCCAGTTAAAATTTTTTTTATCGAATCTTTTTTACCATTTTTAATAGTTTCTACTAATTATTTAAGTATTTTTTAAAACTTTTGAATTCTAGGTGCAGATATTGTTTGTACCATGTGGCCATATGAGCGTGTGTGAATTATGTTCGTCCTCACTCAACGAATGCCCACTTTGTCGTGCAATAATTTCGCAGAAATTTTTATTCTCGTAGAATCATTGTCTATTATTTATTTTTTTCGTTTTAACAAGTGCAGTTTTGAATTTGATAAAGAAATTGAAAATATTCCATAATTTATAAACTGGTCATGTCGAACTATACATATGTTGATTATTTTTCATGTTGATTATTATTTTTTAGTAAATTATGTAAATTAATTTGAAATTTAGTAAATTAATTTGAAAATTGATTTTCCTAAATGATAACATAAAAGATTTCCTTTTTGCGATTTTAATTAATTTTTAATTTTCAATATTATTTATCTTATGGAATTGAATTTGATTTGGTAGCACAAAAATTCTGCAAATCTGTTTACTATATTTTAAATTGATGATGTTTTAAGTTGCAATATTGGAATTAAAATTTTATGGTTTTCTTGGATTCCACTGTACGGAAAAAATTAAAATTTTATAGGGTAGTCGAATAATGGCAAAATTCGTATGTTGTCCTTATTGATTTTTTTTTCTACCATTTTGCTTTTATCTGTGGAATTTGAAGATTCATTTAAATAATTTTTTATAGCGCAAATGGAGTCAACTCGAGAAATTGCGAAAAATGAGAGGCTTGACATTTATCGTGACACCCCTCTTCGGCTTATGGGTTTGTTTTTCGTTCTTCTGTCATTTTGAAGAAATCTTTCCGTCACATAATTGTGTTGCTTTTTTTTCCAGATTCCTTTTTATTTCCAAGATGAATTTTGTTGTATTTTATTTTTTCTAAATCCTTCCAGCTCGAAATTAATTTCAGTTTGATTCTTTATTTTATTTTGAGGCTTTTTAACCATCATGGTGGTGATAGGAAATTGGAATATCCTAGCTCCTCCTACCACTACGTTGTTCTCGATAAAGATCTTTGCTGTTGTTCCTGGAATCTATAGAAGTTGTTTTTCTAGTTTAAAGGTTACAAATCCAAGTGCTTCATTTACCACTGAAATTATTTTCCATGTCTTCTTCATATTCCCCTTTCAGCTCGTAATGTTTATCTAACCTCATTATTCTTTTTAATATTCCTGTCACTTTTTATTTCATATTTATTACCAGTGCTGATTTTGAAACTTGTCTAGTATCTGATTGTCAATGACATATCTGATATTTGTTTATCTATCTGGATGAGGAAATCCCACAGAACCTTGTTGTTCTCCACAATTTTCTGAGGAATCTCCTTTCTGATTTTAGAAGAATCTAAACCAAATATTGAGTGTGTGTGTGT
>UYYG01000239.1:0-24851 GCA_900625125.1 Dracunculus medinensis
CGACACTTTATAATCAAACATGCGATCTATACAGTATTTGAAGCCCCTGGTTTGCTTATCACTTTTAAATTTTTGGTCGCGATTATTATGATTACATGTGGATATTTTAGATGATAAAAGCAATTTCTTGACATTTTTCTCTTTTAGCCTGTCTTCAGTCAATTGGTATAATGGAGTGGAATATTCATTCATCATCACTTCTTCTTAACGATAATGCAAAAACCATAAATATTAATGTTGGATTAACAAAAGATGGACGTTTCCATTCTAATATCGAAAGTAATTATTATTACTGCAGTTCTGCACTTTTTAATTTTATTTCTTTCAAATTCTTTCAAATTTTTAAAATTTGTTTTTAAAATTTCATTTAAGATAAGTTGACATATCAGTCTAATATTTCTCATCTTGGATTTTTTTCGCTTGTTCTTATGAATTTTTCCCATCTTTTTCAGGTGTACTATCGATTATTCCTTTCCGACAACGATCAGAAATGGTATGATCAGTGAATTTGTTCTTAATTTCGGAAACTAAATGGTTCAACTTTTTCTTAATCTTTATTTTAGGTAGTCAGAACTATTCCAAATTCATGTGTTATTGAAGACTTTAAAATGTTTTCTTCGCAGCGAAATAGATTTTGTCCTGTTTGTTTTGTAAGTTTTTTGCCATTTGTAATTTTTAATGGTTTTTTTAGTGACTCAAATTTTATAAATTATTGAGGATGAACAATCTCTATCATTTTTTATTTATTGAATTTCTATGTGATGATTATTTGATAACAGTATGGTTTTTTGCAGAATATATTTGCATCTTCTCATTTCGCTCGTCACTTCGTACCTGTTCATTTGTTTCTGTGTAAAGAATGTGGTGTAGCTTTCACGGATTCGAATTGTTTCAATCTCCATTCAAATGATTGCCAGAAATTCCCTGGGAAACGTAATTTTAATCTAGTTTTTCAATTTTCTTAATTACTTTATAAATTTATTGAAATTTACTTCAATTTTATTTCTCATTTTTAATCATTCGAAAGATTTTGGGAAATAATGATAAGCTTGATTGTTTTTGATTAATATTTTTCGTAATGCTTATTTTCAGATTCTGATGGGGAATTTATGCCTCACTGTTCTTTATGCAACTCCGCAGTATCCGATCCTGAGAGATATTTCTATCATTTAATCCATTCTCATTTTAGTGAATTTATGATCGATCCTGGGAACCATCAGGTATTTCTCTAATGATTCTCTTTTTTTGGTCTATAATTCTTGTTTTACATTCTATTTTTTAGTGAGTTCTCTTAATTATTTGACCAAATTCAATTTTATGTTTCTCTTTTTTTTTATCTGAGACTTTAAATTCGTTATTTGGTAGGTTTTGCCGATGTTCGTTTGGAAGAAATTGGCTCTTTCGGTTGAGGCTACAAAATATGATGGAGACAAAGTTATTTTCTTAAATTCGCTTTTACTTGAAATATTATTGACTTTTATTAGAAATTAAAATAATACAAATTATTTATTATTTGTTATAATATATAAAATTTATTTTTTTTTATGGTTTAATATTAAATTTATGATTTAATTTATGGTTTTTCTGAATTCTAACTTTATATTTTATTTTATTGGCTGAATTCTGAAATAGATCATTTGAAAATAGATTTTAAGATGCAAAGATTTTTTTTTATTTATTTATATAGTGTAAATAGTATTTTCAAATTATAAGAATGAATATAATAAAGAGGGGGAAGGAGTGAACAAAGAATTGCGTATAAGAAAAAATACGAAAGTTTTGTGACGAAAGTTGGGGAATAAATATATTGTATCTCGGGGAATGAGTAATATAAAAAAATACTGGGAAAAGCAAATATAAGGAGAACTGATAAATCTAAGGATATAGGATCTACCAAGAAAAGAGATTTTATCGAGTGATAATGGAGTACCAACTCAAATTTTGGGAATATCAGATGCTTCTCCAAACAAAGATGGAAACATTTCTTCTGATGTTAGTTTTAGTTTTTGTTAATTTTTATTGTGATTAATAAGGTTAATTTTTTCCCCTCTTCCTGTTTATAGAGCATTATAGAGCATTTGATTAACCCACATTTTTGTTTGATTAATCAATTTATGATTCTTTTCTTATAAGTAAGCTTTTGTTTGAATATGTTCAAGATTGTCCACTTATATTACTTTTGCAGATTCATTGTCGGTTATGTGAAAAACCTTGTCAGGCCAATTCTTTAGTTGGGCATTTGCGAACTCATAAAAATGTTTGGCAGATTTGTCCGATTTGTGATTTCGAACAGTGTGAACATGTATCAGTTAAATCAGTTAAAGATTTATTTGCACATGTAATATCGACACATATTCAAAAGCAATATTTATCTGAAGTATGTTTCTTTTTTCTATATTTAATTTTTCTTTTCTTCGAATTTCATTAAATTACTTATACTTGATAAAAAATAAAAAATTTTAATAAAAAAATTTCAATCTGCATAAAATCTGTCACATAATTTCATGGAAATTGCAGTTTAATTCTAGATCTTGCAATTATTTTCTTGGTTAAGTTCTTAATGGAAATTTTTCTAGTATTTCTTATTACTATAATGAGTGCTACTATTGATGCTTCATTTTTTTGGAATTCAACTTATAGTCCTATTGGATACGGTCATCATTGGCCAAAGTTGGATCAAATTGTTCAGTTGGATAAAATTATTCAGAGTGATTTAAGTTTATAGAAATCTGAAAAAACAGCAAGCAAAGAACCGGCGCCAAGAGACTCAATTTTAAATGATATTAAAGTTCGATTCAGCTCAAATTTCATAGTGAATATTGCGATTTGACATGACCTTACAAATCGAGCTGTTCAAAATATAATGATTTCTGATATAATGATATAATGATTTCGGAATAATGAAAATGTAGTTGCGAGATATGTTTTATTCACACAATGTTGAATAATATTCATTTGGTCAGAACAGGTGTAAAATTTATATACTATGTATATGATTTTGTCTGATCGAATATGATGATAACCAGTTTTGCAAATATAAACCAGCATCAGAAAGTGACTGCATTTGATAACATTAGTGCCGGAAACTATGCTGTTTTGCAATATCTCGAAACTTGGATTCTTGGATGCTTGTTAGAAACTGTTTGCTACAAACATGGAATCACTGAATCAATAATGGATTAAAATCTTAGATTAAAACATTCTCGTACAAATCTTATAAAAAATTGGAAGAACAACGGTCGAAATATAATTATACTCTGCCGAAGTTGAAGGAGTCGGAAAAAAGGAAAGATGTTTATGGTGAAAGATATTGAAATGATATGCTTGGCAAAACATGGTGAAGGATTGTAATTTTTATTGAAAAACGTAATTTTTAAAAATATTAATGAGCTAATGAACTAGCAAAAAGACTTTTTTAAAATTTAAATCTTATTTTTATCCATTAGAAAATATGCCGATTATAATATTGCAAACATTACGAAATTATGTGACAGATCCTTTGGATTGAGAATTTTCTCTCTAAAACATTTCGAATTTGAATCTTTGATTATCTTATAAGCTCTTTGATTTCTCTTTTCTTTCAGGAATTAGAAAAAAAAGTGGAACTAATTTGCACATATTGCAGTTACAGGATTAGTTATTCATCTTCAGATAATAAGAAGTCGGATATAATTGAAGAAAAAATGATCCGACATATTCTTTTTTTCTGCACTGGTCTTAATATTTGTTTATTGTGCAGTGATGGAAAAACTTTTGATTCAAATGATGAACTTTTAAATCATCGTTATACTTTGCATGAGGAAGTTTACTTCAGGTATATACTTTGGTCCTCTATGTTTATTTGTTAAAATCAGGAATATTTATTTATCATTTTGTTTTTATAGATTCGAATGTATGCATTGTTCTGAAAAATTCCCCACTGTGAGCTTGTTTGACGCGCATAAATGTACGGAGGATCTCATGAGGTGCTCATGTGGCCAACGTAAACCTTACATAGAAGGACGGTTTTGGAGGCATTTTAAAGAACATTTGAATGCATCTTTAGATTTTTGTTTTTTGTGCAGCCAGTATTTTCCTACGGTAAGCTTTTTAGTTTTCTCTTATTTTCTTTTATCTCAAAAAAGTTTTTTGCGATTATTTCTTATATAATAATGATATGTCTGAATATCTGGTTCTAAAGAATGGATCTAAAGACTTGCATTTTGAGCAAATTCAGAAGGTGATTTTGAAAAAAATCATTTTCAAAAGGTATGAAACTTATTTGAACTGTAGAGTAAAACGGTGCAGTATAATAATAAAAATCAGTTTCAGTCAGTTGTATTTCAGTCTTTTTTAATTTCATTAAATTGAATTTCGTTTAATTGAAGCTTTTTTAAGTCTGAGCTCCGAAATCATGTAGAAGCGCATAAGAATTACTTGGTTTGGCCTAGAGTAATGATCGATCTGGCTGATAAGAAAACACCGATGGTCCGATCCAAACGGGAATCAAGTGTCACAGACCTTACAAATTCAGTTTTACGAAGTACCACACAACCACAATCGTCTTTCACAGTTAATCTCTTTTTTTTATTTTATGTGTTGAATGATTGAAATACTATTGAAACAAAAAATTCTAAAAATTCTTGCTTTAATTTTAAAAAGGCTTTTATTTAATTGTTTAATAATTATTTAAGACTATTGTTGTCGGTCGTAGGTTGTGCGCAATCTTTTTAAGCTGTCATATTTATCATGTTTATTTTACTGCTTTGTGCACTATTATTCGTCCATAGTTTTTTTTTTTATTTTGAAGGCTCCACATTAATTATTTGAACTAAAAATTGCAAAAAAGTCAAAATGGAAAAAAATTTTCAAAATTGATTGATTAAAAAAGTATTAGGTGGAATCCTACAAATTGCAATGTCCCAAGTGTCGCACTAAAAGTTCAGTTCAGTTTATATTTCCTCTCCTTCTCCTCCCATATTAGTTCAGGTTTTTTGTGCTTTTCTGGTTCACTTTATTATATTATTTATATGATTTATATGTTTACTGAAGAGTGGTGCGTATTGATAGGATTCTATGCAATAATATTAAATGGCTCAGCGGGTTGTTTCTCAATTCGGATTGCCGATGCTGAGGTTCTCCGCAGGAGTAAACCTATGGATGGTGCTGTGTATTTATTTCGCCAAGGGAATCCTTGGCATATTTGTCCAGTGTGACAAGCCAGAGGAGCGAGTTTAACTAGTAATGATGAGGAAAAAAAGCAATAATGTTGGAAAAGCAATTTTTTTAATAATTACAATAGTTTACTATCCAATATTCTATTTGATTTCCGTATTCAGTAATTTTTGTTAAGATGGCATCTCAGAAGATGGCAGGTGGTGGTACTGAACAAGAAAAACTCGTATTGGATAAAAGAACAGTTAATAGCCATAAAGGTAAGTAAAATTTGAATGTTAAAATTTATGCACTTGTTTTCATTCAATGTCTAGTTAAAATCCTTTCAGCCAATTCAACCAATTAACTATTTTAGTAGCCTATGATAATTGCTTTTTATTCTTGCTTCGATGCATTTAGTTCAATTAAATGAAAACATCTGGCAAATCCCAATGAAATCCCAATGAAAATTCTTTTCTCCGAATACCTCAAGTTGCTAATAAAAATAGTTCGATCGTTATGCCTTATCGTTATGACAATAGGTGGTTCTTCATTTAAAGAATTCTATGAAAGAATTCATTTAAACGCTTCTGTCGTCATCATCGATTTAAGCGATTCGTTTATAAAAGTTTCCACTATATTCCATAAAATTTCCGAAAAAATAAAAAATAAATAAATGGTTGATTGAGTTTACTGTTTTACTATGCTTTATAAAATAAGGAGTGGAAAAACTTAAAAATAATCATTCGGAAATGGAAAAATATTTAAGAAATCTATCATGAAAAATTATTTTGAGTGTTTTAAAGAGGCCTCCAATATGATTGATATAGCCTTGGTTAGATTAGCATAGAATATTTTTGTTTTAACTGAAAATGTATTGAAAATTTTTTTCGCAATCGTTCTCACAAATTTATGGGTAATATTTTTCAGTTTTTCAGCTTTAATGGTTGAGTTTATTATGCTTTGCAAAATATTTTTGTATAATAATATGTATAATGGAAGGAACATCAGGCTTAAAACTAAAATTTTCAGAATGTCAAGTGAACATCATAAGTGTCAATAGCGCCAAAGATGATGCGAATGTTACTGGAAGACTCACCTTCAATTCTAAAAGGCGTAAGTGTAAATGTACCAACGACGGTGAAGTTGTGGTTAAAAAAAGTCGTGGGCAAGAGCATTTATCAGCCGAGCTATCGAAAGATGTTGGTGAAACATCTGATTATCAATTTAATCGTATTAATGCAAAAAGTTTGGAAATCTATCTTAATTCGTTATTTTTATTAAGAGAAATTTGATTTTCTTGTCGTAAATTATATCTCTATATATATATTTGAAAATATCTTATGAATTTTTTTTTTGTCGAATGATTACGATTTAAGATTTGTAATCCAAAAAATTATAGTCGGAATCGTTTAAAACTTTCGAAAATGAATCGAAAGACTTATTGGTTGATGATGTTCATTTATTTAATATTATTAAAAGGTGATGCAGTTTTCAGAATTTCATCGAGATTCAGAATTATATTAAACTTCTTTTTTTGCTAGTTACTACAATCAATAATTTTTTTATTAGTCATCTTTGAAATTAGTTTACTTTTTCGATTAATTTTCTCTTATAAATTTGCTAAATTGCATAGCAAACTCATTTCTAGTTGGTTTTTTGGTTTAAATTATTTAATTCACATACAGCTAGATGAGAGCTAAATTTAATTTTAAGAGGTTTCTTAATTTCAGTAATTTTAATTTTTAAAATTAAAAACATCGTTGTAGTGTTGATATTGGATCAATAAAAAATCGAAGAGCGGCATTGCAATGCGAGTACAGTGCTTTGACATTTATTACAGGAGGGGCTCTTCGATTACATCGTACGTCTCATCAGTATGATGTTGGTAATACATTAGAAAAGGTCGTATAATTTTGCGTTAAATTAATTTCTTTAACGATGTTTTTAAAATCTAGAATAAAATACTGTTTCATTTTCTCGAAAGAAAGCTGGGATGAGGTGCCTAAATTGATATAAATAAATATTTAATATTTAGAGATTCATTAAATTATTTTTCTAAAAAATTGCCGCAAATATGGCTTTTTATCTTTTCTTCTGATTTAAATTATTCGAATTTCCACTGAAAATTTTTTTCAGGTTTATGGTGTTCCTTTGAATGCAACATTTTATATTTGTCGCTTATGTTGTTTGGCTTATGAAAATAACTCGATATATCAAAAGCATATGCATATACATGGTTCTATTTTCAATTGCTTACATTGTTCGGCAGTGGCATTTAATGTTGCCGCTATGAAATTTCACGAATCGCTACATTTGGGTTCCAGTTCTTCAGACCGATTAATTTATATTTGTTCGATTTGTATGACAGCGTTTTCAATTGTAATACTTTTAATATTACCACATTCAGTCTAAAAGTTTTCTTAAATTGAAAAGTTAAATTTTTATTAAGTAATTATTTAATAATTAATTTTATGGATTTTTTTGTTTTTCTTCAGGAAGAACGTCTTTACCACCACATGCAAAAAATGCATGGGCAGTATTTACTATATTTTTGTAAAGTATGTGGTCTTGCTAACAGCGATGGACAAATTGTTTATTCTCATATCGCAAAGAAGCAATGTAAAGATGAGGTTTTTAATTTTCATGAGTTTGAAATCGTAAAAAAAATCGTGGAAAGTAAAAACTTTTTTTAAATGGTTTTAATCATTTTTATGGCACGCATTTGTTTCTATTTAAGGTGCTCGATTCTGTATGTCAAATGGGTTTTGTTGCCGCATGTATATTTCATTTTCAACCAGCTGATCCACAAAAATATGAATTCTTACAGAATAATGGTGCATTAGCAGTGATTGTACCTTCAGAATGTCTTCATCGATCATTTCTATCTCAAAGCAGTACTGATCTCTTTTTTATCACTTGTACCACTTGCAAATCTTTAGTAAGTTTTTAGTAAGTTAATAAGTTATGTTAAGTTATTAAATCTCATATACTATATGGCATCGAAAAAAGTTTTTTCACCAGTGGAATACGCTTGCTTTTTTTTGCAGATGAATTATGGGCGATTTCAAATTGAAAATCCGACAATATGTTCCACTTTTCCAGTTGCTTTTTTTTCTTCTTTCTGTTATATCTATTATATCTTTCTATTATATCTTTCTTATTGATTTCTGATCAGTTTGCATTTAGACAAATTTCATTCGAGCACCTGATGACAACAGTGATACAATTCGTATTCTTACTGCAGCATGGGAAACTAAGAACGAACATATGTTATCAGTGCAGCCGATTTTACCAGTCTCATCTTCTATCCATGGTACAAATTCATCTTTAGTTTGTTTTCTTCAGTCTGCTTTTGTAGAAGAAAAGCAAACTACAATAAATGATCCAAGCACTGTGGCTGTCGATCTAAATGTGGCATCTATAAATAATGTAAGTGTTTTCGTGTCTTCCAAAAAATTCCTATTGTTATTTTCATTCTTTTGTTTCCTTACAGATGATTTTCCAAATTTATTTGATTTACGAGATGTGTAGAGATATTTACTTGCAGTGGAAAATGATGGAATTACCAGTACAAGAAAGGGAAGCTGTTGAATTTCTTCAGTGCCATGGTATTTTACCGCAGACTATGGCTTGTCGTAAAGGTCATGCAGCAAAATTACATTTTTGTAAACATATATACTGGAAGTGTGCCAAAAGAACTTGTCAAAAGAAGATGAGAGTTCGAAGTAGAACCTGGTTGGAAGGGTCGCGTATACCTATTACTACAATTATACGATTCATACATTGTTGGTGCCAGGAATCAAACTCCATTGATTGGTGTCAGCGCGAACTGAAACTTTCTAAAGATTGTGTTATCGAATGGAATAATCGGATGCGGGAAGTGTGTGTCTCTGCTGTACAACGGAACAAAAAGAAAATTGGAGGCGATGGGCTTACAGTAGAAATTGATGACAATTTGTTTAATAAAAGGAGAAATAACGATGAAAAGCCATTGCCAGAACATTGGATATTTGGAGGAATTTGTAGAGAAACGAGAGATATGTTTATAGAGGAAGTCCCTGATCGGAGTGCAAATACTTTTTTGACATTTATAAAGAAAAATGTTGAGGAGGGATCAATAATTTATTCGGATTTTTTGCGTTCATATAAGATTGAGGAATTGAATGAAGCTGGATTTGAACAGTTAAAGGTCGATTATAGGTATAATTTTGTGGATCCTAAAACTGGTCTGCTTACACGTCATATTGAAAAATTGTGGGTATCGTGGAATAGAAGGAACCGAAGAACCATTCGGCACCATCTCGACACATATTTGGCTGAATTCTTATGGCGCCAAAATCTACGAGATGAAAACGTATTTTATGCATTCTTAAGGGAAGTAAAAGAATTTTGGCCACCGGCGAAAGAATTTTGGCCATCGACGAAAGAACTTTAGTTCCTATATCATTTATACTTCAGTCTATATTTTTTCCCATTAATTTTATAAAACTTGTACTATCACTGAAATAACTATTTTGCAAAATAAAATACCCAAGTAAAACAAATGTATTTGGAAATTATTAGGGTAAAATTAAAATTATAAAAAGGTAAAGTTATTTAAATGAAAAATCTGATTTGAATGTCTAGCAAATATGCAACTTGTACCGGCACAGTAGAGGAACCCACAAACGCCATTTTGGACACTTTCGTCGTAATTGCTGTGGATATATATGGTTGGAAGCGAAGGAAAAATGCAGGGAAAATGATTAAATAAAAGCAGCTAAAGAAACAGGGAAAAAGAAAATTTCTTACTCACGGCCGGATATGTTTGACTGTTCAGTTCAAAAAAATAGCCCTTGCGTTCTTCCGATTAATAAAATATATTATGGAGTAAAATCATCAAAAGACCATCAGTCCGTGTCCATGTCGCTCGTTCTTATTATATGACTGTATGACAAGGCCAACGAGAGTGGAGTATATTAATCACTCATAGATACTATATTTTGTTAATTGCTAACCCTGTAATAATGGATGGCGTCAAAAGTGGGGAGGACCAACCAAAACCTGGACTGACACAGTTAGTGAAAGATTTTAAACATGCAATATACGGAATTAGGCGATGGTAGAAGGAATGGATCCAGATAACATCGGGTTGGACCTTGTAGACAGCGGAGTCAGCCTAAATGTAATGGTGAAAAAACTACTGCTAGAAAAAGAAAATTTTTAATTTGTTCTTCCATCAATTCATTTAATATTTGTTTTAAGTAAATTTGCAAGAAGAATGAAGGATTTTCAAATTTCAATTCATCGACATTCCAACAGTAAAAAATGGAGAATAAAGGGNATAGGTTTAATTACCAAGTTTGACTACGATATGTATCGTATATAATACGTTATGATAATTTCAAAGATTACGATAAGGACCTGGACGATATGTATTTGTTCATAGAAACAAGGCTCAAACATCAAATTACAATATTACAGATAATCAAAATTTTTTATCCCTATTTTTTTCATTAAAAGAAGCAAAATCATTGCATAAAATATTGATAGTAACCTTTCGAAGTTCTGGCTTAAATAATATTTATAATGTGCTACCTTAAAATCAAAAAGTTTTGTAGCCTTTTTCGTAATTTAATAAATTTCAAAAAAAACTTGATTAATTGTGGATAACTGGGACTGCGGAATGTTTCGTAACACTGAATTAGTAATTTCTATAACATTCAATTCCCGCTTGGATCGGACAATCGGCGCTTTTTTATCAACGAGGTCGATTATCACTCTAGGCCACATCACGTAAATCTTATGCGCTTCCACATGATTTCGAAGTTCTGACTTAAATAATAGATTCAAAGAAATTGAAGTAAAATTTAAAAAAAACAAAATTAAAAGTTGATTAAAATAAATTCCAATTATTATGCTCCAACATATAAACTTTAAACTTTTATAAACTAATAAGCATATAAACTTTTCTAAAATCTTCGAGTTTCTTAACATTTATAACAAAGATGAAGCTGCCAAATTTTTCAAAAAGCGCCTTAGATCTATTAAGTGAGGATATTCGAATATATTCACTTTGTTAGATCAGGTCATTCGAATGATATTACCGGATATTGGATACAGTATGGCTGCAAAACTATCACCACGTGAAGTGTAAAAGAATTTTTGAAAAGAAAACTAAACTAAGAGCTTACCGTAGGAAAATACTGACTGCACAAAAAACAAAAATCTAAAGATGCATTCAAATGCTCTTTAAAAGGCTCACTATGGGGAATTTTTCAGAACAATGCATACATTTGAATCTGCAAAAACAAAGTAAGAAAACCATAGTCAAGGAAAACATATTCTTTTTTGTGTAGAAATATACAATTGAAATTATGATCGGATATACCTTAAGTAAATTTCCTCATGCATAGAGCAACGATGATTTAAAAGTTCCCCATTTGAATTGAATGTTTTTCCATCATTACACAATAAACAAGTATTAAAACCAGTGCAAAAAAAAAGAATATGTCTAATCATTTTTTCTTCTATTATATCTGACTTCTTATTATCTAAATGCGAATAACTAATCCTGTAACCGCAATATGGGCAATTTAATTCCACTTTCTGAAAAAAAAATTGAAGGAAGTACATAAGTTAAAAAGATCGTTTCTCTATACAACAAAAGACCTATAAATTTATTTTAGGCAAAAAAATTCTAGATTCACAGGATCTGTCATATATTTGCTAATATTTGCAGGTAATTTCATGTTTTCAGCTATATTTTAATGAAAACAGAAAACAGATAAATTAAATATTAGATAAGACATTTTTAAAACAAAACATGCTTTGCCAAGGAAAAACAATCATTCGCATTATTTTTTCGCCCTATTAATGCAATATATTTAATCGTTAATCCATAAATTTGTGTTTAAGATATTGCAATATCTTAATCTTAGATCATTTAAATTTGCAATATATCCGGAAACCAAAGCAATCCATCGTTTAATGATTAAATGTCAGGAAAGTGCAATTTAATTCTCTGCTCACAATCTGGCTGTATCATAAGTCCGATTAATAATACATTTTACATTGCACAACTATTGTGCTACACAAAATATTTTTATTGTACCACCATTTTCACTATTGTAGGAAATAAAATTCTTTCCAATCTCCAGTATAGTTTCTCACATACAACAGTCAAGAAACTCCACCATCTGTCACCCAAAAGATCTAATTGGATAACGTAGCATTACCGTCGTAGCACTGCATTCAACATTAACCAAATTAAATCCGAGATGCCTAAAATTTATGGTTCAAAAAGAACCAGCTTTTTCCTTCAGATATCGCGAATTATTATCTCTATCACCGAAATCAGCTTCACTTCTTTCGCGTTTCTTAACTGTCTCTTCTAGTTTCTATATATATCAACCAGTCCATTCATTACGGTTTATTTCAATAATGGAATTTTTGGCGAATCGGGACTGATGTCAAGTTGGATTGGTTGGATCATTCACCTTTTAAGCAAAGAGCCGATAATATTACTTATTTTATAAGGACAGTGTTACAAAAACATCCAATATCGCTAAAGAATTTAATATCTCAAAGAATTTAAATAAAATCTCAAAAGTTCTGCGACCACAATAAAAACAACTTTAAAAACAACTGCAGTAACATAAAAATTTTGAGAGGCAAATGTTAGAAAATTAGATTTATTTACTAAATGAAAATTTTCATTGATTAAGTTTATTAAAGAATTTAAAATGCGCAAAAAAATGAAAAAAATAAAACAAACGTCATCAGGTACATATTGCTTCTGAATGTGTTTCAGTATTACATGCGCAAACAAATCCTTAATTGATTTTATTGATCCATCCACATACATCCACATTCTTCAAAATTACAAACTGGACAGATCTTCCAAATTTTTTTATGGGTTAGCAAATGCCGAGCCAAAGAATTGGCTTGACATGGTTTTTCACATAAACGACAGCGTACCTATGAAAGTACTTCTATAATTGATTATTCACATAAAATATTCCATAATTCTGATTTACCTACTTAGAAAAAAGCAAAACAGGTCTCGAAATAATATAATTTGACTGCATATTTGTCTCTCTGATTTAAAAAGTTCAGATAAGATTAATCTTATCTGTTGCATTCAACAAAAAAAAAAACTAACGCAGGAAGCAATGTTTAAATCTTCGTTTGGAGAAATATCTGCAATCCTCGAAATTTTGATTGGCAGCTCATTGTTTCCGTTCGAAATATTCAAATTCCTTTTTTTGTTTACTTCCTGAATATATAAACAACCTTACCGTTTCTCCTTATTTCTTTTTTATCACTTTTTTCCATTAAACTCGTCATATCTTTTGTTTAATCATTTATTTCCCACTTCTGTCCATTAAATTTTTAACTTGTATTAAGCTAAAACTTTAAATCAAATCAAATTTTAAATGACCAAAGTCCATTTTTAGATGATAATTTAAATTTAATATAATAGTATCGATTCCCGGAATGAAAATATGGTTGAAAATATAATTCACAGTGAAATTCATAAATTCATAACTTGAAATATTTCGCAAAAGTTATACCTAAATTACTCTAACCGAATAAATATATCATTAAAATCCAGATGGTCTGAAGACTTACCTATATCTCTTTTCTCTCCCTGACAAAAATTTCTAACTATATTAATAGTCAGTGGAGCTAATTTAATAGTAATCGATAATTCACACCGAAATAATCGAAACTATATAATGCGATGAAAAATATAAAGTAATGAATGTCAAAATTAAATAAGTCAACATAACAAAAGGAAACTTTGTTGTCATATATAGGATAAACATTCGAATAAGACTGCTTCCACATAAACATCGGCAAAACCTGCAAAAGAAAAATAGGCAGATTGGCAGACTCAATTGAAAAAAATAATTGGAAAATATAATACAAACAAACAAAAATGACAAGTACCTGATGACTCTCAGGATCAATCTTTAATTCGCTGAAATGGGAATGGATTAAGTGATAAAAATATTTCTCAGGATCGGATAGAATGAAGTTGCACAAAGAACAACGGGGCATCGATTTACAAAATGAATCTTAATTTGAGTACGATTGAAAACAACTAAAAAATTTTCCTTCTGTAATTTTTTTAAATTGGCTACTGCTGATCATTCCATTCATTTTTCTTTAGAAAAATCAAAATTAAAAATAACCGCTTAAAAAATGAAAACTTTCGAACCGACTTTACGATTTTAAAAATGATTTTTCAAAAAAATGGCAATTACTTTTTTTGCAAGATGATTTTTTGCAGCAGTTGGAATGAAGTTCGAGTCTTTTCGGTTCTGTGAAACCTGCCCACATTGTTCACATAAAAATAAATGAACAGGCACGAAATGAAGAGCAAAATGAGAAGACGCAAATATATTCTATAAGTCAAATGAATCATTTTTTTTTAATTGATACGGTAGTTGGCATATATTTATAAAGCATGACTGAAAATAGATCAGTTAATTGATATTTAGCTCGACCTGAAATTAGATAAGTTCGCTTCGATAAGAATAAATCTATCATTAAAAATGAAATCAGGGAGATGCTGGGAACCCACATCCACTTATCTCCAAGTGATTTTAGCGACAGAACCTTACGCTAGCAGTCAATGCAGCGCAAAATGGTTAATGCGATTAGAAGTAGAAAATAAGGAGAAAACAGCGAATATGAATGAATAAGAATGAGCCTATTTGTTTCCGGGAAACTTGCACTCTTTTAAAGAACTAATAATAAAAATAGATAAGTTCTAATGGAACTTACGAAACAAACTGGACAAATCCTATTTGATTGTGAAGAATGCCTTTTAAATTTGGCAACGTTACATGGATTCATTATCATTTTAGCAACCTTAAAAGATTATTAATTGAAGAATTTTTTCTTCATCACATAACGACTGTATTTGTTAAGCTTGCTCCATCAACTAAAGATAAGATTTCAAGCTATTCGATCCGACAGTACCAGAGGCCATATTTTTTTCCATCGCTTAAGCTCATACTGGCCGCGCTAAATTAAAAATCGACTGTATCAGCTCAGGTCTTGATTAATCCTCTCTGATGCCATCCATCATATAGCAAATAGTGTCAAGAAATATGCATCAATTTCTGCGATAGGAGATGAAAAATAAAACTTAATTAGCGTAGGAAATATTCCATAATGGTATTGCTATGTATTTCAGCGAAGGTGGAAGCAATTATGAGAAATTATTCCGCTCAGCAAGCGCTCAATATGGTAATTAAAAAAATAAAAATAAGTTAACACTCATACCATTTCTGGCCGACCTTGAGAAGGTACGTACAACAGTACATCAGAACACAACGGAAGAGATTCATGAGAAGGCAGAAAGCAATCCATGGAAAATGAAATATTAGACTGATGTATTAGCCCATCTCAAAATTTGACCATATATAGCTAAGATATTAAAAGATTGCTCAATACAAAAAAATAAATGAAAGAAATAAAATTAAAAAGTGCAGAACTGCAGTAATAATAATTACTTTCGATATTAGAATGGAAACGTCCATCTTTTGTTAATCCAACATTAATATTTATGGTTTTTGCATTATCGTTAAGAAGAAGTGATGATGAATGAATATTCCACTCCATTATACCAATTGACTGAAGACAGGCTAAAAGAGAAAAATGTCAAGAAATTGCTTTTATCATCTAAAATATCCACATGTAATCATAATAATCGCGACCAAAAATTTAAAAGTGATAAGCAAACCAGGGGCTTCAAATACTGTATAGATCGCATGTTTGATTATAAAGTGTCGTCGAAGACTGATTATTGAACAACATGAAATACTACACCACGGACAAAGAAGTCTAATGTTCAACAAAGAATTACAACTAGATAATCGTATTACCTGTCAATAAAAAAATATAAGTCAGTAAGGAAACCTGTGAAATTTACAAGTTGCCAGATAAGATATCTCAATCAAAATCAAGAGAAACAATTCATGCGAAAAAACTTGGCTAAATCAGCTATTCCTTCATGGGTCATCTAGTAAAAATAGCGTGCAAAAATGAACGAAAATAAAAATAATATTAATCACACCAGGGATAATGATCGTAGTAAATACTTTCAACCATTAATAACAATATCCATGAAAAAAAAAACTTACTAAAAGTTCATTTTCAAGATCGTGCACATTAATCTCATCAATATTCATACTTTCTGATAAGCATTTTTTTAAATGTTTCATTAAACATTCGGTTCCCAATTGCAATGAATTGCATTTCGTACACAAATACAAGCTTAAATTTAACAATCTGTTTTGATCAAAAAGCTTAAGAAACGAGAAAAGTCCAAAATATAACTGTATGGAATAAAAATTATTGCAAACCTCAAGACCAACAATGCACTTTTCGATGGATCGTACACAGAGGCATTTGGCCCAACATAAATCCTTGCTTCTCGTTTAAATTGATTAACAAATGATAAAATATCAATTTCACTATTAACTATAGCAAATTTCGAATTCAGTTCAGCCGAATTCGCACAAAAATAGAGACTCCATCGATTATGGTTAGAGTTCACCTAAAAAATCATCTTCAGCAACATCATTATGCTATAAAAGCACTAGATACTCAAGAAATTATTTCGACCCATACCAATTTGTGAATTTAAATCGAGAAAGATCATATAATTGACAAAGTCACCGTATTAATTTCATAAAAATGATTCACTATATTTTTTTTACTATCGTGAATCATAATTCAATATTTTGAAATATTTATGGAATTTTATAAGATAGGCCCATATGCATCAATGGAATCCACAACAAAAATTTCATTCATGAAAATATTTGATGTAAACTAAAATAGACGGCAAATAAGAATAAAAAATTTTTCCTTCACTTTTTATCTCTATGTTTTTGTTTTCTACTAAAGATTCGTATACAGATTATTAATAAAATTTCCTGATTTTTTTCGAAAAAATTTCAATAAGAAATTAAATTACTTTATCAAAATCATCCATTGCATTATGGATGGTGTCACTCGAAATTTCACCATCAATCGCACATTTCAAATCACAATCAATTTTGCAGAATTCTTCCATCATCCATAAAGGTGCAACTGGAGTCAATCCAGCAATTAAAGGAGCAAAAGAATATGTATCGCCTATGTGGCTCAACATATGGTTCCTTTAAAAAAAAATAATTTAATTTAATGATGAGAAATACAAAAAAATGCAAAGAAAATGTAAATGACCTTTATTATATTAGCGATGGAATAGAAAATATAAAAACGCACCGATAAAAGAACTGAGAATAAAATAAGGAAGCGCAAACAGGACATTTAAGGGTTTCAATTTCAGAAATATGCAAATCTTGATGAATTTCTATATCTTTAGCCGAAATATAATGGTAGTTACATATTGAACATGTAATAGGGATGGAATTTTCAACGGAAAATCCTTTCAAATAAACATATTCCATTCCAAGCGGTTCTTCGGCAAAAAATATAAGGCAAGAGACCAAACGATCACAGTCATGCAAACCCTTAAAATATCAATAATAAAAAAATTCTATAAACTTATTAATTTTTACCCTTGTATATTACTGACAATATTGTTATCATAATATTATTACCATTATTATTATTATATATTTATATATTATTACTGCTATTATGATCATTAATAATAATAATAAATTGTAATCAATTATTTAATTTTTATTATTTTTAGATTACTATTTAATGAAAATTAAATTATGAAAAAAACTTTAATTCAAAAACAATAATGATAAAAAAAGAACCAATAAACCACGTAGTTTTATGATTGACGAAAGTTTATCGATGCCAGATAAGGGAATTTGCAAATTGCACTCACCACAAACAAGAGTATGCATAACAATATTGAATTCAAACTGAAAAAAATTTTCCATAAATAATAATAATAATAACCGATACGGAAAACTACAAAGAAACTTGAAAAAATTTTCAAAATTAAAATTGTAAAAATGAATTATTTTCAGAGATTTCGACTATAGCATAAGAATATTCATTTTTATCAGAAATTCATCAGAAACATGCAATTTAAATATGCAGAAAAAAGTTGTGCACTACCGCACAAAAATTTCATAAAAATACGAAATAAAACTAACTTTTAAATCAGCCGTTAATAAATGAACAATATATTGAGCGAAATCAGTGCACGGATGTTTTTTTAATAATTCAATTGAAGGAAATGCTTCAAAACAGGTATGACATGCATAAAGATGTATATTGTAATGTTCATTTATCAAATGACTCTGAAAACGATTTTTCTAAATGCCAAACGAAAAAAACAAGAAATTGTAAATTTTCCTAGAGTAAAATCACATTTGAAACTTTTTTAGATGGGATGGAAATGCCAGAAATAAGCGAAATTTTAAGAGAATATTCATCTATTTCACCTAAAAAATATAGTAGCTGCAATAAATTTGTAAAAAAATTTACTTGTAAATCACTTTCAACCACATAATTTTCACAATCATGACAAAGCGGGCATTTCATTATACCCGAAAAAAGTTTTTCTTCATCTTCATGCATTTTTTTCATAAGAGATGATCGAAATTTTTCTTCAGCCAATGGCATTCCACCTACTTTATGACACGAAGGATCAATACTTTCTATATCTAGTAATTTATAAAATTAATTAATTTGTAAAATTACGTAAAATTAAATTTAAATTCACCAGCTTATAAAGTTAAAAATTTGCAATGAAGCCTTACTTGCAATATCTATCTCGTCATTTTCCTCGTCGATATCGATAATTTCACGAATATCTGTTTCTTTTTCTAATAGATCACGAATTATATCCAATAGTTCTCTTGCATCAGCAGTCGATGATTCAGAATTCTTAAATTATAAGTATAAATGTTAAATATAAGTATTTAAAATATTTTTTTTCGAAAACAGAAACAAAGGAAAAAGAAAATGAAAAAGAAGCGAAATTTAAAAAAAAGTAAGGTTGGTATTTTCGACAAAACTACATAAAACTACAAAACTACATTTCACCAATTTGATTTGAGCTTGATTCTTATTTGCTCGAAAATTATTATAGACCATTGGTATAAAGGAAAGTAAAAAGGTATTCGAAGTGCCGGAACAAAGAAATTATGTACTACTCGTTAAAATATAATGAGAGTTAAAATCGACAGTCCAATTTATTTTTTTTAACACTATATTTCCTATTTTCTCTGTTGTCAAAAAAATTAATTAAATAAGTAAATATTATAAAAGAAATTTAATAATCAATACAGTGAGCTTTTTTCGAGATTCCATTTCCCATTTTTGTCGAGCTCTTCGACTCATGTGATTCCACTAAAATATTTATAATGGAAAGATCTATGGAAAGAAAAAATGAATAAAAGTGAAAATCTCAAACCCCCTCAAAAAATATTCAAGAAGTTGAAGTTGAAGAATTTGCAAACAAGTTGGCAAGTTCAAATTTAAGAAAAACCGTTTTTTCTCAGGAAAAAAAGAAAAAATCAATCAATAATCAAAGACAAAAAAACTTACGGCAAATCGCAACATTTTCGCAACTGATTCCACTGTCCCCGCGTCATTCAAATTTCCAATTTTTTCAATCCTAGTGCTTAAAAGATATTGAATGTTTTACAAAAAAATAATAGAAAAAAACCACAACTTCTCGAAATTTACCAGATTTCTTCAAAAATCGGATCTGTACATAGCTTTACAAAATATCTGAAACCGCTACTAGCCAACGCAAATTTTTCATAGTCGTCTAAAACACTGATGATTTTTCTTCGTTGACCACTAATAAATGATTCTTGGATGTTTGAAAATTTGCAAATCCTATCGAGAAGCTCATCGTACTGAAAACTTTTCGATAAATAATAGTTGTTTTCAAAAAGGATAAACAATAGGAAAAAAACGGCTATTTAATAAAAATTAAAATAATCATAATCATGACTAAAAATCCAATTACTGGAAGCTTTTTGGAATAAACAGTCTGCGAAAATCCAACATTATTGAATTCGATAGGCAATTTGTTATTTTCAGCCTGATTAATCGCTTCGATATATTCCTCATCAGGTTCTTCTTTCAATTTCATAAGGAAAACTGCATTTTCACCGAGATTTTCGAATAACTGAATTCAGAAATTTAGAACCGATAATTTGATAAATTTTCATTGAAAAAGAATATTCGAGCAAGCATTTCATATTATTTTACCAAAACATCTAACTTTTTTCCGTGACTAATATACGTAAAAAATATGCAATGAGCTTAACAGCCTATCAAAAACTTATTGTAAAAAGAAAATAATAAAGTAACCAATATCGTTCAAAATCTTCATCAAAATGATCAAAATCTTACCTTTAATCTTTCACCGATTATCAATTTTCGCACCAAATTAAAATCTGGCGGTAGAATTTTCGGATTCTTCCTTTCCTCATCCTCATTACTACTAATAACGATATTTTCAACTTCGTCATTAATATCAACTTCTCGTTTACCTTGTCGATTCAGCAAATAATTTTCCTCATGACCATAATCATTAAGTTTCCTCTTTTTAGTGACACGTTTTTCGTTACTCTCGACAACTAAATCAGCAACTGGTTCACTTCCTTCAAAGATGACTGTGGCGGCTTTTTCAACCTAAAATTGAAACGTTCAAAGCAATTTCTTGTAGCAATTTTTAATAAATCTTGACGATACTACGCAGAAAATTCTTAAGCAAAATCCAGATTTTATGGATTGCATCTTTCACAATGAAAAATTCTATAAAATTATATTTAGAATCGATCATTACTGCTTGCATATAAAAAATTCAAGTGAGAAATTTGTTTTTCTAACTGAAAATCTATCTCCCCATTTGAAAAATAAAATATATTAAAAAGGCAGAGTTCCCCACCTTCTGAGGAAAGAAAAGAAGAGCATGGCGGAGGATAAGGCTGTCCTTACAGGTTATGGCGGCGATAAGGCAGAATAAAGTAAATCACTATAAATCGTACATTCGAGTACAGTGATGAAGAAATGAAAAGTAAAGAACTAATAAAGAGCGGGGGGAAAATGAAAAAGAAAAGAGAAAAGTAAGTAATGGGAAGGATTTTTGACCAGAAAAATAGCAAAAAACCCATTTTAAATCGTGGAATTATTTCTTCTTAAAACCGATTTGAACAATTTCGAGAAATTTCTTTAAAACGATAATTTAGAAAAAATCGACAAACTTCTCTTATTTTTGCCATTATTGAATCCATAATCGATAAGAAAAGTTAACAGATTTGCGGAAAAAAATCTGAAACATTAATTAAAACGTGAAAAGCGCAAATAACTCGTACTAGCGCCGCATTTACGAGCGATTTCTAATCCGCAGTTGCCACTGACCGCGAACCATTCGTTATCACTTCATATAGGAGGAGAGACAAAATGTGCAGCTAAACTCCCCAGAAATTCCTTCGAGTCACACTGAATATTCCTCATTTATTTGTATTAAAATGTCGAAAAGTAGTCGCCGATTGGCCATTAAAAAGGAAAGCTTCATAAACTTTTCCTCGTAAAATTGTCACAAAAGATTTTGATGGAAAAAATTAGAAAACGCAGAAGAACAGTGTAAAGCTGATTCCTAGCGTTTCACTATTCTCAGTCCGTTCGCTGGCCATTTAACAGGAAAGTAATTATAAGCTTATCGATATTTGGATGCAAAAAAATACCTAAGAAGGAAAAAAGATGTGGCAATGAGAGAACGATGAAATCGGATAAACTGCCGACCGACGACCAGGCGAAACGAATATGCATTAGCAAAAATCATCACACATTTCTTTATCAGTTCTCACATCTCTTCATTTTATATTATCACTATCAATATTGAATTCCCTGCAAAGTGAATTAGTGCACATCTCTGACGGAACGAAACGTCTCTATTTAGGATTATAGGTATTTACGTTGGGAATTATTCGAATTCCTGGGAAAACTTCAAGTGAGATTCGTGAATTTAAATGGAAAAAACTTTTATTCTCAATAATCGCGAAGATTCTATTGTTTTAACGAACCTCACGGAGCTCATAAGCGGGTACGTATGACTTCTCACCTACAGAAATATATTTTCATGCAACTTGGCGCTGAACTTATTATTATTATTAAGTTTTAACAGGGAATTTTTAAAAAAAAAATAAAATAAAATAGTAGGTTATTATTATTATTATAGTTAATTATTATTATTATTATTATTATTATTATTATTATTATTATTATTATATTATTATTAGGTTATTATTATTATTATAGTTGAATATATATTAAATTTTGTGATAATGAAAGCTGGAAATAAAAAAAAACAATGAGGCATTGCAATGTTAACGCTCACCATTCCTGGTTATTAGCGGGTTGCTTCGTACTAACTGATAAGATATTGCCAAGGAATCATTGGCGGATCACAGAGGTATAAGTAAGTCACCAGCATCACCTCGACTTTTATGTTTTTTTACCGTTTGTTGAAAGCAGGCAAGAGCGGTGCTCGCAACAACAACCTTAACAGCAAACACTCGTCTATTTTATTTCCCAATTATAAATCACTGCTGTAATTGAAAGCAATATCTACAAATTCATGCAAAACAAAATTTCACGGAATTTTATGTCTACGCAGCTTCCCCTTAACTGACTTGGGAAATTGGCTTCGGATAATCCTCAGTTAAACACATTGATTCCTTACTTAATTCATATTCCCCTTGATTTGCATCTTTCTTCTCATTTATTGCAAATGGTACCACTCGACGAACAAAAAATAAATGGTAACAAATACAAGAATATAGTGCTGTTACTAACGAACCGAGTTTCGTTTAATTACAGCGGAAAACCCGAGAGTCCCCAGTTTTCTAGTGGACCTAGTGGAAATCCTTCCTTTTTGGTTCGCAACAAACAAAGTTGAATCCGTTGAGTGGCACAACTGCTTTGTCTGAAGATAATCGGTGTTAGCTTATTTCCTACGACAAACCTATCAATAAAATGAAAACCGCAGTGCGGAGAACCCACATTTTTCTTCCGCCAGGTGAAATCACTGACGAAAACGGCGCTACCGTAATAGTCACCGAAATCAGCCAAACCAGTGATGATACGCAATGTTACAGGAAAATGTGGGCCATTGGAAGAACAATATGTTGGTAAGAGGGCGCATTTTGTCCGCCTTTCTATTTTCTCTTTTCCCTTTCTCCTCTACATTTTCCATCCTTTTTTCCGTTCTTTCTCTCTCTACCCTCTCTTATCTTCCTTTCTCTTTTCTCCAGTAACTAACTGTGAGCGAGCCGATCCAAGCTGACAGCATCTCCTCTTCGCCAAATCTTCCACTAATGGCTATCCTTCTTTAACTCTACAATTACATTTTTATAACAGCAATGTTAATTCTAAGCTTCTCAGCAACGATGTTTTTGAATTTTCAAGTACTTTATTCAGGTAAACCTATCAAATAAACGATGAACGATGTGATAAACTAAAGCATACATTTCATGATTTGGCGTGGAAAACCAATAAATATGAGTTGCAGCAAAGGAATTAAACAACAATACATTAATAATGCACGACAAATCGCACCGATTTCATTCAAATTGTTTATTCAAAATTATTTTACCAGTTTTCCATAAATTTCTATAAATTGTATAACAAATACTGAGAGATCGAAAAGAAGGAAATTAAAATTCTTTCGCCGGTGGCCAAAATTCTTTTACTTCCTTTAAGAATGCATGAAATACATTTTCGTCTCGTAGATTTTGCCGCCATAAGAATTCAGCTAAATACGTGTTAAAATGGTGCCGAGCAGTTCCTCGATGTTTTTTATTCCATGTTTCCCACAATTTTTCAATGCATTGTGTATTAGTTCCAGGATCCACAAAATTATACCTATAATCGACCTTTAACTGTTCAAATCCAGCTTCGTTCAATTCCTCAATCCTATATGAACACAAAAAATCCGAATAAATTATTGATCCCTCCTCAACATTTTTCTTTATAAATGTCAAAAAAGTATTTGCACTCCGATCAGGGACTTCCTCTATAAACATATCTCTCGTTTCTCTACAAATTCCTCCAAATATCCAATGTTCTGGCAATGGCTTTTCATCGTTATTTCTCCTTTTATTAAACAAATTGTCATCAATTTCTACTGTAAGCCCATCGCCTCCAATTTTCTTTTTGTTCCGTTGTACAGCAGAGACACACACTTCCCGCATCCGATTATTCCAGTCGATTGTTGCATCATTGGAAAGTTTCAATTCGCGCTGACACCATTCAATGGATGTCAACTGTTGACACCAACAATATATAAATCGTATAACTGCAGAGATAGGTATACGCGAACCTTCTAACCAGTTTCCACTTCGAATTCTCATCCTCCTCACGCAGTTTCCCTCCGTACATTTCCAGAATATACTTTTGCCGAAATATAGTTTTGTTGTATGACCCTTACGGCACATCATCGAACGTGGTAAGATTCCATGGTCTTGGAAAAATTCAACAGCTTCCCTTTCTTGTGTTGGCAACTATAAATATTCATATTCCATGGCTGAATGTTCATATGTTTTTTTTGTTTCTTAAATATACTTTAAAAATCATACAAAAGAATAAAAAAAATTATGAATATATGAATACAAATTTTTTAAAAAAGATGAGCTGAAAGTGACAAGTTAAGATCAAAAACTATAACTATGCTTGTACAATTGTACGATATACTGCTTTTCACTAACATATTGAGCAGAACA
>UYYG01000020.1:0-337646 GCA_900625125.1 Dracunculus medinensis
GATGGAACGTGACGGCCCAGAGAAAATCATTCGACTCATAAAGGCATTTTATGCGTCCTTTCCCCCACAATATTCAACTGGATAATGGACACTGCTTGTCGGCATTCAAGAGGTGTCCGAATCAGTCCAGAGCATCGTATCACAGATCTTGAATTTGCTGATAATGTAATCCTTTTTACTTATAGTTATAACGAAATGCAAGTAATACTAAATAACTGCAGTCAGGAACTGCAGTAAGAATAGAACTCAGGATCAATGTGTACAAAACGAAAATCTTTTCGTCTTATGTACAAGAAACTGATAAAATGACTCTTTTTGTAAATTCATTGCCGATCGAGGAGGTGCCCGATTTTAAATATCTTGGGTCCACTCTAATATTAAATGCCAGGCAAAAGACGATATTACAGCCCGGGTCACGGCATATAGAAACACGTTCTTCCGGTTGACAATACCTTTGTGGAGCCGTCGTGAAATTACCATTAAAACAAAAGTCCGCATCTATATCCGTGATTCATTCGATCTTGCTATATGGTTCTGAGACATGGCCAATGAGAGTGGAGGATATTAAGAAGCTATCTACCTTTGACCATTCTTGTCTAAGGTACATATTACGGATCCGTCAAGCAGATAAAATATCATATGATCGCATCAATCTTCATTCAAATACCACTTGCATTAATAATGTTATCACATAGCGTCGCCTTCGCTGGTTAGGGAACATTCTCCGTCGTCTACAGGAGTTGAAGGAGTTCGTTTTTTTTAAGCCGTGTGATGGTTGGCGCCAAAAGCGAGATGGGCCAATCAAGACCTGGACTTATACGATCAGGAAAGATTTTGAACATATAGATGGATCAGCAATATATGGACTTAGACGATGGAAGAAGAAATGGTTTCTATTACTGTCGAGGATGGCATCAGACCGTGCCGTTTGGAAGCGTCTTACCCTTGTAGCCGTTGGAGCCAGTAATGAGCTGTTAGAAGAAGTAGAAGAAGACAGCCACTAGCTAGTTTAATTAGTTTAAAATTAGGGCAAAATGTGGAATGGGAAACATTTTGATTATTAAATTTGAACCATCAAAATTAATCTTACTGTCTTCATTTAGAATAAAATTGTGAGAAAAACTAAGATTTTTTTTTCCTAAATTAAATATGCAGGAGATAGAATGGTTCAGTGAGCTGTCGCTTTATTTTGGGTCGATATTGAGGTCCCATGCCTGGAAGGAATAAACCTATCCTTTAGAAATCCAGACGCTGGCTACTATTTAAATGATTCCATGGCAAAATTTGTCCATTGACAAGTACGCAGAATAAGATTAACCAAAAATAATAGAAAAAAAAATCGCACCAGCAGTTTTAATTATCGACATATTTCTTTAAACGTATAAATTTTTTGCCATTCTGAAACAGAGAAAATGGTACCTGAAATATGGTCCCTTTCAACTGAGACATAAAGTATATAGCGAAGACTGGAACAGGTAGGATAGAAGAAATACGTAAAATCCAACCAACTTCAATTGACCATTGAGGATACACATAATTCAGCGTTTTAAGTGGTTCCATTGATATATTAGAAGCAGTAAGGACAAAAATGCTCTAAAAAAACCATATAAAAAAATATTAGCATATTTCATAATAGAAAAAGTAACTGCCTACAGTCATAAGTATAGGGCAGCATAACCAGCAAATTCGCCAATATAATCCTGGAGAAAAACCAAGCATCTGATGAATATCTTGACTGAACCTTTCTACACCATAAAACCAGAAAACTGCGACCGTTTCACATATAACGATAAACATTAACGATAGTGAAACACCATATTCGTCGAGAAAAAGTATCACGTATGAACCACCCTCCAATTTCAAGAAAAGAAAATAAAAATAAAGTAAGAAAGAAAGTTCATTCATTCTTTTAACATACTAATTTAATGACTCTTAATTTACTAGCTTAATTCTTCATCATTCAGAAAGCTTACTAAAAATAGATTTCGAGAGCAGGTTGAAAATTAAAATTACAAAAAGTTAAAGAATTTACATATGTAATTGATGGTAAACTGCCAACGTAATAAATGAAAAGAACAAAAGCAACAAATATTTTGCGATGGCTCGCTAAAAGCTTTGGATATTCGTCACAAAATGCTGTTATAATTGCTTCGATCCCACTAAACTGAAAGTAAATGACAAATGAGCGGAAATTAACGCCTTATCTCCTAATTAAATAATTACTTTTTATTTAATTATTCATAAGATCATTGATTTGCATATTTCTTTAATTTCTTTCCCCATCAAAGAACTGGTTAACAGTGTTGTGCTATATATATCTCTGCACAAATATATATTTCTTTTGGTACTAGTGCTTCTGTTAAATATTTTGTTGTGAAGTGTTACTAGGGTAGAGGAAATCATCGCTAGCTTAATACACTCTTCTGGAAGTTGTGGGTTTTTTATGGTTTCAAGATGAATGAAAAACAAGAAAATAATACATCCGCAAAAAACAACACAAATATAAGAAGATTAAAGGAAATTAATTAATTAATGAAAATTAAAATTTAATGGAAGAGATTTTTTGAATAATATGCTTGAATAATAATGTGCTTAAATAATATCATAAATTAATTTATTTAATTAGTGTTAAGGCTATCCACTATTTCCATTTGTGTAGAATTGTTGCATCTGGATGAGTAATAAATATACCATATTATATTCCAAATAAGATCAAACAGATATTTTCAATATTTTGATAAAAAAAGGTTCGGGCCTATTTTAATTAATAGATTAGCAGGGTTCTTAAAATTCCAGATGATTTTTTTACGAATAATTTGCTGTGAAGGTCGAAGCCAAGATTCAAAATTTTCGGCAATAGTTATTCCAAGATCTGAGATGAAAAATGTAAGAGGATTGCTATAGTTGTCAGAATGCCGGAGCATTTAAAAATAATGTGGAAGATAGCTTTACCTCACCTATCTAATGAAAGCTTAATTTGTTTTGCTGAAACGACTCAATTATTTTTATTAATAACTAATTCATCTATATTTTTCAAGCAAACAAGTCGTATTAATCAAATTAATAAATTGAAAGTTGTGTGGTAATAGATTTTTCTTACAAAAACCGTAATGATGAATAAAATTAAATCACTGGTTTCAAAATAATTGAACAAATAATCACCAGATGAGTCTCTCTCTCTCAAATAATTTTAGATCTATAAGTGGAAGAGCTGTATCTATTAATATATCTATTTTTAAAAACAGTCTTTTTAAAAGCAGTTTTTATATCTATAATACAAAGTCTTATGTAAGGCAGTCTATCTCAGCAATTTGTTTAAAACGTATAGCACTGTAAAAAATTAAATAAAGTGGGAGAATAAGTGAAAGAACGACATATTTTTGAATAAAATTTGAGGAATATTATCAAGACCAGTGGACAATGCATATTTAAATCTAAATAATGTATTATAGATATAAAAATATTATTCTGGCTCCCTCCTTTACAATTTACTTATTTCAAGTTATCACCAAATAAAAAATGATTTATACATTCTCATCTCTTAGATAAATAAGGCTTTATCCACTAATCATCATAATAATAACTAATCTATCCAATTGTTTTCACAAAAAAGCATAATCTTTAACCGTGCTATCAATTCCGAGAAAGATAAGCATTGAAAAAAATATGAATGACCATATATTTGAAAAAGGCATTGTTGCAATAGCTTGAGGATAGACAGCAAATATAAGATTTGCTCCTTGATCACTAACTACTTCATGTATTGGGCGTTTAGTTAGCTTTGACATATATCCAAGGGTTGAGAAAATTACGAATCCTGCGAAAAATGATGTGCCACAATTGATTGCACATGTTGATAAAGCATCACTGCAAAGATTGCATTAATCAGTACTGATGGATAAATTTTTCAAAAATTTTAGTCATTGGCTTGATGTCATAAATTTATTCATTTTTTTCCGTTTTTTTCCCTGTTTTTCCATGCTTCATTTAAGAAATTTAGCAAATTATTGCGATCGTTTCACTGCATAATAATATTAAATGAAAAGATTAGTGAAGAGCAATCTATTAATATTACATTGACAAAAAATAAAAAAAAACGATACCGGTAGCAATTATTATTAAAATCATTGTAGCTGCTAAGTGCTATTATGACACCCAGACCGGATCCGAGGGAGAAAAATATTTGTGCGGCCGCAGCTGTCCAGACATTTGGATCCAGAAGTTTTTCAAAATCAGGAATTATATAATAATATATACCAGTAGATGCGCCAGGTAATGTAATGCCTCGAATTAAAAGCACAGTAAGAATTATATAAGGTGCGATTGAAGTCACCCAAACGACCTAAATTTATTCATTTGATAAGCCATTTGTTGCAATTTATATAACTGGACCTTTCCGACACTTTTTACGCCCTTCCATATTGCGAAATATATGAGAAGAAAAACAATAATTAAACAAATCGCTAGTAATGGCTTCACTCCACCAAGTCCATCCAACCCAGTTGAATGTTGAATTTCAAGTACATTGTATCTAAAAAAGGAAATAATAATTACGTTTTCACATAATATTATGGTGAAACAAATTAGAAAAAAGAAATGGTAGATTGGCAAGTAATTTCGTCACTATCCAAACCCATTTCAAATGATTTTGTTGCTAATAATATGATGAAAATATTCTTACAAAAAATATTCCTCTGAAGGTGTATTAAGTCTTTCCCCTTCCTTGTTTAATGTTTCATTTAAATTACTCGTACATAATTCCGTATTCCATGAATTATTACAAGTTTTCCACGACAGTTCCGCCTGAAATGATGGGATTTCATGCATAAGATTCTTTAAAGTTTGCCTTATCTTCCTGCACATATTAAATTAGATCATTTCACATCTCTTATAGCACTTTAAATGAACATTGGATAAAGAAATTAATTTAAAATATACTTTTAGAGAACTGAAAGTGAAATATATAGCATGCGCTATGATAGTATTGTAATAAAGGGATACGATCGAAGAAACAAAGCAAGTGCCGTAACCGATGCCTAAAAGTTTCTTTCAATAAATTCATGGCCATTTTAAATCCATTTTAAATAATAAATATATTCCAGAATATTATTCTTTCGGCTTAGTTAGGTCACATATAAAAAACTTAAATATAAAAAATGAATAAACTAAGTAGAAAAGGTACGCCTATTTTTATATTTTTCACCATATTTTTCATTAAGAGAGCGCAAAAATGGAATATGACGCCAACCATCACACGGCTTAAAAAAAACGAACTCCTTCAACTCCTGTAGACGACGGAGAATGTTCCCTAACCAGCGAAGGCGGCGCTATGTGATAACATTATTAATGCAAGTGGTATTTGAATGAAGATTGATGCGATCATATGATATTTTATCTGCTTGATGGATCCGTAATATGTACCTTAGACAAGAATGGTCAAAGGTAGATAGCTTCTTAATATCCTCCACTCTCATTGGCCATGTCTCAGAACCATATAGCAAGATCGAATGAATCACGGATATAGATGCGGACTTTTGTTTTAATGGTAATTTCACGACGGCTCCACAAAGGTATTGTCAACCGGAAGAACGTGTTTCTATATGCCGTGACCCGGGCTGTAATATCGTCTTTTGCCTGGCATTTAATATTAGAGTGGACCCAAGATATTTAAAATCGGGCACCTCCTCGATCGGCAATGAATTTACAAAAAGAGTCATTTTATCAGTTTCTTGTACATAAGACGAAAAGATTTTCGTTTTGTACACATTGATCCTGAGTTCTATTCTTACTGCAGTTCCTGACTGCAGTTATTTAGTATTACTTGCATTTCGTTATAACTATAAGTAAAAAGGACTACATTATCAGCAAATTCAAGATCTGTGATACGATGCTCTGGACTGATTCGGACACCTCTTGAGTGCCGACAAGCAGTGTCCATTATCCAGTTGAATATTGTGGGGGAAAGGACGCATAAAATGCCTTTATGAGTCGAATGATTTTCTCTGGGCCGTCACGTTCCATCACCCTTCAAAGTGCCTTATCAATTGAATCGAGAGCAGTCGATAAAACACGTGACAATGGGTTGCAAATATCCGAAGAAGAGATGAAGGGATGTTCCAACACCTTTCTTAACGTGAATGTCTGGTTAGCACAATCTAGTCTCGGCCTGAATCCAGCTTGATTAGGGCGCATCCTGCTGGCTCCCGTGCTTCCATAAATCTGTTGAGTAAAATGGAAGCAAAAATTTTCGCTGAAAGGTCTAGGCTGATTCCTCGATAATTGTCACAGTATGTCCTATTATCTTTCTTGAGAATTGGGAGCAGAATTGCTTTGCTCCAATCATCTGGTAATATTTCTTTTTTCTGTATTAAAGAATACATTTTTTGAAGGTGTGTTGTGAAGGACAATGGACAGCATTTGAAAAGCTCAGTCGAAGGCCATCTTCTCCCGTAGCCTTATTGGCCTTAAGCTCATTGATAACATATTATTTCTTCTTCTGTCAGGTTTTTGTGGAGCTAACATCATTGTCTGGTTTATTGGAAAAATTTCAGTTCTTAATTCTCAAGGTGCTCCAAAATCCAAATTCGCTCATGGTTTCATACGAAAATTGATGTCATGGATAAGGCATGATTATAAAGCATGATCATGGATCTTTTCTGGAGGATTGGTCTTATAAAAGCCCAGTAAAGCGACATAATAAAATTTTTCCTTGATTTAAATGTCGATTGCAATTCTATTTGAAAGTTCTGTTTGAAAATTCGCAGGTGATATTAACGCTGATCGAAAGTCATGTCGCAAATATACGAAAACATTGATGATTTTTCTAGAAATCTTACATTAATATCAAAAAGCAAAGTTGTATATTTGCTAATATGTAATTTGATCTTTTCGTTGATTCATAGGCTGTTATGGTATGAAATATGGAATCGATAAATTGATTCATCCTGAAGAAGTATATAGTTCTCCTTTTTGTAATACTCATTATTACTGGTTAGGCTGGCTACAAGGATAAAACTGAGCTGCGAGGTCTGATACCATCGTTGATAGTCACAGAAGCCATCCTTTTTCTCATCTTCACTGCTGGTCCACTTATACATTCAAAATCTTTTTTGGCCATATTAATCCAGATCTTGATTGGTCCACCTCGCTTTCGACACATTGCAAGTTTTAGCACGAAATATGCAGCAACTCCTGTGGTGAATGATAGAGAGCGTGCCCTAACCAGCAAAGGCGACGCTATGTGACATTATTAATACAGGTGGTAGTTGAACGAAGGTTGGTGCGATTATGTGATGATGTGACTTTATCCGGTAGATGGACCCGTAAAATCTATCTTAGACAAGAGTGATCAAAGGCAGATAACTTCTTAATATCCTGCATTCTCAGTGGCCATCTTCCACAGCCATATAACAATATTGAACGAATCGCGACTATATAGGCTTTCATTTTCATGGTGATTTCGCAATAGCCCCATAAGGATTTCGTCAACCACACACACTTTCCAAGAATTTCACCTCTCACGCAGCGGTACGAATGCCCCCGTCTGTCCCTCTTAACCATTATCTCAGATCAGAAAACCAACAAAATAGAACCGAGATCCTATTCTATTATTCCATGCACGAATTCAGGCTTTTAAGCCCACAAAATAGAACCGAGATCCTATTCTATTATTCCATGCACGAATATTCAGGCTTTTAAGCCCGCATTAAGCACTCTAATTTTTTCAAGGTAAACTCGCTAGCCACCTTACGCGACCGATCAAGGTAACGCAAGGAAAACCAACATAGATTAGCCTACGATCATAGTTCACATCCAATAAATGGACCATGTCGTCAAGCTGGATTCCAACTACGAGCTTTTTAACCGCAGCAATAACGATATACACTTTCTAGCTGACGTGATCCAGACTGTAATATCGTCTTTTGCCTGGCCATTCGGTATTAGAGTGGATTCAAGATTTTTAGTTGGGTATTTCGTTATCGGCAAGATGTCTAGATGTTTTGTCTAAGGTGAAAATATATAAGGTGAAAAGATTTTCGTTTTATTCATATTGGCCTTAAGTCCGATTCTCGCTGCAGTCGTTGATAATTGTCAGCAAAAAGGATACTTCGTCAGCGTTCAATATTTATGATACGATGCTGTGGACTGATTTGCATACCTCTTGAGTGCCGACAAGCAATGTCCATTATCCACTCTATCGTATAGTTGAATATTGTCGTGGAAAGGACGCAGCTTTGACAGCAGCTGACACCAGTTCTTATTTCTATCAGTTCCCCATGTACATGTATGTTGATAAAATGTTTCATGAGTCGAATGATCTTCAGAACACCATCACGTTCCATAACCTTCCAAGCGCAGTTCTATCGAATGAATCAAAGGCAACCGCAAAGTCGATGAAACACGTAACGGTGAGTTGCAAAGGTTATGGAACGTGATGGTGTTCTGAAAACACCCTTCTTAACGTGAATATCTGGTCAGCACAACTGCGCCTTGGTCTGAATCCAGCTTAATTAGGACGCATCCTGCTGTCTCGTATTCCATGAGTTTGTTGAGTAAAAGGGAAGCAAAAATTTTCGCTGAAACGTCTAATAGGCTGATTCCTCTATAATTGTCACAGTATGTCCTATCAACTTTCTTACTTGAGAATTGGGAGCAGAATTGCTTTGCTGCCATTTGGTAATATTTCTTTTTTACATATTAAAGAGTACATTTGTTGAAGGTGCGTTATGAAGGACAATGGACATCATTTGAAAAGCTCAGCCCGAAGACCATCTTCTCCTGGAGCCTTATTGGCCTTAAGCTTACTGATAAATTATTTCTTCTGTTGGAGGCTCGCAATTGCAAGCGTATCCTTCGGCAAACGTATCAGCTAAATCAGGGACAACAGACGGCTTCATGGTTATGTTTGGTCTCAAAGAATTCTTTCCATCTTATGTGGCGATCCTTAATACTTTTGATCAGTACGCCATTGCTGTCTCTTACCATTTCACTGATCGTTCCCCGAGTAATAATTGCTTTATGAAGAAGGCGGAATAGTTTCCTATTACCGCCTAATCGAACTGCCGCCTCCATTCTTGAGGCCATGTCACTCCAATAGTGATTTCTCCCGCTGTGCTGCTTTCGTTAAATCTTGGAAAATCTTCTTCTTCTTCTTGAAAAAAATCTTGGAAGCATCCGGGATCAGTTTGAAATGCGTTCACTGCTCCTGAATTTTTCAATTTGAAATAGTTGAAGGATCTTGGGAGATACTGTTTTTTGCAAGTTGTCAATTTTATGCGGGTCGAACCATAACATGGTTAAATCCATGAAAATTGCTGGTTTCAGCGCCGCTATAGGAACGACTATTTATTTTGGAACTCTATCAACGGCGACTGACTAAAATATAATCATTCTGGTTGAAGTATTGTATTGGTTATCCGGAAAATTCCACATGACTGGACGTTTTCTATGATGCCGAAAGCAAGTATTAGTAACAAAAAGCTCTTAGGCATAACGAAGAAGTTTCTCATTGGGCGCGCCGTTTTCCGATGCCATATTTGCCAATTGTCGAGGTCATCGCAGCGGCAATATGACTTACGCGCGCATTCCAGTCTCCCTCGATTATGACCATGTCATATTTGGGTAGAAACTTTGTTAGCATTTGCAGTTCTCATATAATCACGGTCATCTGCTGATAAAGTTAAGGGCATAGACGCTTATGGCCGAGATATTGCAGAACTTACCCTTAAAACGGGTATAGGCGATACGATCGCTTACCGGTTTCCACTCAATCAAATGTAATGGGCTTTGTGATCGCTTAGCTTTCAACGTCCAAAAGTGTTCTGACGCTGATACGGCTAATACCTTACCGCACGTGCAGAGAGCTGTTGCCTTTTATAGATTTCGAGCAATTATCGTGGCTTGCTAGTACATTCTATTTATTAGCCTTGGGATTTCTTTACGCCCGGATTGTATATTTATTGCATGCATCACCGCGCTGGGAGTATCATGCACGTCGGAAAACGCGGATACCGTTTCAAAAATAACTGACCCTCATAAGTATGAGAATATGAATTACAAAATTCTTGTTAGAGATAAACTCTTAGTTTCGCAGAAATATTTAAAAAAGTCTTTTTCGCAATTTAGCACAAATTTAATTTAAAAAGATTGTCCATTTAAAGATGTTATGTTATTTTAAAGGACCATGACTGTTTTCTTACTTTATTTTCTATTATAAAGTATTTATATATTCAAAAACTTCCTAATTATTCTAAGAAGATCGAAATAGGATTATTTTCTGAATCTTGATATTATTTAATAAAACATCTAACCTTTGAATATTGGACTAACTTTCTGCCACACACTGAGACAACCTAATTTATGGAACTGCCCTAATGCTAGTTCCATATAAAATATTGGCAGACCCCCGATGACCAACATTATAAGATATGGAGCAAGAAAGGCACCTTAATTACAATATTTTATTTACTTATTTATTAAGGAAATATTTAGCTATTGAAAGCTATTTAGCCTCAGTTATTTGTGGAACCACTAAACCACAAATGGTAAGCACCATTAGAAGTTTTTTTCTAAGTTAATCTCACATGGATAATTTTGAAGCGAAGTACAAAAAATCAAATACATAAAAAGTAATCAAATACTTTTTTTTCTTTTATTCAATCCTATATTTTTTTAATAGAAACTTTTATCATATTGATACCTCCACCATGCCGATAACACACTGTAGGAAATCGCCAAACGTTTCCTAGATCAATCGCATAACCGACCAAGGCAAGGAGAAATTCGATTTTGCTGGCCCATTTTTCGCGCATAGTATTTGATTGTCCTTGTATCACAGTTTTGGATGTAGGTGATGACGACATATCCATTTCGCAATTTTAAATTGCTATAAGCTGTTCTGAAAAATAATTATGAAAACGAGAAAGGGAATAAAATTTTATACAATGAAAACTAATTTTTCAATGAGGTTGGAATCAAATAAGGGCGGTTTTCATAGTAAACATTTTGCTAAAAAAGATTATTGTCCCATTTTTTTTCATTCATTTTTTGAGCCGTCGTTCTTACTAATAATTATTAATTTATTTTTATATTGATAATTTGACAGTCAATAGATTTGACAATTAAAATATATTTGTTTAAACACATTTATCAAACGAAAAAAATAGCCTTTGCTCCAGACATATTGCCACTTTCATGGAAAAACCAGAAAGAGTGTTCAGAGATGTGTATCGACAGGTTTTGATAATATTTCAATTCGTTTGAGAATAAAAATCTAGACTGAAGAAAAAAATACATTCAGTTTTACTTTCCTTCACAGAATTTGAAGTTATAAATTTATGAATTTTTTCTTATATTAATAAATTTTTCAGGCTATCTTGCTACAAAAGCAGCAACTCTTTCGCTTTCGCTTTCTTACCTTTCTTTAAAAACTTTCAAAATCATATCTTATCACCTTTATCATTTTTATTTTTGCCCAAATGTTTTTTCGAAAAGAGTATATTATTCTTAATATGCTTCAATGTTCAGAAAAAGTAAGTAGAAACTGGCTAGCATGTTCCAATTAGATTCACTCAAGTGGCTAGCAGTAAAATAAGAGTGTTTGCCAGAGAACCCAGAGGCAAATAGATCCTCTAAATTTGGCATTTTTTAATCGAGACAGATTTCTTACTAGGAGAACCAAGATGTACTCGATATAATGATCGTAGTCTTTACTAAACGGCTATTTGGTCATTTAGTGGGCTTAAGTGAATTCCTCCTGTATTGATTGTAGTTTTTGTATTGATTGTACTTTTCGAAACATTTTTTGATTGATGTTTTTTATTGTTTTAGATGCGAAAATCGTGGTTTAAAGACTACAAGAAATAGTGAAATTCTGAATAACGAAATGTTTTCACAGAAAAAGATTAATCTAACCGATAATAGATAGACAAATCTTCACCAACAACAATTTTTATGGCTAATTTCTTAATTCCATGAAGCAAAGTGAAAAACCAAGTTCAGATTCATTTCCACAGATATTTCTTACAAATTATAATTCAATTCTGTTTTCTGCCTAAATAAATCCTAGAAATTAAATGGCTGCCAAAAATGGTAACATTATCCTATATCCTGAATGAATGAATTATATATTTATATAAAAATTATATATTTATATATTAATTTATATAATTACATATTTATATATTTGTATATTTTATATTTATATATTTATATTTAAATAATTATATATTTTTACATATATTTATAATTGAACTGTATAATATACTTCAAAATAAAAACAAATAAAAAATCAAGATCTGTGCTGCAACTCAATTTCGCCAACTATCCGTGATATTCATTCAAAAGGACCGAAAAAGTTTCGCTTTTTCATTTTTTTTATTTCCATTTCAAGAGCATTAATGAATGATATTCTTGCTGAAAATTTGTTTTCCTTGCTAAAAACTTTTAAAAAGTTTTCTTAGATTTTGAAATTAACTTCAAAAAATTGCGAAATTGCAGTAATCCAATTAGTTTTATTAATGAGACGAATAAACAAGAATAAACCAATTCTTTGTCAGCAACCATGCTTTTCATCGATATTTAATATGCATTATATGCAAAATCCAAAAAACTGAAGAATATTCAAAATTTGTTTTCAAAATTTTGAATATTCAATATTCAAAATTTATAAAAATAGTGCTTGCATATACATACGAGAAGCAATTTACTATAGAAGCGATTTCATGGAGGCGAGTTGAAAATTCGAATAATTCAGTATTTGCTGGCTTCTGAAATTCGTAAAAATTTTAAATAAACTTCCTCTTATTTGCTTCAAAGGTCTTATCATTTATATCCTATATCCTATTTGTGTGGTTTAATATAATTATTTAATATAATTATTTGACATATGGGCGCGGTTATTGCGTTTAGGCTAAAACAGCGTTTATTCAGGACCAGTTATTTAAATGGATGAAATACAAAATTGTTTATTCTTGCACGAGAATTTCCACATCTTTAATTATATTTAAAAATTTCGAAATTATCAATTTTCAAGAACATCTTGGCTATTGCCTGGAAGGACGAAGGACGAGTAACCAAGTGATTATTGCACTGCCATTTCAAGCACTATGGCTGGCTATCATCTCCTCCTTTGCCGTAAAACTGTCATTTAAGTGTGCGGATGAGACTAAAGGCTGTACTATTATTTATATTTAGCATATTACTGGCCAAGTTGGTTGATCATGATAGCAATCAATAGAATAAATTTAGATCAATGCTAACCATTAAATCGTTTATATTTAAGCGCAGCCAATATTGAACCATCACTTATAAACAAGGCCTTTAAACCATAAAAGAATAAAATATCTTCAGACTTTATGCCCAATAAAAAATTTCTACCCTTTATCTATCAGTTTAAAGTTATTTGAAGTGAAGATGTATGGCAGTTAATTATCAATGAGCTCTTACCAATAAATTTGTTTTAAAACTACAATTAATTAAATTTCAGCAAGAAAAAGGTAATGGACAGATTGATTTATTTTTCGATATTCGATATCAAATTGTTTACAAAGGAAAAAAGGCAAAAAATTTATTGGAAAATTGTTCCTAAAAATACTAAATGAAAAGGAGTTCTTGCGAACTTTCAACTTTTAATGCATCCTTTTGTTGTATATTTACACCTCAGGCACTTTTAATAAATGGCTAGAAATGGCAGCATTTCCCAATATTTCTAGTTAAACTGGCTGCCTTTTAAATGCTGTTGGAAATTTTTGTCAGAGAATCACGATAAAAATAAATAGATTGTAAACACCATTCGGATTTTTTTAGTGATAGAATAACTCTTGTCAGAAGCAATATTCGAGTCTTGATGCTCGAGAAGATAATCTGAAAAACAAATAGGTATCTTTCTTCCACTGATTTATTAGCCTCCATGTCTTGAATAGTTATTTTATCTTCTTCTTCTTTATAACTCTCGCTGTTACTAAAATCAGGCTAGCTCCGTTAGCTGCAAGGCTACAAAGCTTTTTTAAACTTTTCGATCTGATGGTCTTATGGCATAACTAAGGTGACTACCAGCATAAGAAACGCTTATGACGATATAATTAATGCAGATATTTGAGCATATAAATTAGGTGCAACCATGTCATTTATCCGCTGGGCAATTACGAGTAAAATGTGCCTCAGAGAGATGAATGATCAAAGGACAAATTTATTTTTTTGATATCTTTCATTATATAATAAGATGGTACACATTGTAGCCAAATAGATGAGAATTTTTGCTTTAGTGGTGATTTAGGGCGATTTCATAAAGGTTTCGTCAGACCAGAGGACGCATTTCTATCATTTCTATTATTATGTGTTGCTGCTATTTGGATTTGGCAGCATCTTAATTATTTGCTTCCACTATATACGGCGATGATCGTGGTAAAAATAGCTTCCATTTAGAACTTTAAACAGCATAAGACACCTAGCGTTGGCGTTCCAATGTGCTACTGGATTTCGCTTTGCAGAAATAGTTACATTCGACTTTTCGGATAAATATTTCAATTAATTTTATTGTACTCTGACCAATCGCCGTACAATCGAGACATGCATGTCGGAAGACACGTAAGCCATTCGAATATTTGACATATTCACCAAATAGACATTTGGGAACAAAAATAAATGTGTGTTTCCAACAACCACGCAGAATTCTGATAGGTTATTCTTGTCAAAAGAAAAGGTAAACAAATTTCGTCACGGAGATCGAAAGTTTCGAAGAATAAAGAGGTATTTTATATTATTATCACTTATTTAAACAGAAAAGAAAATGAAAAATAAAAAATAAAAAATAACCGCCCATTAAAAAATAAGAATTTATTGTCAAAACGACCGCTCTTCGCTAAAAAATATTTGTTCAGCTATATTTTCTTGTTAAAAATACATTTTCTTGCTGAAAAAAGTTTAAAAATTCTGATGCTTACAAAGGAATTATGCTCTACATACGCGAGATATGATAAACAAAACAAAATAGTATGAATATACCAATAAATATACCTGTAAAAAATGTATGAATATACAAAAATATGATTAGCTTGGCTATATTATCATCAACTGTACTGGCCAATTTTGTGGCCAATTTTTTAGCTCCAACAGGGCGTGTAAAATTAGAATTAGAATTATGAAAATCGTTAAACCATATCAAATTCCTTATCTATTTTGCAATTACTTTGTCAAATTTCAGTATTTCATAGGAATTTTGAGTGACAACTTGAGGCAAATTGAACGATTGACGAAAGGATTAGAAAATTTTGGAATATTTTAAGAGTAGTTGAACATATTTTGAGTATGCGGTAATCCCTTCGCAAATTAAAAAAAATTAATCGTATGGAGAAAAGCAGTGAAAGTACTGAAAATTTCCTATTCACGACTTTCCGAAAACTTTAATTGAACTATTGGTTTGAAAGTGATCTTGAAATTTTCTAATTCTAGATTAGTCACCCTCATATAGGAAGATAGATTTCCTGCTACACAGTATAACAGACTGATTCACGAAACTAGCCTAGCGTTATAAAAATATTGTTTTTTGCATATAAATTTTTGCCAAGGTCGCAGTGGGTAGCACCACAAGATATGGTAAAAAAATCATCACATATGAAGTGTGCCGTTTTTATAGATTTTCTGCTACACAGTAAAAAAAGCCTTACGAAAAAAGCTAATAAATTCATCCTGAAAAGAGAAGAGACGAAAATACTTGAATATGAGGTATACGAGTTGCTCGAATTCAGTTGAAAATAACGATCTCTGCATTCAAAAAAAATTTTTTTTAAATCAACGGAAAAAATAGTCAAATGAGCTGGGTTTTTTTTCTATTTATTTATTTTCTATTGTATTCCTATTCTATTGTAGGATAAGTCAATTTTCTTGAAACCTCCACTGTATCATACTAAAGGAAATAGGCAAACATTTCTTATAATTTTCGCATAACCGATTAGTTTTCGATTTCGCAAGTCCTGTGCAAAAAACTTGACTGGAGATTTTTACTTCCAATATTTTCCTTAAAATTATTTCGGAAATCTGCTCCCCATCTATATAGACTTTTAAATTCCCTGCCATGCAGTATTTTTTGACCGATAAAATCATCATATATTCTCCGGCCAGCATTCAATCTATGGGAGATGGATAAGGCACTCGATAGCACCAAGAATGGCTGCGATAATGACGATGAAAATGCTTCTACACAATGTTAAATGTTTCTACACAATGTTCCTCAGATCCAACTATTCTCCACGCTTTCCCTATTCCCAAGATATACCCAAAATGATCAAAATGCTTTCTTGGAAACTAATGTTTTTTGTATTCTTGTTCTGAGATGGAGAGGGAAAAGATTTATGCCTCTCAATTCGTTCTTGTACCTTTTATTCCATTCCTTTTGTACCATAAAACAGTCTACTATTATTCAGTAATATCCTAATATCTGTACCAGCTCTTGTCTTTCTTATTATCTCAATTCTCGCTGGAGAAAAACCCATATTTGTTTTTGACGCACAATATTTAGTGATCGCTATATCTCAGTTTCGCACAATGATGTTTTAGGGATGAAACGATTGTTTTTTTTGGAATGATATAAACTATTCTGCAAAATTATGAAATGAAAAAGGGAATCAAAATCTTTTGCAATGTTCCATGAAGACTGATTCGATGATAATAATGAAAGTAATAATGAATAACAATAACAATACTTCATTTTGACATATTATATAAAATAACGAGGAATTTTCGCAATTCAAAATAAGTATCAAAAATTTTTCAGTTGTTTTTCTTTATAAAAACTGTATAATAACCATAATTATATTATAATAAGAAGCTTAAAATATTAAAACGTAGTAAATTTTAGGTATTTTACTTTTACTTCCTTATAATAATCATTGATTATAGAATTATTCAGTTCAGAATTATTCAGTTAAACTGGTGTGATTATCTGCTGAAGGAAAATGTTCCCTTGGGTAGCTATGGAACTAGCCAGATTAAGATTAACCTTACCCAAATTTGGTAATTTGATATGGTATTGCATCTTTCCTTTTGTCTATCCTTAAGCTTTGTGCTATATATCTATAATATATTTTATACTAGTTCCATCATTTATTCTCTCACGATGCTAAACTAAAAATTTTAAGTAATATGGATTAAGCTAAATGGCTTAATGTGGAGATAAATGGGAAAATTTGTTGAAATTGAAAGAAATTTATTCCGACTAATTTTTGCGTTCAACAATGCAAAGCTAATTTTATTTCGTTAGTTAATATGGCCAAATGTGTAGATAATCATTTCAAGAACCGTAGTTTGAGTAAATTTGCCATTAAGAAATGTAGATTATACCCCGGAATCCGTCTGCATTTCCATCTATAGATGAAATAAAATTGCGTCATCCTATAAATAACCAGTGGAAAAAACTTAATCAGAGATGGTAGATAAATGTTTGCCTACTAAAAGATTTCTATCCATATAATTCGCAAAAAATTAAGAAATCTAGCGGGGCATTACATCGAAGTTTTCCAGAAATATTGAAAATGACTGTGTGGTTTATTATTAGGCTTTGTTATTTGTTAAAACTACAGAAAATTTGTCCAAAATTTTTTTGAAAATATAATTTGAAAATTCTTCAAGCTCGCAAGCTGGTTACAAAAAAAATACAATCAATATATAGATAAAAATCTGAAGTTAATTAAGCAGACAACTATATTCCTTCGAGTGAGTTTGAATCCACCATATGAGTTAAAGATTGTGGGTCACCTTCATGATATGCCATTGTTGATTGACAAACTTGAGTTTCAACTGGAGTTGTTGCCCGTTTCCATCGCTGAATGGCTAATTTCATCTACTGATCAAGGATTTCTCCTTTTCATTAAAATTTTTTTTAAAGGATCATGAAAAATTTTTTCAAAAAATGGTAAAAAAAATTCAGCTGTGATAAATAAAGAAGTATTCCAAGTTTGCAATCTTATAAATTTTAAATATTTCATACCTAAATCTTACGGTCTTTTCAAACTCCGTTGTTTTATGACCTTGAAAAAATTTAAATCCATACGAAAATATGCAAACTTCGTGTAAATTAATCTCCGCTCATGGCAACTAAGTTTTGTAGCAACAAGGCTGATCAGGAAAAAATATTTTTTTAAGACTCAAGGTCATCGTTATGACTTTTTAAGACTCATCGTTATGGAATAGGCCCTTATGTTAATTAGAAAAATTTACACAAATTAACTTAGAATTAACTTTTAAATAAAAAGAGAACCTGTAGAAAATTTCCTTTGGTCCAAAACATGAAATATATAGCGAAAATCGGTACGCTAAGAATAGAAGTGAGGCGCAAAATCCAACCAACCGTAACCGACCATGGAGGATATACATAATTGGGTATTTTAAGGGGTTCCATCGATGTATTGCATGCAGTGAGGATGAAAATTGTCTGAAGAATTTTTTACAAAGATTTTTCGCATATTTATTAATATGAAACATAAATGCCTACAGCTATGAATATGGGAGAGCATATCCAGCAAATCTGCCAATAAATTCCTGGGTAAAACCCAAGCATTTGGCGTATATCCATACTGAATCGTCGTACACCATAGAACCAGCAGACTGCAATCATTTCACATACAACGATAAACAATAAGGAAAGTGAAACACCATATTCATCAAGAAACGGTATCACATATGAACCACCCTATAAATTCAAAGTAATCATGAAAGTTTCTTCCAAATTTGCTATGAATTTATAATTTCTGGTTATTTAAAATAGTTCCAGGGTATAAAACTTACGTATGTAATAGTTGGAAAACTACAGAAATAATAAGTAATGATGACAACTCCAACGAATATTTCTCTATTTCTCGCCAAAAATCTCGGATATTCATCACAGAATCCCGTTATAAGGGCTTCGATACCACTGAACTGAAACAGATCAACAAGATCAATTCATCCTACCGTTGAACAATCTTGCAAGCCTTCCAGAAAACACTGGTTCCTGGTTCCCTTTGTTTATTCTTTTTCTAATATCTGGATTCACTAATGTTCCGTCCCACTTCTTACTAGATCTTTTCATCAAAGAATCATTTGAAGGTAACAATGTAGACTCTTCTCCAGCGACACTTGGATTTCATCTTTAATGGTAAGGTTAGTGCTATAAAGGGGCCGAGCTGTGGTGCTTATGCTCACAAATGAAGTAATACTCCACTCAACTACCTTGCCTTATTTCCATCTTCTAGGACCACAGCCGGATTAGTTTTGGATTTGCCTTAATGATCATTAGATTTTAAATTAAATTTGCAAAAAAGAATAACTCCGTACTGTACTATCAATCCCTAGAGTGATAAGCATCACAAAAAATATAAATGCCCAGATATTTGAATACGGCATTGTTGCAATTGCCTGAGGATATACAATAAATATAAGACTGGCTTCTTGATCACCGACTACTTCATGTATTGGACGTTTTGTTATCTCTGACATATAACCAAGAGTCGAAAAAATTACGAATCCAGCAAAAAATGATGTGCCGCAATTGATCACAGAAGTTGCTAAAGCATCTCTGTAAAAAAATTAATATTGGACATAACCACTCATAAATTAAAATTATTGTGTTTCACTACTAAACTGCTAAAGAAAACATGGATAGAATAGAAAATACAATGAACATTTTGAGCCTAATATGGAGATAAAACAGCCATGGTATTAAGAAAGTGATAAATGGTGATAAAATGATAAACAGATAAAAAAATTGAACAAACCGATAGCAGTTGTTGTTAAAATCATTGTAACTACTGAGTGCGAGCAAAACACCGAAACCCGGTCCAAGAGAAAAAAATATTTGGGTGGCTGCGGCTGTCCATACACTTGGATCCAGAAGCTTTTTAAAATCAGGTGTTATATAATAGTATATACCAGTAGATGCGCCAGGTAATGTAACACCTCGAATTAAGAGCACAGTAAGAATTATATAAGGTGCAGTTGCAGTTACCCAAACGACCTAAATTCATTTTTTATACGACTTTTGAACTGATTAAAGATATAAATAAAACATCACAAAGAAAATATCAAAATGACATTTTTTTTCATAAGAAAAGATATTAATGACCTTTCCAGTACTTTTGGGACCTTTCCACAACGCAAAATATACAAGAACGAAAACAACAGCTAAACAAAGCGCTAACGACAATTTTATTCCACCAATTCCGTCAAAACCTGATGAACGTTGTATCTCAAGTACTTTGTATCTAAAACAAAGGTCGAGTAGTCATGAATGGTATCCAGAACTGCAAACAGCACCGAGTGCAAATGTTAAATTGTTGCAATTTTAATTTATTTAGAAATTTATTTAGAAATTTTGATAAAAATCACACTTTAATAAAGCGATCAATAAATCTTCCATAAAATAATTAAATTCCCTCAACTTAAAAATAAAAATATCAAACATATTCTTACAAAAAATATTCTTCCGACGGCGTTTTAAGTTTTTCTCCTTCTCTATTTAAAGTTTCATTAAGGCTGTTCGCACATAGTTTTGTATTCCATGGATTGTTACATGTTTTCCACGGTACTTCCGCCTGAAATAATGGAAGCAATCCATCTCATTATCCACTATTTTTCATTTAACTAGCCACATCTTCATCAGAGGGTGACATGGAAATAAATGCACAGAAAGAATTCCAGCACCATTTTAGTGGGACTGATCGAGGATTCTTGCTGGAAAAATCTATATTTTAATGCAAATTTGATTTGTTTTGGTATTTTTTATCTCGATTATGTGCTATTTCGCATTAATTTTTAATCTTTTCCCACCATTTAAAATTTTTTTTGCTTTATACAATATTTTACAAATTCTTAAATCTTCTTGATCTTCTTGACTTATTCGGGTCTTCTTGGGGAACACTATTAAACTTACCTAACGAAACCATCTTTTGACTCTCAGCACCATTTTTTACTGTGCTTTCTAAACACTCTCAAAAGCTGTTGTATCACCACAATATATTATATTGCTTCAGTGCGTTCCTTTAAAATCTCTTGGAATACGCTTTTTTGATATCCCCAAAGCTATTATTATCTTATTGTGTAAGTGTTTCTTCTAACAGCAGCTTATACTATATCACAAAATCACAATTTCACAAAAAAATATGCTCGAAAAATATGCTAGGAAGTGGGCAAAAAACCGTGAATTTGCATCTTCCTTTCTAATGCCCTCCAATTTCCTTTTTATATCCTCAAAGCTATCACTCTATTTATCATTCCATTTTGCCACATTAGTACTCCCATCAGAACTATTAACAATTATATAAAGCGAGAATTCAGCGCTTCAATGTGGCAGTTCCTTTTACGAGTTTTTTTATAAAATTCATATAGTAAAATAAAGGTTTCTTAAGCGTTTTTTCAGTTTTTCTTAAACCGACTAGACCGTTGATTAACTATTTCTAGAATTAAAATTTGAATTAAATTCGAGCTACCGATTTATTAAACGACACAATAAAAATATGATGGATATGTTTATGAGAAAAAGTTTGAATTTTTGTAAAAGGTGTAAAATTTTCAACAGCTTAGAAGATAAAAAACCTTGCATAAGCCCAATAATTAAATAAATTCAATCCAATAATCAATTACCTGTAGAGAACTAAAAGCGAAATACACAGCATGAGCTATTACTGTATTATAAAAACATGCTATGAACGAGCATATGAAACAAATTCCGTAGCCAATGCCTAAAAATATTTTCATATAAAAAGCTCATTAATATTGAAATCTAGAATTAAAATCATATCACCTAGGCAAAAGATAGGTAGATAGCCGCTTTCTATATTTTTAAGCAATTTCTAACCTTTGAACATTGGGCAAATTTTCCGCCATATACTGATACAGCCCGATTTATGAAACTGTCCCAATGCCAGTTCCATGTAAAACATTGGGAGGCCTCCAATGAGTAACATTACAAGATATGGTATGAGAAAAGCACCTTAAATTAATTTAATAATAATTGTTGCAAATACAAAACCATTACACCAACAATGTAAAAATTCAAAGTAAATTTCAAGAAGGAGAAGAAGAAGAATTTCAAAACAATTATAAGTATGTCAATTACTATAAATTATGGTGCAAATCTTCATGATGCAAATGTTTACCTCCGCCGTGCCGATAACATACTGAAGGAAATCGCCAAACATTTCCTAAATCAACCGCATAACCGATGAGTGCAAGGAAAAATTCAATTTTGCTGGCCCATTTTTCGCGCACCATACTTGTTCGTCGTCGAGCCACAATTTTAGACAGTGCTGAGGAGACAGGAGATGAGGCAGTAGTTTTAAGTTTTTGGACTGATATAATCGGTTCTGCAAAATAATTTAATAAAAATAAGTAATAAAATTGATTACGGAAATTGATTAATTGTAACCATAACAATATATATTAATGATATTAATGATAAGTTTTATCTTTTTATCTATCTTTTCAGAGAGGTTTTGTCGATTTTTTTGTCTTCTTTCATAAGTTCACGAAATGCTATGAAGTAATTGCGATCTTTTCAAAGTTATCAATTATCAATTATTGAGAAATATACCCAGAGGACAACATTTTTCTTTTTCTTCTTATAAGGAACATTTCTGATCCACTGATAATTAGGATGAATAGTCGCTTGTACGAAATATATGTAGATCTCCATTTCTGATTTCACTTTTAATGGCTAATTCGTTAATAGCTCAAGAATCAAATCTATATTGGCTTGGCCTTAGCCAAAAAATAGCACTCATTCATTATATATATAAAATGGCCACAAAAAACTAATATCAAACAAAAAAGAAAAGCAATGGCAAATATGCAAATATGCAAATATGAACCATACCATCCATTGTCATTGGAAAGATTTCTTGTTGCATTGCTGTTTTGCCATTTATCACCACAATCGTATTCATTTCAGAGGATATTGTCGGCATGGAAATTGTGCCAAAATATGAGAATCGCTTTGCTTCAACGAATTCCGTATGCAAAAATCATCAGCGAATATTAATTACTGTGAATATTATTAAAGTCTTTCATCGGTAAAAGGCTTCAAATAAGTTACCAGTAATTATTCACAAAATCCTAAATTAACGAAGAAAACCCATTAATTATGTTAATGTTATTGTTAATCTATACGAAACAAATATTTTTGCGAATTTTAAAATTTCTTTTAAAATTTCTAAATATGATTGAAAATTTTTTGAACAACTCATTCGCCATCTATCAATTTGATAGGAAGACAAAAATGAAAGAAAATATTCATTGTATTTGAAATTCACTAGAAATATACAAGAAAAAAATCATTTCAAAAATTTTTAATTTTTTTAACTCTGAAGATGCGCACTTATCAGAAATTTTAGATAATGCCTTGAATACGCCTAGAATTTATATTTCATGATGAAAACTAACTAAGAAAACTGTGATAAATAATATATTATCTTATGGTCAAAATAAGATACGATAAATTGATTTTGATTAGTTGCATTGCAAATTGAAACATATGAAGCCATAATTTTAACAAAAAAACAAGCACAATCGAGAAACTGGTCTATTAAATGAACCGTTTTCAAGAAATTGAGAATAGAACTTTTTCCGATTTGAAAATGAAAAATCTATGAATAGTGACGGCAATTTCGCATTTTTCTTTGAAAAGCTTTCATTTCTGGTTAAACTCAACTGACTTGTCAGGCCAAAAAAGTTTTGCAAGGAACTTATTTGGCAATCTCCACTACTACTCGAATTCACAGAATACAGGTTAGCTTCTACTGAAATTAGAACTCAAAAATAAAGAGCAACCATTCTACTCTTACGATGGATGGATATGGTTGATGAAGCTTTAAAAAATAAAAATCAGTTAAGAATAAAGTTTATACGTTAAATACGTTAGAACTTTGATTCATAACGGGTATTTTACAAATAATCGAAATAAATGAAATCACACAGGTGACTTTTAAAACTGCAGCAGGTACAAATTTCAAACACAAATATTCTACAGCATTGAAAACTAGAAGGTGTTTTAATTAAAACTACAGGTAAACTTGAAGGTACTAAAAAAGTAAGATTATAAGATTTATTCGCCGGCACCGTTTATGAGTGGATATTTCTATTATTATCCGAATATATTTTTCTTCAGTAGAATTGATTTAAGTATGGTTTAAATAAATTATAGTAATATTGATAGCAAATTATTATTATGATAACCATGGCTTAAGTGGCAAAAATTTCGTCTTAACAGGCATCGAAACTGGCCTACTCAAAAGTTGTAATTTCGTAACTTTCTTCATATGGAGGTTTCAAAAAGTCGATGTTTTTTGCTGAAAATACTTTCAAAATAGCGGTTTTTATCAATATTTTTCAACATATATAGGTTTAAATAATCCAGACAGTTCATATAAATATAATGTGGCGATTCAAGAAAAAAAAGTTTTGGAATGACCTTTTCTGAAATTGTTTTATCATTTCTTCGTATAATGCTGCAAAATTAGACCACGCTTAAAGCGATCCGTAAACATTTGGCTATGTCGACGAGTCACTTTGTGAATTAAATAATTTTCTGGAGTATAGATCTAATATTTATCAAAATATAAACTGAAAACTACTGTTAGTACGAACAAAATGACTTGGCTTATGTACTTGTTGGGCGAAAATATTCGTTTATTCTGAGGATGAATGAAAGATTTATGTTTAAGATTCATTTTAATGAATATTTTGCGGCAAAGACCGGAAAGCAGATAATCTTTTCCAGAGTTATTCGCAATTTATGACCACATACAAATCAATTTCAGCTGCTTTATTTTATCTTTTCCGAAAAAAAAATTAACTTTTATATAGCATTCTATAAAGATGACAAGAAGAAGAAGTTTTGCTAAAATCAGTTGGAAATGAATTGAGGTAAACTTTAAAGAAACTCAAAAAAAATTGGTCATATTGTTAGAAAAATTTGTAAATATGCTACTATTTGAAAATGGTAATAATAGCAATGTTAATGAAGCCACATAGACATATGGACTGAATAAGTACAAAACCATAAATGTAGCTGCAGGATGGGAGGTATTTTGTGAGAAAAATCCGTAAAGAGATTAGCATTATCCTTCATCAACGAAATCCGTTCTGAATTTTTCATTTAATTATGGGAACATGTTAAGCAACAAGAATGTTTGAAAATTCACTAAAAGTTAAAATTATTTTCTTGAATCATACAAATTGCCTAGATGTAACTTATTATTTCAAAGGCTTTGCAGACAGCATCATCTTATTTACAAATTATTTAAGGGCACATTAGAGTAGTTTGTTGTCCAGTATATGACGATTTGCTCATGGCAGTAAAAGTGCGGGAGTGGGGTTTTAAGGAGTGTGGTTTAACTGCGTTTCTATCCGTAAGTCTTTCTCTTTCCGTAAGACTTTCTCACAAAATAATGACCAAATGCTAAGAATCAATTGTTTCATTAACATTCACCATTTTTGGTTAAGCTCGCTTGTTGTACCACATAAATCTTTTCAACTTGGCTATAGAAGTACATATGCAACTCAACACTATTTGTAGCCAAAACGAGTTATATTTAGAATTAGTATAAGATAATCAGTTTCATTTATTTATATTTATAGGGTATCTAAAAATTTCGGTACAATTCGGTACAATTCGTCATGCTGCAACAATATAAAACTGGAATTTGGCCTAAATAAAATTTCCAGGCATGAGATTCCATCAATTTCGATAAATTCTATAAGAATTAGAAGACTGATATAACCGAAAACTGCCTTATAGTTTGTATTTATTTCTTAATAAGGCCTTAAAAGTATTCAAATAAGACTCATTCCTACGAATGGAGTTTGAAGATTTATCGAAGCCTACTTTATAGGCCTAGTAACTTCCATTAAATTAATGATGTCGCCATGAGAATTTTTCGATCTCAGTTAAAAAAATATTTTGGCCCTCTTGTTTAAAATTTCTTCTTTGTTTATTGCTTAAAAATTGAAATTTCTTACATTTATATAGCATTAAATTTAACATATAATAATAAATTTGGCTTTTGATATCACATCTTTAAATTTTTTTCTGCATTCTATTCATTCTTCTTATCCTTTTATGAATTCTCAATAAGTAAGTGGTTAGCTCGCTCTATTGGCTGTTACTCGAATAATACAATTTAATCAGCTGTATAAGTATAGTGCCCACTCTGATTTTCCATTTTCTCTATATATATACATAATACCTGAAAGAAAATTATACGAATATAGGCAGACAAGTACTATGTGCATATATGCATTAAAATTAATGGTATTTTACGTAGATCCCAGGAAATAAGAATTAGATAAAGATTTCCAGACAATAAGAAAAATAAAAAAAATTCACTGAAGAAGAAATGAAGTATAAAATTATTTATTGATCAGAAACCCTTGGCACTTTTAAAATAAATGGAAACTAAATCCATGTTTTCTGAAATAGAAAGATCGTTTGGTTCATAAATTGGTTATCACTCTATTGCGCCCAAAACTAATATGAAAAACATTTGTTTTATGTGAATTTATTCTGTAATTTGTTACATAAAAGTTTTCAGCTGAGTTAGAATTAATCTTTCCTCTTGATCTTTCTAGACAAGAGTATTATTCCATTAAAAAAGAGTATTATGAAACTTGAGAATTCATTTGCACTGCTATTCTGATTCTGATTCTTCATCGAAGGATTCTAACCCTAATAGTCACTTAAAACAGTCAAATGAGCTTATATTAGCGATAAGAGAGCGAGAAGTAATGTTGAATCTCTTCTAATTTTTTTCTTATATATCCTTCTTCTTTCTTTGGTGTATAAATAATTCATCCAAAATTCATTGATAATTGTGGTATATAAATGAAATTTTTAATTATTTGATCAAAAAATTTTAATAATATTTTGATAATCAAAATAATCATTTTACATCATTTAAACCATTTTTCAACGGACCATTGGTATATCCAAATCCTTTAATGACACACAAAAATTTTGATTAAAATTTGCCAATTCAAATAAAAGTCAAAGGATGAATTAAATATACAAATTTTTTGTATGGTATTATTGAAAAGATGGTTAGAAAAAACAAATAAAAATTAATATCAAAAGAGTAATGAAATTTTATTACAATTTTCATAATTGAATCACTAATTCATTCAAATGAAGTTTTATCTGTTTGAAGGATTGAAGGACCATTCGGAATTTCGAAATCAGGAAACGATTGTGTTCCTGTATAATGCGGTGCTGGCAAATAGCCGAAACAAAACGATGAACGCTGAGCTTTAACTGTCTGCAACTGTAGAATGAACTTATATGAAAGTATGTATAGAAAAACAATTAGAATATAGAAAAACAATTCAATTAATGAATTTCATTTCTTTTCTTACCATATCAGGTGGAAAAGCATTGGGTTGAGTAACAAAGGGATGCATTAACCCCGAAAATTCCTCTGGATGTGTCATCCATGTCCATGAAGGAATTCCTGTTGGTCCTGATGGTCGAACTGGCGGCAATTCCGCAATCGCACTACTCTCTGCCTTATCTTGCCTGCGCCATTTTGCTCTTCTGTTTTGAAACCAAACCTTAAATTTTTTAGTTCATTCACTTAAAACTAACTGGGTATTAAGAAAGTAAAAAATTAAAGAAACCGCAAATGTGTACAGTATTAGATATTAATCCCTTATGTCAATAAAATTCTTTGGCAAGAATTGCCAAATTCACATATTTGATTATTTTTCCTTTGGAGCCTTCCTTTGGCGAATATCGTACCACAATAATTATAGAGCTACTTTTTCAATTTGATAAATTAAAGAGGAATAAATACCAATACTGCTTTTCTCAATCAAAGGATAAAAATTGAACGTATCTTGCTTTGCCTGTTTAATTTATTGCAAAAAAAATTAATGTGAACAAGTTAATTTGATTAAAATGGACGATGATAGTCAATAGGAAATCAGCTAAAAGCCATAATAACTTGGTAACAGTGAAATTAATGATTTGCAAAAGAAACATTGCTGAAAATATTTTTATCCATACTGTTCTGAAAAAATCTTTCTCCTTTTTTCTCGTTTTAACTCGATGAAAAAGTATTGAATGATGCGATAGATCAAAATGGCATTTACATCCTAAGCTCTTCTGTTGCATTCAAAAATCTCAAAGAAATATGGAGTGGAGCATATTTTAATACTTTAAAAAAAGTCTGGAAGAAAATGGATTATGTAACCATGCTCTTATGCTTAATTGCCTGGCATTTTTGGAAGAATCGTCCTACGAATTGTCAGCACGGTGGGAAATTTTTTAAGAAGTCACTCGAAGATAGAATTACAAGTGGAATCCCAGTGCTATCCAGATTTTTTAATAGCAGATTTACTCCTGTTGAGGATAAGCCCAAACGCTGCAGCACAAGAGGGTAATATGATAGCGATATCCATTTATAATAACAACATGAAAGACTAACACAATACAATGCTAATAGAAAAAATTTTGCCAAATAATGTCATGGATGACTATTTGCAGTTCATTTTTAAAAAAAGACATCGATAGAGCAAATATCTATCAATAAACGTTATTCCAATAGTTGTTGTTACAAATGAAAAGATTAGAGACAACATTTTAATCTTAAAAATAGATTTCTATCTTCAATCTATTACCCTTCACCCGATAGAATGGCTCATTGAATTATTGCCACATTTCAGAGCGAAGGTGGTTCTTCATGTCTGGTAGTAAGCCTGTCTTTCAAAAATGCGAGTGGCACTGCCAACCCACCTGTATTTCTATCGCTAAATGAGCACTCATTAAAAAAAAATTTATTGCAGCTAATGCTATTCATAAAACTTAAATAAAGGTTTATAAGCACAGCCTAGATTAATGGAACGAAGCATTATCTCAAAAGTTGGCATCAGATCTTTTAACTGTCTTAATCGTTAATTAGTCCAAATCAAACATTTAAGTTCTACCATATGATAACTATAAAGATTGGCTTAAACAGTGTTGAACAATATAAGTTCAAAATTAATTTACATTTTCTAACCTTTTGATAAAGACCGAATAAAAATAATCATTTGCTTTTACAAGGTTTTTGCGAACGATTTAATCAAACAAAATGAAATAACGCGGCAATTGGCTAGGATATGGGAGAAAAATGATTTGAAGAGATTTTCATATTCCAGAAATTACCTTCAAATTTCTGTATTCTTGTGAAGCAAAAGTCAAAAAGATACAAGCGATTAATCTTACGCATAAAACTCGTAGATTAGAATAATCTTAAAGTACGTATTCATATTAACTGAGATTGTAGCATTTTTGGAAAAGTAGTAATTATTAAACTTAATTCGCATATGCGTACAAATGTGTCAACCAATTTGAAAAAGACGTTGTTTTATGAAATTTGAGAAATAAATCTTTTAATTGACATCAAAAGGTTACTAAGAAGATCATTTCGGCAGGGGTCATGAAGAAGTCTCATAGCAAAGGTCAAATAAAACCATGTACATTGATCAGACAAAAATTTTAGTTGCTGTTGGCTACGGTAAATAAATTTATAAAACATCAATCGTGATTAATCAAAAATCTTCAGCGCAAATGAAATTATTTGATCATCAACGACTAAAATAGTTTACGGTTAAATTGTTTAGTTTGACATTAATTGACAACCTTTTATTTATCGCATGGACAGTTAATGGAAAACTAGTTCACGACCTAATCAACGTTTGGCTATTTAGTTTGACTAATGCAAATCACTCGAAAAATAATGCTTTGAAAATTAAAATAAATATCTTCAGTTATTTTAGTTTGGTTAGCCTCACTGGCTATAGGAACGAGTCTATTTCGTCAGAGAACCACTTCAGCACTTAGGTAAAGGATAGACTATAACAACCACAGGTATTTCATTTAAAATGTCAAGTTTATTCTTGTCAAGGGATAGGAATAGAAGCAGCGATCTTAAAAGGTTATCAGAACCAAAAATAGAATAATACGAGATATTTAAAGCGCTTGATAAAAAGAAATAATTTAGAAAAATTATTTGAATAGTTATGGAAAGGATTGATGCAACAATAATAAACAGAAGTAGCGGATGGCATGTCACATCGACCAAGACAAAGCCATAATGGTTTCTAATCTTGTCTCTTAAAAGTAATTAATGAAATGGCTTTTATCCTAGCCAGTACAGAAATGGTGAATAGAATATATATGTATATGACAGTGAGATAACTAAAGCAAATATAACGAAAATATATACTTTAAGCTATAAAAAAAGTTATAACAAGCACAAATTTTTAGATTCGCCCTTGCATTTACACACACTTTTCCTGAAGAATCAGAATAAGTGGAAAACAAAACAATACTCAGTATTCTGAAATCAAAAAGAATGAAATGAATAATATATATATAATAAATACGCTACGCTAAATTACAATCATAATAAAGATGAAATAAATGAAATGAAATAATAATAAAACCGTAAAAAAGTATAACAACGCATAGGTTGTATATTTTTCTCTTCTAAATTCACAGTATCCACAATTTCTCGTTTGACTGGACATTATTGGACATTAGAATAAGACTCCGCACCAGAGAATCACTTGCAAACAGAAGCATATATGGACGCATCATCACACAAACTTCATTTTAATGGCTTGGCTATAGCCATGCAAAAATGCCTCTCAACCATCTTCACGTCAATTTACTATAATTGAACTGCAAGAAAATTCTGCGCTTGTATAAAACTTGTCTACTTTAATGGTTGATCATTTTTGCATACCTCAGAAGATTAATTCGTTACAAATATTCACTATTAATTATTCTAATTGTTAGGATTAAATCAACCGTATTCTATAATCAATCACTTTATTTCGTTGCTTATAAATATTTCAGTAAGGAACAACACCAATCCATCCAATGAATGTAATCCATTTTCGACAATTATTACTAATATCAAATGAATTAACCATTTAGGAATTCTCTTTTCATTAAATCAACATTATCTTAATTAAAATTTTTGCTTTTTTCATCATAGCGACACTACTGATAAATGCTTATTGAGAACTATATAATTATAATCAATATATGTTTAACAAGAAATAAGTGGTTAGCGCTTACTCATTGCAACTGGCTCCTAATAGGATAAAAATTCTGCCAAAAAGCCATTTAGAGATAGAAGCAGATAAGTCCTCAGTATCACTCGGATTTTTCAAATGATAAGTTGCCATGTGCAAACAGCAATACATGCCACCCGAAATGGTGCTATAAACAATAGTTACTCTACTAGTCTGGTCATCAAATTATTCTCTAGTTATAAAAATGAAAATTGTTGTTTTTTCGTGGCACCAGTGAAAGGATTTTTGATATTATGCAACCATCCATTATACCGTCTAGTAATATTTCTATCTCGATTGGTTTGTATAACATCATAAGATCACATGGTGAAGCCATTGAATAAGGAAATCGTAGACATTTAGCAAAATTTACTATATTCGCTAAAAAATTGAAATTGAAAAATTTCTGCAAATAGAAATTGAAATTCAAATACAGATTATTAATAGCTTTACTCGATTTGTTCCCAATCTTTTCAAACTAAAAAAATTTCTATTCTTTCGCTACACTCGATAATTTCAGGCAATAATTTTGCAACCATTCGTTAACTATAGTTTATTAAAATCCTTTGATGTAATTTGGCGAAACAAAAAATAAATGTACCGGAACGAATCAAGAACTAATTACAATAAGCCAGAATGGCCATTTGATAGATATTGAATATTCAATTAACAGTTGACCGCTAATGGACTTGAATTTCTTAAAACTTTAATAAATTTTTAATTTGCATAATTCAATTCAATTTTTTTCTATCACTTCCGGTTAGGCTTGCTTAGGCGAATTCGGATCAGACAATTTTTCTAGGGAATCACCTGATGATGCTAGAAGTATATGCTAACATAATTCAGATTTTTGAAAGGCAAAAAACCTAAAATTAGCATTCCATGGGTAAAGGCCAACGTATTTTACCCTACAAAGTATCATTTTATTTGCAATTGTATTTATACGAACTGAAAATATATCGCAAGCTAGATAGATCTGCGTATATTCTAAGAAAAAGGTATGCATTATAGAATTCTCTTTAATGGAATTAATGAAGCGTAAGATTCAGGTAAAAAATGATAAAAAGAAATGGAAATTATTACAGTCAGACAATGATCACCATAGAAATTCGTGATAACTCACCTGCACTCGCACTTCAGGTAATTTGACTTTTTGCGCCAAAAGCTGAAAAACTGAAAAATTTATTGAGAGAATTAAACAGAAACTTATAGCAGACTATAGAAGCAAGCGATTATAAGATTTTTTTCAAGGATGTTGAACCAGCATTTTACAAAAGGCATTGGGAGAATTGCTCAAAATCGTCATAAGATTGAAGATGAGGAAAAAAAGCTGAAGATCATGCCTCTCGCGAATATACATCGGGATAATGGCATTTTTCAAAAGCTTGTTCTAGTTCATGAAGTTGAAAAGTGGTGAATGTTGTTCGATTCCTTCGTTGCTTTTTAGTGTCTCTAAAAAAATAATTCTTATAAAATTAAAGAAAATAAGGACAAGCACCATATAAAAATAAAAAATAACAACTGGTAAAATAAGAGATTTCCTTATTCTTTGTTTATTTGAGCAGATTCTCAACACTCAAATTTTTAAAAAATGAGTTCTGCTTTAAAAAATTTCCATTAAATTTTAGAAGCATGAAAATCCATTCGGAAATTTGAATAAATTCAATTATTTTCATTGCCTTATTTTGTAGAGAGAAAAATGGCCTAGTAGAAAAATGGTCCTGTATTCTCTGATTTCGATCGAATCGCAAAACTGGTGCTCCACTCTCAACAGAAATCAATTTCTAGTCTATTTAGAAAGTCTATTTTTCAGATGAACCTAGTGATTCTTCTGTATTTCTATTGCTAATGATTTCCTAGCAAAATTTCCGCCAAGCCAGCAGAGCGAATATATGGTGAGTTTCCTTAGAAAAAAAGGATTTTAATGAAAATTTTAAATCAAAATCTATCAGAATGCCTTTCTCGACGTTTAAGCGTATCACCAGTTTGCAAATGTGAAACTGAATGCGAATGTGTGAGAATGTCTGGAATTTTCGCGTGAGTTGACTGAATATCCAGAATTTTCACATGATTTGATTGCATATCTGCAAGCTGTTTGAACTGATTCAGTTAATTATCATTAAAACAGCTGTGTTGTTTAATAAAAAGAAAAATCAGTGGACTCATGTATTTTTGCCAGTTTCTTTCAAAAATTTCTTGCCAGTTTTAAAGCTGAAATCTGAGAAAAAACGTTCACAAGTCTTATAGACAAGTCTTTCTCGTAAATTTTTTTTGTTAATTTCAATTTTAATAAAATGGAAAACAAAACAACAAAAAAAACCATTTCGGTGAATTAGTGAATTTATCGAATGATGACTACTGATAGCACCGTTCATGAATTCTTCCATGATGAAACGAACCAAGGTGGTTAAATGCCATTTGCAGTATTACGGTATTTTGTTGATGAGGCGTGGCTAGCCAAAATTGATAGGCGTTGTGGTTCGGCCATGGAAACATAAAAACGACCATTTGTCGCAGTTCTAATTGAATTAACAGGTGAATTAGTCACTGAAATTGGCGCTAGATGGATTTTTCGAGGAAACAATAAATTTAAAGGGAAATTATTTTTAATGCTGGTGCAAGAAACGAACAAATGAATATTTGCACAGAGAATTGTCCAGATTCACAATTCGAAAGTTCTCCTTTATCTTATAAAGTGGCAGGATGGTTGATTGAATAGTGATTTCCAGAGGAGAGGGTTCAGCTTCTGAGTGGAGTGGGCCTATCATTAAAAAATCCATGTGGTGCTGATGGCCGACCTATATATTTCTTCACCTAAGTGGCAAAAAATTTTTGGCAAATCTTTGGCAAAAAAATTTTTAATTCAGTTGACAGTCGACGTAGTAAGCTTAAGAAATGATGAACGCTTGTTTCATTTTTCAGAAATAATGAGAAGTATCGTAAAATCATGAATTAAATAACAATAATAACAAAAAGACAAATTCAAAATTGGATGGAAAAAAGAAATCAAGAATTCGCCAATTTTTCCACCGCAAAAGCCTTAGACTTTCAAAGAAATCAATTGATATAATGCAATTAAGTTGGCCAAAAAAAATTAAGCTACGCAATTATGAGAAAGAACATAATAGAAAATGCTAGTATGAAATGATAGCGTGACTCGTAAAATTTTTGAGAAAGAAGGTAAAGGAAACAATGAATAATATTGTCAGATAAAAATTATGCTGGCTTACTGCGGAGTTAAGTCACACTTTGGCTTATTACTTTATTACTTTAATTTTAAAATTTTAACTTAACCTATATATATTATAATATTAAATATATTGAAATATATGTATTACCGTTTATATATATATATATATATATATAACGGTAATATATAAAATATATTACCGTTTTTAATCGTTTTTCATTTTTAACTTTATTTTAATTTTAGTAAATTTTGGTTAACAAATGTTCATTTTGATTTTTCGTATATACTTCACATTTAAGAAAATGTATTACATAATATTTTGTGCGGAGCTTTTTACGATAAATTACAATGTACCACCTAAACCTTCAAGAGAAAAAAAATTAAATGAAAAATTTAAAACAAAACAACATCAAATTTCTCACCAAATTTCTTTTGCAACTTGATAGAAACTTGGTGCTTTTGTGCTTTTGCGGCTTCATAACCAACGCACCATTTATTTCTGCATGCATTCTTAATGCAAAAAATATTTATAAATAGGAAAGGAATTTTTATATAACGTAGTTTTCAATAAACATATAATATTTTGTTTAATGATGAAATAAAAGGATAAGGATAGGTCAAAAATTTATTTTTAAGGCTTTAACTATCTTTTTCTGGAGCACTCATCATTTTTGATTATTTTGGATTGACTCTTAGGGATGATACAATTACTATAAATGAGTCTATAGCAAAATATTCCCTCCAAAGGGCTATTTAGAACAGAAATACGGGTGAAGTACACCGCAGCACCACCCAACTATTATCTTAATCCTATCAGAAGCCAAACCATGATGCTTGAGATGATATACACAATCTGCTGTACTTTCTTCCTAAGAAAAAAAATTTTTGTGGCATCCTCAAACTTTTAATTTTTTTATTTTATTCATCATTATTTGTAAAAAAATAACATTTGTTTAATTTAAACTTAAAGTTGCAAACTTGAAGAAATAAGTAGAAATCATCCAGATCTCAATTTTTTCAACAATGTCGTCCCAAAAGCGTTGTGAATTATCGTTGTTCAATTGCTTTCAATAATCTCATTCAACATGACTATTTTATGAACGATAAACAGCTGTCAAAGGGGCATTTATTAAATATAAGTAGTACCTTGTTATTATGTTGATTAATTAAAGCAATAAAAAATTGTCATGAATTAATTTGATATATTTGTTAGATTAATTAGGGCCTCATGAAATCTTTTACATCAATAATTACTAAGGAAACCCTATAAAAAAAGACTATATTGCTTTTAATAGCTAGCTATTTAACTGTTTAAATCATCAAAGTAGATCGCTTTAAACACTATCACAAATTACAAATCCGGAATTCGCGAAACTTCATTTAGAACGAGTTATATCTCCAGAAAACATTAGATGTTAGATGTTTCAGCAGTAATTTCACAAGGGTCAATGATCTTTGTTAACGTTTTTGAAATCGGCTAATTCAATTGAGAGGTTGTCTTCCAAGTTAATTCCTTAATCCAAATGAGAATTATAAACCTCTTCGACACGAATTCCCTTTGAAAATGAAAATTTATAAGAAATTTTTTGAATATCGATTTAATTTAAATTTTTAAATTTCACTTTTCAAATCGCCTTTCAGAGATTTCGAATTCTTCCTTTGTAATTGAATTAAATAAAATTTCCATCCATAACTGGGAAGCCTAAAATTTTAAACTCTTGTTCTTATCTCTTCGTATCTGTTAAAACTTTGCTATAGACAAGCAATATAGGCAATGAGATAAGCACTACCGGAGCTTCTTTCTAACATGACTCCATTTAGTAAATTAATATTACGAATAATTAATTGTTGATGAAAGTAAATTGGCTAATCAGCCGAATTATTTCGAATTTAGCCAGGTAATAATAAATTTTATTGATGCATTTATCGACGGCATAACGATGTCATGTGTTTCGATTTTTGTTCCAAATTTATTCGTCAATTTATTCCGACACAAAAAAATAAATTTAAGAGGGAAATGTGAAAAAAATTCTGGATTTTTTATTGAGCATTAAAAATCACATGAAACTGGTTAAAGTGGATTAAAATATATTAACGAATAATTAAATTAACGAATAATAAAGATCTATTATTTATCTATAAGTTAATTTAAAAAACTCGACTTTCTTAGCTCGATTCCTGTAATACAAATCCTTTGAAGCATTAAAATCTTTCATCAAACAAGTGAGATAAATTATTCTGCATGCTCTGGCAAAAGACAAGCGATCATTGAAAATAAAACCCGTATATTACTAAAGATTCCTCTACTCCACAGAAATTCATTTCCGGAACAAAAAATGGATATAAATGAAAAAACTGACCTGACCAACTAAAGATTTTTTATATTGAAATCGGTCACTTATTATTAGACCAAATAAAATACAAATCAACACAATAACTTTCGATATATTGTTGAAAAATTTACAAATATATAAGTGCAAAACGAAAAATAATATGTTAAATTTTATGAAATTTAAATATGTAAAAAAATTTAAATATATGAAATTTGAAACGAATTTCAGCAAAACAATTTCAAAAGAAATTTAATCTTTGAAAATCTTTGAAAAAAAATGATCAAAAAAATTTTACCATTTATAACTATGAAATCTAATTTTAATTTTATCATAAAAATCAAGGAAGCTATCAGTTATCTAATAAAATTGGCTCCAAACAGAAATAATAATGTTTATCTGTTTTTCGTTTTTTCTTTTCTTATCGCTTTGCCCTTTCAATTTACTTTCTGCGATAGTTGAACAGTACATTCATTCACCAATAATTTATTCCGCCAGAGAATGGTCTGAATTTTCTCCTACTTAACTATTTCTATCTTTCGAAATTCCTATTGTCTATAAATTTTTTTCATCTTTATTTTCTCTCTTGTGGTAGTATTACTTATTATTACCAAAAAGCTGGATATCATTAAAAAAACTGCCATATCATTAAAAAACTAAACGAGAAACATTAAAACTTAACATTAAAACTTCAAGATTATTCTTCTGATGGTATGGCAGATTTCTCAAACGTAATAAATCTTAATAGTAAAAAGTAGTAAAAATCTTAATAGTCAGTGAGATCAAGGAGATATGCATAAATAAATAAATAATGCACAAAAATTCTTGTAAAGAAAGAAATTCGGAGAAATTAAAACTAACTGAAAAACTTAATGCCATAAGCTGGTGGTACTGTTTCATTATTCATTAATAATCTTACGAAGGCAAAGGAGTGATTCACAAAGGTCTCGTCCTATTTCCTTCAGTTCAGTGATTCCAATCTAAAAAAATTTTCGCTCACTGAGCACAATTTTCGCGAATGGAATAGAATTTTCACCACAAGAGAAATGGGATGCAAAAAAAATAACTCTGGTTTAGCCAATTCAGATAAATAAAAAAAATAAAATAACGTACCTGCAAGCCTGCATAACAACCTGATTCAAAGCCACAATAAGACGATTCCATAGTATAGGACCTAGTAACACCAAACTGACGCCAAACAGTAACACGAGCACTTGACTCTTTCGATTTCGTTATATTAAAGCGACAATTCGACAAGCAAAATCCTTTGGATGTCTAAGAAAACGGATGGTACAGTATTTTAAAGTAGAGAGAAAAAGATGATGAAAAAGATGAAAATGCTAACTTTATCAAGAATCTTTGGAAGAAAAATGAATTCTTGCTTGCCTTCGGTAGCACGATCACCAGAGTACCATGATTCTGCTGGATTATTACCATATAAAAATACACTTGATTGTCGCGAATGACCATGAAGATCAACAAAGATAAATGGTCGCTTATTTAGAATTTCAACCTGAAGAAAATTGCAAGACCTCAAATGACCATTGTACAATAAAAAGAAATTTTGGAAATGTTAAAATATTAAAATTAAAAAATAAACAAACAACAACATACAACAAAAATCTTTCATTTTTATCTTTGGCTTCACACTTATGTAGAGAATATCAAGAAATAAACTTCTAACCTCTTGACAAAAATTAAATCGTTCAGTTTAGAGGAAAATTTAGATATTGAGGACTCATCTATACTTTTATACATTTACACTTTTATCTATACTTTTCCAAGTGACTCTATGATGAAGGGATGAAGGGTTTTACATTAATAATCAGCGGAAACGGCTAACTAGAAATGGTTAGTGCGGTTACAGAAAAGAAATCTCACAAAATATTCACAAGTAAATATAGCTAAATTCAACAGTTCAAATTACGAATGCATTGCAAAAATGGCCAATAAGTCCTAATTTTTCCTAAAGAATAGATTTACCATAAACTGAATAATTCCTTTGGCGTGATATATTGTTGGATGAAGTTGTTTATTTGGATGATCCCATACACGATTCAAATCAACACCCGCAAGATTGCAGCGATGATTACCCTGGATAACGCCATCCGGATTAAGCATTGGAATCAATTTGAAAATAAAATTTTCTCGTAATTTAACCGCTTTTGGTTTTAAGCTTCGCAAATATTCGATAACACCTAAAATATCTACTAAAAATTGGTACTAAAACATCAATGATTTTTAACCTTGTAATAAATCAAAAAATTTCTTTCCGAAACAAATCAAAAATAAATCAAGGACTATCAATAATATTCAAAAACTATTCAAGAATATTATGCAGAATACCATGCATAATCCAACTGGAATTACATTCGCCTGGATGAACTCTCGCACAAAATACAACAAAGTCCCGCTTTTGTACCGGTATTTTTGATTTTTTAGCAGTGATTGTAATAATCGGAACAGAATTTAAGCCCAATGATTCACAGAATGTATCTGTGTGCATATATACCATATCAGACGTACATGCTGTCAAAAATGCAAGAGTTGCCTCAAATAGGAAAACATTAATACCTCATTATCTTTAAAAAATTAATGGGTTAATTTGAACTTGATATTTTCAATACATTTTTGATCCAAAGAATTTATAAATTAATGAAAAATTTAAACAAAATTTGTTTACTATATAAATTAAGAATAAATGAGAAATATAAACAAAAACCTTCAAGTGCGTGAAAGAATATGGGAAATGATATGCTATATAAGAAACGTCAGCTTGATGCCGAAAAATCAAATTGAAACGAACTGAATAAAATCGTCTGCAAAAAAATTTCTCGTATCTTCTCTAAATAAGCATATGACTCTTTACTTTCGAATTTATTTCGCTTTTCAATTACAATAATTATCATGAACCACTTCCAATTTTTCGTTTTCTAATAGTTATTAATTAAATTTAAACAATTACTTTCTCAGCTGAGAATTACACTTTAACTGTTTCTCCTTTTTCACGGGTGAAAGAGAATTATTGCAATATAAATTACGGTAATAACAAATGGATGTGCCTGCACGAACCCAACCTGTTCCATTCTCACAATTATCGGCGACAGAGAAAAGAACTGGTTGCATTCCTGTAATAATAAAATTTATAATTCAACCTCACTTTCGAAATTTTTAATTTTTAAATCGGAAGAAAACTAATGGTCCAAAGAAATATAAATATGAAATAAACTGATGTCGATGCGATATTTACATTAGAATAAAACCAAAAAAAAGCATACCAAGCGAAAACATAGATCCAGTTTTATGGCAATTGATTATTTCAAAAGTGTATGACAAATTAGCCTGATTATTTGAAACTTCAAAGTAAAACCACTGATAATGTGCAGTAGTCTGATTAATATCCGGTGAGAGGACAAGCTGGTAATAAAGAGGTGCAACCTAAAATGATAATGTACTTAAATATTTTTTAAAAAAAATTTGAATTGTGTATCAGTTAAATCTTCGATTGGATTTCGCAGAAAAATTTGCGGTAAAATATTTATGGCTATCAACAGTATTCTGAATATTAACTTCAAACTTACTTCCTACTGAACATTCTCTTTCTGTGAATTATTGCAATAATTTTCATGAACCACTTCCAACTTTTCGTTTTCTAATAGTTATTATTAAATTTAAACAATTATTTTCTCACCTGAGAATTACACTTTAAACTTAAAATTAAACTTCTTCCTTAATCAGTAGGTATTTTTATCAATTTTCTTTTTATTGCATTTTCAACCATAGGCGTAAAAAAGAATTTCTGAAAAATACCTGGATGGCTTTTCGTAGATTACCACATTCAAAACGGCTTTCAAATAATAAATGATCGTACTTCATGTTTAAATGACCAACCCTGGTAGATTTATATTGCAATAAAAATTTTATGGTCAACTCTAGTTATTGTTTAACTTTGAAAATATAAAAGTGATATATGTACCGAGTGAAAATTTCTTTTTTTGCTTACTGATCCAAGACATAAAACAATTTTACGAGCTAGCGGCGCCCAAGCTTATTTGTAAAAAATTAGGTAATAATGGCAATATTGAGGGAAATGCAGAAAATAAAATATTAGAACACCTTTCCTTATCATTATTAGTCAACGGACCATTAAGACTTTGCGACTTCTCGAAAAGAATTTCATCTAAATCAAACACGACTCGAGGTGCAAAAGTTCCATCGACATATGCCTTAGCCCTTCTCATTTCTTGCACCAATACTTCTCTGAACAATTTGAAAAGAAAAGATGAAAAATATATTAAGCAAATTATTAAAATTTTAGCGCTTTAGTGTAGAATTTTTGCTAATATTGGATTTTTCGCATTTAAAGAATTCAATGTATTACTGCAGTGTGATCAATGTTGCATCATTTCTGAACGATAAAATTGGAAAAGAGAAACAATCAAACCTCATTGCATTACAATTATTTTGCAACGGTTTCATTTCACTTTCGGTATTTGAATTCACAAGCTCAGGATATGCTATTTTTACAAATCCATTCAGTGATTTCGTTTGCTAAAACAAATATGAGGATTACCAGAGTGATGAACATTACATTTCTATTATTGAAATAATAAATGATGCTGGAATTTTCTATGACCGACCACGACCATAACAAACCATGCAAAGAATAAGCCATGCGTGACAAAAACTAATTAATCTAGTAAATAAACGAATTTAGCGTACAATTCGAGGAATAACCTCAGCTAGACAAAAGCGCCCTTTATACTCACATTGGATTTTCAACCGTTGAAAATAATATTTTACTATAAAACAGATATTTCCATTAAATAATAAATGAAAAACTTCATTAAGAAGAATAAAAAAAGCAATACATATTTTTTAATATTACTAAAAATAATATTACCTTAATTTTGTCTTTAATTACTGATTCGAATTTCGCTTGATCAAATTCGCTATCGGCTTTTAAGCTAAAGTTCTTATCATTAATGAAATCTCTTTCTTTGAAAATATGAGCATAATTAGCGATAAGTTCCGCACGATCTTGGTGTGAAAAATAAAATAATTTCTCTTCATTTAAATTGTCACCGTCTCGATTAGTAGGAAAAAAACGCCCGGATTGTATTCCGAAAATGCATTCATCGTCTTTAAATTTCGTTAAAATTGGTAATGTAACCACTCCTTGTATTTAAAAATATTTAAAAATAACAATAAAGTGAACAGTTAAAACAATTATAAATTAAATAATGAAATAATTAAATACCAGTAATTAATCAATATTAAATAATATATGAAAAAGAAGCACGATAGGTGGCTTCTAACAGTTTCGTCATTTCTGCTTGTTATTAAGATAGGAACCCTCCGCAAAAGAATCATCTGAATATGGAAAGGTCATATTCAAACACCAGCATCACGATGCTCAACTTCAATTGACACAAAATACCACTCAGCCAGATTACTTCTAGACATGACTCAAGAATCAAAAAAATTCAGCCTATGGATCGATAATATTGCATAGTATCATCCAATAAAAACGATTGATAAAAATTCATAAAATTTCGAAACCTCCGTATCCTACTTGATTAAACTTTAAAAATAAAGGCAAAAAGCAAGGCAAAAAATCGAATAAAAAATTACCACTGCTTGCGGTTCCTGATAAGTGCATAGATGGTGCTTGTGAAGCCATAGATCCAGATCTAAATAAAAAAATCAGAAAATGCATAAGATATGAAAATTCTTGTTGCAAAATTTAGATTGAAAAAATTTAATCCAAACGATTGCTGCAAAAAATAGATAGATGAAAATAGAAAGCATATTCGTGGTTAATAAGATTCTTCTCTGGAGTGAATTTTATAATAACAGAATAGGTGGACAAAGCAAATCCCCTAAATCCATACCACAATACAGCCATATAAGTCAGTTCAAAACAATCAAAATCAATCAGAAATTTCAAACATAGGAACCATTCTAGGTCAGCAAAAAAGGTTTCACCATTCTGCAAAACCATGTCAGATCATAAGAATGGCTACAAAAATTTTCCAACTGGTTATCAAAATTGGTTAACTGGTTATCGACTGGTTATCAACTGGTTATCATCATATTCATCATATCATATTCGCCAAATCTCTCACTAATAGAATAGCACTTTTTTTGGTTCTTCCTCAAATGGCTCGAAAGAGGAAAACATCTCTTAACAATTCGGTGATTCCAGAGGAAATCGTATCAATGACAAAAAGATATTCATTATAACGATGCTCTTTTGAATTGAAGTTTCAAAGCAAGTCATGCAAAATTACAATAGCTTTCAGATGACCTAGTAAAAGTCAAATTTGTATCTGACGTAGTAAAAGTCAAATTTGTATCTGGAAATTTCTAAATTTCTCGAATACACTACAAAAAAGGACAAAAATTTTATAAGCATAAGCTTAAATCAAATTAAAAATCTAAATTAAAAAGAACCAATGAGTTATTATCACTTTTGCCAATTGCTCTTCATCATTAAAACAATCGTTTAGCTTTCAAATGATTGATCATTAGAAAGAAGAGAAATAAAGATTTTCCAAATTATTTATTTATGATTAGAAACGTTAAATTTCTCATAAATATTATTTTATTTGTCTATTGTCTGGTAAATTTTATATCTTTAAGTAGTTAGCATGGTAATTAATAATCATAAATAGCTAGCATATACCATTGTTGCTCTATTATTCCCTACTATAGAATGAAGCCGCCGAGCCGTCTGGAGAAGTGCAGGTAGATTTGTAGCACAATTTCGGTTTTTATAATAGCGGACTAACTCCAGCCAGGAACCAACCAAAAGCCGAAATTTTATGATGTTTATTACGAATTAACAAAGCCTTCTTCGTCTCCTAATAGCTTTCACCAGTACTGCTCAGGCTGGATCCACTGACTACAGAAATTTCCAATCTGATATCATCGTCAACAGTAGGTTTTCACAGGTCTTTGATTGGCTTTTAATGCCATCCATCACAGGATTTAGCAAGTAACGAAATATGAATTAACAAAGTGGAATCATTTGTTTATTTTCGTTTTACAAGCTTGACTCATAGAACCAAAATTTATGGAAAAATGATCCACAGGATTAAATGATCAACAATACAAAGTAAAATCGCAGATGAACCAAACCGTTAAAGGATCTATTGAGAAATACGACTATTTTCCATTATTTTAACGATAGAAAGCATAGAAGAGAAAAATAAACCTGATGATGCTCGAATTTTCGACTGAATTTAACGAAAATTTAATAGGAAACGATTTCGATAGAAAAGGAAAAGGTTGAGTCGGAAGAAAATTTAAACAAAACGCACACAATGAATCCTGAAAAACAAAAAAAAAATATAAAAAAACTAAAAGAAATAACTCGAACCTCATTTATCTCATTTATGAAATATTGAAATATTCATAAAGAAAATATCCTAAAAATATAAATAATATATATAAATATACATTGATATATTATATATACGTTATATTATATACATCATACATATACATTATACATATATATATTATATTTATATATATTATTTATATTTTTGGGATATTTTCTATATATATATATAAAGGCAAAACGATATATATATATATAACCTATAAATTCTGAATTATTCTGAAGAAATTCTGCGAAAATATAATAAATATTACAAGAATCTTGGAAGGAATGGTAAAAAATTAATTTAATTTTAAATATTAAATTCAAAAATAAGATTGAAATAAGAAACTAAGGATAAATCAGTGGCTTAGTCGCAAAAGACTGCCATAAAAATCGAAAATTGGTCGGGATCCAGCTGGTGCACAGGGCAGCCGAAAGCAAAGGTGATTAGAAGCTCGGTGGGCTATTGCTCAGTTCAATGAGGAAGTCTAGAACTTCAGAAAAAAAGAAATTCAAAATTTTTCAAATGATTGAGCAAGTGACCAAACTATTTTATGAAAGCTACCGAAAATAATTTGAAAGAATCCTTGATTTTCAAACAGTATTTATAATACTCCATACAGTATTGCAGGAATAATGGCTTTTTTTGAATATTTCAAAGATAAATAAATATAAGATATAAAAATAGATAAATACTGATGCTGATAAATATAAATACTGATAAATATTTATTCCATATGGTGTCGAAAGATTCCGATCCCTTAATATATTATCTCTTCCCTTAATATATTAAGAAAAAGAAAAAAGACTGATCACCCAATGAGAAATTCCAATAATCTCAGATTTAATCAGAAAATCAGATTTTCATCCGAATCTTGAATTTTTTTATTTATTAATAAAAAAAGTATTATTAAATTAATGAAATCTATTTAAAACAGTGTAGTAACATTAAATATTAAATACAGATTTATGTTAAATAAAGATTATGGTTGTAAGACTATGGGAAAGCAAAATTAAAAAATTTTTTGAGAAAATGTTACCTGTAATCGAGAGGTGTAAGTGATTAATGAAGTTGAGATATCTTTGAGATACATATCACCACTTAAGTTATGGGAAGCCTTTTCACAAACCACTAGAAGCTGCTGCGACAATATTTCATCACGACCCTTTTCTGGAAAAAAAGTAATGAGAAAAAATATCCACTAGAAAATTAAGCATAAATGCCAAATAACTCAACATTTTACAAAAACCTGGCTTTAAATGTTTAGAGCGATATTTAACAATATCATTAAACACCATCTATACATTGGTTAGATTTATATTCTTTTTTTCTATAATTATACTAAATGACTTTCTTTAGCAAGCAAAAAAATAATATCAGATTAAATTGTCTCACTAATTCTCGAGTAAAGTTTTAAACAAGCCAATGCCAATAAACATAATTCGACATTTTCCTTTTTTAAGAGTTCTTTTTCAAAATGCACTTCCAAGAACGATTTTATAACATAAATAACATTATGTTCAATTAAAATCATTCCACATTTTTCTGCAAATTAATTAATATAAATTTTTTTAGTATAGAAAAAATTTCTTAAAATAATATATTATAGAAAATAAATTGAGGTAATAATAAACGATATTCATCTAATTATATAATTTAAAATATTTAAAAAACAATTAATAAAAACCATTTAAAAATCCAAAACAGAATGGCTCAATAGGTTACTGCCCTTGAACACAGAAACTGTGGTTTGACTCTCAGTAGAATTAAAACGGTCTTTAAAAAATTCGAATTCATCTTTTTTTCTATATACTCAATTAGACTCACAGAAAATCTTTCTAGCTTGACAAACGAAGTAGCCTAACAAGAAATAGCGCTTTTAGGAATAAAAATGTGCTGTAGTCAAGTGGAGCTATTAAGGTGAAATTCTATCTACCTTGTCTCTTAAATAAAAAGGATAAACGTGTCGCCAAAAATGAAACCCGAATAATTCTAATAGTCCCAACTGCATTTCTATCCTACTGATTTCTTTTTGAAAAAATTTCGAACCTATTAGATAAGCAATCAGAAGATATAATTACCAAGAAAATGGAGTTAATTAACCAGATCATCAATTCCTTTCATCTTTTTTCATTTCATTTATTCTTACTTTTATTTTATTTATAAAATGAAACCTGACATGACACCATCATGTGCTGATTATTCTAAATATAAGGCTTATGTTAAAGGCTAATTTATTGAGCTATTCTAAATTTGCAGAATTTGATACTCTTTTGTACACTGCGAATCTATCACATTTTCCAACTTTTCGAATTTAAACTCACTGTTTTTGCTGATATAATAGAGAATTTCAATATAATACGATAGTTTCTTAAGCTGACAACAATCTGATGCCCCTTCAAAAACGAATTGTACGAGTTTCCTAGCAAATTCTGGATGTTCACTCAAATTTCGAGCATTCCGAACTGAAAAAAACAGTTTCTGTGAAAATGCCATATGAGAAATGTAACTAGCAGATTTCAAAAGGTAAAAAAAGAAATATCATAAGTCATAAAAGAAAGTCATAATGCCAATAAAATAAAACGTGAAACAAAAATTAGATTTTTTGCAAATTTTCGAGAACATTTCAAAAATTTAATTTCATATAAATTTAAAAATTTCGAAGAACTTAATCTACAATTTCCAATCAATCAATTCAATTTTTTTAAACATTTTTTAAAACATTACCTGATCTAATACATAAACAAGCAAGTCGAAGTATAGTCAGTGAACATTCTCGATTAATAATACGAACCCGTAAATTCTTAATTAGCTCAGACAGACGAACTTTTAAGAAAAACCGCTTATCTGAAGGCACCAAGAATTAAAAAATACATCGTAATTGTCAGTTTTATAATTAACTTATTTTCTTATTCTCCAATTTTCTTTAACCAAATGAAAATGGATTAAAATTAAATATATATTAATTAAATTATAACCAACCTTTTGCTGAAAGAATCAGTAAAATATCAAACAGTGAATCAATTAACGCTGGCATCAAAGATGGTAAATTTTTTAGATAATAAACGACAGATTTAATAATGGAATTGGTTGCATTGAGGCGAACGAGACGGTGCTGTCTTCGTCTGGCAACTACAAGAAAAATTGAAAATGAGAAATATTCAAAATTTCAAATAACTGATCGAAATATTTTCCTGATTTTTTTCAAGCAGGGTTTTCGCCATATTTCCTTTCATTACAATAACTAATAACTTTTAAAACCTTAGATTCATTCTCACACTGGATAACCATGGGAAAGGTGAAAATTCCAGCCCTGATAAAAACAGGTAGAATGTCTTCTTTCGTTTGGTGCGACCTTTGTATGTCTACCTGTCGACCATTCCGCCTAGGATCTCTACGTATTTGCAGTGAATCATATGTTTCTTTCAGTCTGAAACAACATGCAACATAAATGGTATCACAATACAGCTATCACTGATTAGGCTTCGTTTTTCGCCATCCCGTAGAATTGACAAACCTTATGATGGAAGGCGTCAAAAGTAAGAAGGTCTGTTCAACAGCCAAAAGAGATTTTTTAGTAATTGGCCCAAGCACAGGTGGTGGAAAAAGGAATGGCTTCAGATGGAATAATTTCACGCGTCATCGGAACGGCTAGAAGAGTGGAAGAAGCAAGCAGAAATGGTATTAAAGAAGAATAAATGGAGGAAAGGAATAAATCTGTGATCCCACTTTAAATCTCAATCTCATTATCAAATAAAATTCGATAGAAACAAGAAATGTTTCGATTATTGCGAAGTAAAATAAAAATAAAAAACCAACGAAGAGGACTGCAAAACACTGCATAGCCGCAAAACAGTCGCAGCAGCACGATGGTCGATAGCTGCTCAGTGCATAACTGCAATAAATTTCTGTGAGAAATTTTAAACAAACCATAAATATCACTTTCCATCTGCTAGTTTTCCTAATAAAATCTTCTATTACCTCTAAGAAGTAACCACCACTTAAGTGGTGTTATAGCACAATATAAAAAACTTTTCATAATAATTGGTAGCTTAATAGCAGCTTCAACTGAAATTTTATAAGTGCAAATATGGAAAAATTTTTTGAATTTATCAATTTATTAAATACAAAAACATTTATATAAATTACAAATTAAAAATAACACCTACTTCAATAGCTTTTAGCATTTTCAACAACGGATCATAATCGGAGAAAACTGCTTTACCCAACGATATGGAACATTTTACAAATGATAATTTGGATGCTTTTCTTTTATTTTGCAGTAAAAAACTGCAAACAGTACTCCATTCGACCTATACATTCTCTAGTATTTAGCAATATTACTTCTACTTATTTTCGAATTATTGCAAAAAATTTATAAAATATAATTTATTAAATTTATTAAATTTACCAAAACTTACCTGCGTAAAAAGCAAACAGTTGCAAACTACGAGGGTACCCAGACGATTAAAAATATCTTAAGCAATATAGCATATTTAAGTGCAAAAGCACATAGAACAGACAGAACAACAATAATATATTTAGGATTTTCATTTTCTAGTACTTTTAATTTATCTTTCTTATTACATTTTTCTCTCTAACCGTCATTCTTTTTTCTCCTTGCTGATTTGGTTTGCTCCTCTGGTGACTAAGTAAGACAGTTCCAAGTCTCTCAATCCGATGCTATTTTTATAAGTAACTCAAACCACTCCTTTTCTCACCGCCTAATCGCCCTGTATGTTCGAAATCTCCCCACATTGTACTGGTTCAAATCTTGACTGGCGCACACTTGTGATGTCATTCGCCATATAATTTGATAAATATGCGATTTACGTGGTAGATGATAAGGAATATGGGTTCAAACAATGCTTTGATATTCTTAATACAGATGATATTCCCGCGAAAGTGGATGAAACAGTTAGTAGAAGATATGTGCACACTTTTTTAAAGATATCTTATCTTAGTCAAAAAAATGCAGTTGGTTTCCTGAAATATTTTATTTTCATTGGCCAAGTTTCGCAGCTTTATAGCAAGATAGCATATACTACAACCAGAAAGATGAATTATGTTTTGAGGCTGCAGCCACTCAAACAATCATCTTTTGTCTGACCATTAGGTATGCGGGTGGGTAAAAGTGCGGGTTCTCAATGAATTTGTAAAAATTGCGATTTTCTCATCAGAGTTTCATTTTATTTATATTGATATGAAGGCAAATTTTTGCTGCTGCTGTCAACATCGGGTCTAAAATTATCTGCACTTCATCATAACTGCCAGCGAAAAGGATAACGTATTCAAGACCCGTGGTATTATATTCAGGATTTATCTATATCTGTACACCTCCTGAATGTTGACAAGCGGTGTTTATAATATATCGCTAAATTTGAAACTATAAGGAAGAGAACGCAAGCTCGTCAATTCGTATTTCAAAAGATTATGTTAGTTCCATGCACATACTGCATTGAAGTATGCCGGTAAAATGCTTTAAAAAATTCCCAGATAGGTCTGATTAAATTCTTAAAGTTTAATGGAATGTCATTGCAAAAGTAATACAAATTAGACCCCAGTAATCCTGAATTTCGTGGAAAATCTACTCTCCTAAGAGGTAGAAATCGAACTTATGATGCCTGCGATTCGAGGTGAAACAACTTAACCATCACAGCGTCAATCCGTCCACTATATTCAGATTATAATAAAGGAAAACAACCAGAAAAAATAATTATTTAAATAAAAGGAGAATGGAAACATAAAACTGAAAAACCCACATTTGAATTAAGTAATTCATTTAAGCGTTCAACGATGGGCTTGAAAACCGATGGCGCATTTCGTTTACAAATTTCATCAATAAGTCGAACATATAATTCAGCCAGACGAACATTTTTCATCGGTGAATCGTCTTGCAAGCTAAAATACATGAAATAAAACGAGAATGACAATATTTAAGAATAAATCGACTGTTCGATGGAAAAACCCCTCGAATAAATAAAAATGAAAAAAAAAACATACGAACGAAATATGGTAACAAATAAAACAATATTTATTTATGCTATTATCGGAAATTTCGTCAAAAATTACGAAGAGAAAATTTCCTCGGCCTTTCCTTGGATTTAACCCAAAATAAAAAATTATTAACTGAGGCGCATGCATTTGTAAAAACTCATACGGACACTAGGATTACAATGACATTTGCACAGAATTTTCGACTTTAATATTCATTCATGAGCAAGAAATGATAGAAATGTTAGCAGAAGCAGTACGTGGCATTAACACAAAAATTCATATTGCTAAATTTGCATATCGCTTCACTTTTCCACAACACTCCTGTACGTTTAAAAATATTCAGAGAAGATACATAGGCTCCATCAGAAAACTAACCACGGCTCACAAAAAAAACAACCCTTAATAAAAAGCAAGCGATTGACAATTTTGTCAGATTGAAAACAACCTCGATGAACTATTCTGTAAGCTACTACTGGTTCGCATCAGCGATTCCATAGGTTCGTCTTCAAATCGTAAAATTTTTTTATGAATTGAAAATGAAGATAACTTCAGCACATTCCTGAAAAATATAAAAGAATAATTTATAACTGAGAGTTTGCAAGATAGAAATTTTCTAAACCAAAACAAGGTTATCTACCATCATATCTATAGTGCATCATGCTTTTAGGCCCATTTGGTATTTTGAACTTTTTCATGCATAACGCTTACATCGATCACAAAGTAATAAACGTTTGCGACGAAGACTATGGCCAATACTGCCAATTTTCTATTTTAATGAATTCAAATCCTAAAATGGTAATTTTTGCCAGAATTCCTCTTTTTTATTTCATATCCCGTCACATAGAATCTGCAACAAGTAAGGTGCCATGGAACTGCACCTTACGTTATTAAATTAGACTGTACCTTTGTACCATTTAATAGATGAACTGACAGACTAATCTGAGCTCGCTAAACATATTATACTATAATATTCCACTTACCTAAATTCCTAAACCATTTTAATAGCAAGTAACGGAAGTTTATCTTATAATTTTAATAACAACTGAGCAGCGAAAATTTTTTCAAAAAAAAGTAAGATAGGTCTACAACGACTCGGATTTCATTTTCAATGGCAGATTTTCTGCCTTCAAGAGATTCACAATATTGGCTTACATATATGTATATAAATATCAAGGAACGATCATTTTCTGCTTAAACATAAGTGTGCATAAGTATGAAAATCATTTTCTAATGGAAGTATAAGTATCTAAATCCAGAAAAAAGCTATGGAGAAAACTGAAAACTGAATGAAAACTAATGAAGAACCTTAAATATTGAAAATAAGCGACATAGACCACTAGAGTTATCGATAAAAATAATAAGAATCCAAGAAGACAGCTATGGAAAACTTAGGCGATCTTGCATGACTTATAGATTTACTTTGCAAGCCTGGAAAAGAAAAGGATGGTGGAGAGTGGTTTCGACCAAGCAACATTTGCCTCTTTCTTTTGCTTTTTTCTTTTGGATATGGATCCATTCGTTTTTTCCATACACGAGTAAACCCGATGAGTTACGCCAAATGGCCAATACAACCAAATCAAAAATGGAACGAAGTAATCTGCTCATACAATTTCGAAGCAATCACTTGTGACAGAAATACAGGTGAGCTAGCATTTTCCGATTTTAGAAAAATATATCACAATCACAATATATTAATGTTGTTTTGTTAGTTTTCTTAAAGGACAAAAACAAAGACAATAAAAAAATTGAAGTTCAAATCCGAAAACCGTAAGAAAATGGCTTTCAGAAAAATTAATTCAAACGTAGTAAATTTTTTTTCTAACCATCTCAACACGATATTCATTTGATCATAATTTAATAATGTTGTACTCCGCTTCTTTTTTGTTTCAAGCATTTTTAAAAAAAAATCTGTGGCAGTTGACACAAAATCATCAAAAATTTTAAGTACCTTATAAAAAGACTTTATTTATTTAAATTTAAATTCAGTAAATTTAACTCAACAGTAAATTTTGAATCAAAAATTGCTACAACTACATTTATAAATACAAATTTTTTAAAGAAAATTTAAAAGAAAAGTTCCAATAAATAATTAAAGGAAAGTAACTGAATGAGAAATTAAACAAACTGATCAAATATTTATTATATGAATTCAATGAATCGCCCAAAAAAAATTACCTAAACTATATTTTTAGTTACATTTATATTTTTAGCTATATTTATATTTTAAAATTTTTCTGCAAATATTAACAAATATTAAAAAAACAAATTAGAATTAAATTTTATTAAAAAATTGGCAGAGAAGTCAGCAGAATATAATCAATCTACCGAATCTATTAAAATATCTAAATTTACATATTTTCCAAAAAATGCTATAAATACTATAATGATCAATTTTTCGAGGTGCAAGAAATCCACTTGCATTTCTCTTGATACTCTCAGCTATATTTAGATAAATGGCAAACTGGTGTCTATTATTAACGTATATAACGTATATAGCTATAGCAGATTTTCCACGAAATTATGTAAAAATTTGCGTAAACATTAATGCACTAAATAACTCATTGTAATGAGACAGATTCAAGTGAAAGCAAATGGCTTTGTTTCCGTGAAAATGCCAGATGTGGCCTTTTTTATAGAAGTAAGTGGTGGCGATCGAAGAGGTAAACGTGGTGGATCAATATCGCCATAGCTAACTTCATAATAACCCCTGAATGGCCTGAAAAATAAAATGACAAATAAAACAGGAAAAAAAGAAATGAAAACAAACTACAAAAAAATGACCTATTACAAAGTACTGAAACACTAACCTTAGAAAAGCGATTTGTCCCCCAACTAATTCAAATTCTGTTAACGGCCTGACACCAAGATCAACCAGTGTTGGGTTTCCAGTTAGAACATCATTAGTGCATTCAACAAATTCAATCCATTCACGCATCAGAGCAGTATTGCACTTGAATATCTTACTCCAAACTTCAGCCATAAAGGTAGCTGTTCTATGAAAATTATAAAATAACAATAATAAATGAAAATAATGCCATGCTATAAATAGTTAAGAATATTAAATATATATTAAATAGTTAAATAGTTAAATATTAAAAATTAAAACTAAATAATTCAAATAAATTGACTATCTGGTAAACTGTTTATTACCGCTATTATTTCATCTTCCAACAGTACTCACCACTTTTTTAATTTACTGGTTATACTATCTGATAAAAAGATCCTTCATCAAAGAATAACTTGAGGAATATCACTTTACTTAAAATGATAATGATTTATTCTCAACAAGAAATAGCTCGCTTTGCGAAAAAGATGAACGGTTCGATGATCGATATATGATTCGAGGCAATAACATTTAGCTGTCTGATCTTTTCTGTCTGAGTATGAGAGCAATATAACTATTAAACAAATGATAGATTTTATCACAACCAAATGATTCCCTATTCACAAGCAATAATTATAATTTCATTAGAGTAAATTTTTTTTTTAAAAGCATTCCTTATTTACGCTCGCTCGATTGATCAGGTAAATTTTACTAGGGAATCACTTGGCGATAAAAATATAGGGGGCCAACATTACCTGATTTTCTTTTAGTAGTCCTCATCATTACTGGTTAAACTCGCTCCGCTGGTTTATCACGCTGAATAAATGCCAGGAAGTCCCTTGGCGATAGAAATACAGGTGAACCGGTAGCATCACTCGGATTTTTAGGCAGGCTTACTCCTGCGGGGAGTAGAACCTCAGCATCCGAATGTGCAACAATCCACTGAATCATTCTATCCCCAGGTATTACTCGATTATAGAAAAATCTATCGCAGTATGTTAATTTTTTTTCGTAACTTTCTTGAAGGACGAAAATAAAGACAAATTGAAATTAATATAGATGAAAATGAGAAAAATTTTATAAAGTTGAAAACCTCATGACTGGATTAAAAGCGAAGGGAATTCCATATCTCTTGTAGTGAAATCCGAATTTCTCAATACAACGTGCTTTAGCATACATATAATCAACCAATTCCGACAACCTATAACAATGTGGACCAACAAATTCATAAGTTTTGCCAACAGATGTAGGATCCAGAACAATTTTTTCAATACCTGCACTAACATCTCCAACCTATAAGCGAAGTACATAAAACCGTTTCAAAAGCTACGTTCACTGATATGATAATAATTAATTAAACTTACATAAACAGGCATTCTAAAGGTTTCAAGACCTGACTTGTGTAACCAAACAAAATCAAATGGAGGAAATTTACGTAAACGTGAAACATAATAAGATATAAAATAATCTGCTTCACCATACATAAGTGATGGTCTGAAAGGAATCAAAATTTTTATTTATTCGAAAATAAAAAAAAGTTCAAAAATTCAAGTTCAATCCAGAAAAGACTAGGGATAATATAAAGGTAAGGAAAGAAATGAAGAAAGGTTACTCTCAATTTTTTTTGGCCCATTAAATGGAAGGAACATGTTGAAGAAACAAAGATTTTTCCGATGTTGAAAATCTTTAGGCCTTTTTCAGGATAACCACAAAAGTTTAAAACAACTTACCGAACAATCGTTGCATCTGGAAATTCATCTCTTACGGCCTCTTCACCAAAAGCTTTACTTTTTAAAATTTCAGACCCTTTTTTCAAAATACCAGGAGTCGGTTCCTTAGAAACATTAAGCGCTGATATGTGTATTAATCTGGAACCAAAAATTCACTATTAAATCAATTTTAAGATACAAATTTTTAAGCAAATGGAACAAAAAAAATAATAAATAATAAATCAAAATGAAAATAGTAAATAATAAAAAGCATCTAAAATCTTGTAATTTAAAAGAAATTAAAATATTAAATTCAATTTTTCGTAATAAATTCAGTTGCTTCTATAATGACTAGCATTTTTAGCCACAAAAAACGTTAAACGTTAAAAGTAAGAAAGTTAAAATGCCTAGTACAAATGAATAAAACAAATAAAAAATTTAATTTGTAATAGAATAAAAAATAAAATACCTCTCAACTCCCATTTCCCTGGATAAACGCGCAATACGACGAGAACCCTCAACGTGTGTGTCTGTAAATGAATAATTTCTCGTTTGGATTTTTGTTCCAATTAAGTTAATAACAATATTGCTATATCTTAATGATCGTCGTATTGATTCTTCATCTTTTAGTTCGAAAGGAAAGAAGAGAATTTGACCAAGTTCACCGAAAACCTGAAATAAAATTTATAATAATAATAAAAATAAATGAGAAAATTCTAATTTAATTAATTGACATCAACTGGCCAATTTTAAAGACCTATTTTAATTTATAGATAAAATAATCGAAATTTTTTCAAATTTTTTTCTATCGTTTTGCCTCGAAAACAAATAAAAATAGATTTAGTACCCATTTGAACATAACAGTAATGTCTATCTATCCATATGAATTGTTTTTTTTTTCACGCAAATGAAATTTTATTATCAAAGAATCCGTTTTACTTTAATACTGAGTGAAAATGGCAAACCAAGCATACCTTTAATTCGCGAATATAATATGGATCCTGCCGATATGGAATTATTATCTGATTACCTTGCTTAGCCAAACGATTAACAACATGCAATCCTAGAAATCCTGTGCTACCAAACACAGTTATAACGTTCCCAGAAAAACTGCAACGACCACCAGTGCCCTTAAAAAAACCTAAAAAATATTCATTCCACCGAATGGAAAACCTTAAAAATTTTCAACTTTATGAAATTATTCCACATGATAATTTGATCATACTTTGCGAAATGAAGCAGTTTTACTCGACACTATTGGGGTAGGCATATTAGACCCACTGTTAATCGAAGTATGTATTGCAGATGTTACGATGCGCAGTATAGACGGTATTTTCACATTCAACGCAAGCATCGACTGAAATTAATGAGATTATAAGGATCGCCTCTCAGATTCTCCAGAATACAAGAAAAAATTGTCTCGAATTAATTGACGAGATAATAGCTGGAGACTCACTCATTTTTATTTCCAAGTAAATTCTCAAGAAACGTGATAAGAGGCATTACGACAACTATCGAGCTAAGCTTTCTGGGAAGCTTTTTGCCTCTCCCATGATAAAAAAATTCATGGCATTATGTGACAGAATATATTCTAGCCAAGCGCCTTAGTTCAGGATTGAGATGAAATTTTCACGTCAAGAAGGACCAATGGAGCGTCGTTTATTGATAGTTTATTGACTCTGCCGTTATATGCTCCGACTTTGCTGCAGCCTCTAACTCGATTAAAGGAATGGCATTCTCAAATCATGCGATACAATAGTGCCCTAAAGTAATTAACCAGACTTATCAAAGATTTTATCAGCATACTTCAGAAGACATATGTATTTAGGGGGAATCGAAAAAACCTTTGAAATACGAACCGATGTGACAAGCATTCTTTTCTGTACGATTTTTAAAGTGATAGATTAGATTGTTGATATGTATAAATGAGTCCAGAGCATAGTGACTCCAATCCGTTGATGACATCCTTTTTGCCGACAGTTATGAAGAACAAAAGCAGATGCTAGTCCGAGTGTCCACGAGTTGTGAAAATTGCCTTCAATGTAAATATACCAGATGTTGATTAAATTACGATTTACATAAATTTATCAACCGAAGAAGTGCCGAACTTTGAATACTAGGGATCCACTTTCATACTTAATGATCCAACAAAAAATGGATTTCAGTTCGGGTGATTCCAGCCAGAAGTGCCTCCTTTCATCTGGCGAAATTTTTCCAGAACCACTGCGAAATCAGCCTCAACACAAAAATTTGCATCTATCCAGCCTTACGGGTAGCTGTTCAGACCCAATTGTACTATACGTTTGCAACTGCAAACCGCTAACCCAGATGACTGGAGCAAAGCAATTTCGTTCATAAAAAAAGTGATAGGAGATATTGCGACAATTATCGAGAAATCAGCCGAGAGGTCTCAATTTCTGCTTCCCTTCTATTCAATATACTTGTGGCAATACAGGACAGCAGGATGTGCCTTAACCAAGCTGGATTTAAACCAGGAAGCGGTTGCGGTGATCAGGCTAAGATGGGTGCTATAACATCCTTTTAAATATCAGCAACCCACCACCATTTTTATTTTAAAAAAAATCTGTGGTGAAGGGGTCAGATATTTTTGATACAGAGTTGCGATAAATGCACAATCCAGGCGTAAAGCGATCCCGAGGCTGATAAACAAAATATACTGGCAAGACATGCGGTGAGGTATTAGCCGTATCAGCGTGGAACGTCAGAACGCTTATGGACGTTGAAAGTCAAGCGATCACTGTCCACATCTTGTGTCTCTAAGTATCGTATGGATATCGCTTGCTTGTCGAAGGCCCGTCTTCCTCACTTTGGGTCCCGAGCAATTAATCCTGGTTAATCCTGGTGATTAATTCAGAGCAGAGACATTGGCTATATCACTGTGGTGCTTCGAATAAATCGGGATGAAATGGCGTAGCGATTGCCATGTCTGACAAGGCCCATTCCACTTTGATTGAGTGGAAACCGATAAACGACCGTATGGCCCATCCCGTTTTAAGGGTAAGTTCTGCAATATCTCGATCATAAGTGTCTATGCTCCAACTCTATCGGCAGACCGTGATAAAGATAAGTTCTATGCGGAATTTCAATTGCTAACAAAGTCTTCTACCGAAATATGATATGGTCATAATCAAGGGAGACTGGAATGAGCGCGCAGGTCATATTGCTGCTGCGATGACCTCGACAATTGGCAAATGTGGCATCGGAGAACGGTGCACCAACGAGAAACTTTTTCATTATGCCTAAGAGCATGAACTTTTTGCTACTAATACTTGCTTCCGGCGTCGTAGAAAACATCTAGTCACGTGGAACTTTCCGGATAACCAACACTTCAAACAGACTGATTATATCTTGGTCAGTCACCGTTGGAAGAGTTCCATACTAGATAGTCGTTTCTATAGCGGCGCTGAAACCAACAATTTTCATGGATCTAACCATGTTATGGTTCAATCCGCATAAAATTGACAACTTGCAAAAAACAGTATCTCCCAAGATCCTTCAACTATTTCAAATTGAAAAATTCAGGAGCAGTGAACGCATTTCAAACTGATCCCGGATGCTTCCAAGATTTTTTTCAAGAAAAAGAAGATTTTCCAAGATTTAACGAAAGCAGCACAGCGGGAGAAATCACTATTGGAGTGACATGGCCTCAAGAATGGAGGCAGCAGCTCGATTAGGCGATAATAGGAAACTATTCCGCCTTCTTCATAAAACACCAACTCGGGGAACGATCAGTGAAATACTAAGGGACAGCAATGTGCCAATCAAGATTATTAAGGACCGCCTCATAAGATGGAAAGAATTCTTTGAGGCCAAAGTTAACCATGAAGCGCCATTTGTTGCTCCTGATATAACTGATACGTTCGCTGAACCGTATGTTTGCAACAGCCCCCGACAGAAAAAGAAATAATATCTATTATCAATAAGCTTAAGGCCAATAAGGCTCCGGAAGAAGATGGTCTTCGGATTGAACTCTTCAACTATTGTCCTTCATTGCCCATCGTCCTTCATAACACATCTTCAACAAATGTATTCTCTGGTATGAGAAAAAAGAAATATTGAACCAGATGATTGGAACAAAACAATTCTGCTCCCAATTCTCAAGAAAGATGATAGGACATACTGTGACAATTATCGAGAAATCAGCCTACTAGACGTTTCAGCGAAAATTTTTGCTTCCCTTTTACTCAACAGACTCATGGAAGTACGAGACAGCAAGATGGGCCCTAATCAACCTGGATTCAGACCAAGGTGCAGTTGTACTGACCAGATATTCACGTTAAGAAGGGTGTTGGAACATCGCTTCAAATATCTGCAGCCTTTGTAACTGTCACGTGTTTCATCGGCTTTGCGGCTGCTTTCGATTCAATTGATAGAGCGGCGCTTTGGAGAGTACGTGACGGTGTTCCAGAGAAAATCATTATACTCATAAAGGCTTTTATGTACAAGAAGCTGATAAAATGTCTCTTTTTGTAAATCCATTGCTGGTCGAAGAAGTGCACGATTTTAAATACCTTGGGTCCACTCTAATACCAAATGGCCAGGCAAAAGACGATAGCTCGGATCACTGCAGCTAGAAATGCGTTCTTCCGGTTGACGATACCTTTATGTAGCCGTCGTGAAATTACCATTAAAACAAAAGTCCGCATCTATATAGCCGTGATTTGTTCGATCTTGCTATATGGTTCTGAGACATGACCAAGGAAAGTGGAGGATATTAAGAAACTACCTACCTTTGACCACTTTTGTCTAAGGTATATTTTACGGGTCCGTCGAACGGAAAAATATCACATGATCGCATCCATCTTCGCTCAAACACCATCTGTATTAATAATGTTATCACAGAGCGTCGCCCTTGGTAGTTAGGGCATGTTCTCCGTAGTCCACCACAAGAGTTGTCGCATATTTCGTTACTTGCTAAACCATGTGATGGATGGCGGCAAAATCGAGGTGGGGCAATCAAGACCTGGACTGATACGGTCAGGAAAAAATTTTGAACATATAAGTGGACCAGCAATATATGGATTTAGATGATGGAAAAAGGAATGGCTTACCGTCGACGATGGCATCAGACCGCGCCGTTTGGAAGCGTCTTATCCTTATAGCCTTTGGAGCCAGCCTAACCAGTAATGAGAGTTGTTAGAAGAAGGAATCCACCACCACTTGTTTCATCGATTTGCGGCTGCCTTTGATTCACTTGAGAGAACAGCACTTTGGAGGATGATGGAACCTGACGGTGTTCCAGAGAAGATCATTCGACTCATAAGGCATTTTATTAACGTACATCGGCACAGGTCTACATGTATGGGGAACTGACAGAATGCTTCGAAATGAGAATTGGTGTCAAAGGTGTGTTTTCCTCTACAATATTCAACTACGTAATAGATTTAGTAATGGAAATCGCTTATCGGCACTCAAGAGATATGCAGATAGCCCAGAGCATAAAATTTTGAATACGATAATGATGTTTTTGCTGACAGTTATGACGAAGTGCAAATATTGCTAAACAATATGTCAAGTGCAGCGAAAATCGGATGTCAATAAAACGAAATTATTTTTCTATTCTCATAAATTCATTACTGACCCGATTTTAAATACTTTGATCCACTCTAACCCGAAATGACCAGACAAAAGAAGAAATTACAGTCCGGATAATGGTAATTAGAAATGCGTTCTTCCGGCTGACGAAACCTTTATATATAAACTTTTAGCAAATTCATCATAAAAAAAGAAATTACGCGTCCATATTGCTACAGTTCGTTTAATTTCACTATATGGCTGCGAGACTTGGTCAACAAGAGTTTAAGATATTTCAGAATCTTTGACCACTCATGGACAAGACGCATTTTTACGAGTTTGTCGAGTGGACAAAATCTCACATGATCGCATCCGCCTTCGTTCAAAGACAGCATTTTCATTATCAATACCATCAGAGCGTTGCTTTTCGTTACTTGCTAAACCTTGTGATGGATGTTTTCAAAAGCGAGGAAGACCAATCAAAATATGAACTGGTATAATCACGAAAGATTATATGGACTTAAACGGAAGAAAAAGGAATGGTTTCTATGACTATCAGCGACAGCATCACATCGCGCAGCTGGAGAATGTTTTATTCTTGTAGCCAGTGGAGCCAGCCTAACCAGTAATGGTGAGAACTATTGATAGAAGAAGACTGAGTATATACAATCATGCTATAAGCCTGTGAAATTTGGCCGTTGAGAGTGAAAGATATCAGGAAAATAAATGCTTTTGACTATCCCTATCTAAAGTGTCTAATACTCCCGAAGTGGAAGAATCTCATGATTATCCACTCTCATATCTATGTGAAATATGTCATAAAGCGTTGTCTACTCTGATTTGGCCATGTTCTTTCGTCCACCTACCACAAGAACTGATGCAAATATCGCTACTTACTAAATCCTATGATGAATGGCGTCAAAAACGAGGAGAGCCAAGACTTGAACCAGATGAGATTTTGTATAGGCGGCCCAGCGACACATGGACTTAGATTGTAGAAAAAAAAGAAAGCCAGTTACTTTCAAAACATCGAATGTCTTATTCTAGTCGCCAGTGAAGTGAATCAATCCAACAGTTATTTACAAGAAAGAAAGACTTCTATTCATACTAACAGCCAATGGAACGGTCCTAATCTGAAATGGTAAGCGGTAACCATATAAACCATCCATAGATGCAAATGCGGAAAATACTTTATAAATTATAGATGGATGATTCAAAATAAAAAAAAAATTTGTTTCACAAAACGGTGGAATAGTATGATAAAATGAAAGCACAAATATCAGGCAAAAAAAAGGCAAAGAATTTCCCAGTCTAATTGGCCGAAAAATATCAACAAATTTCGTTTACAGGTATTTTTACTAAGGAAATATGACTGAAAATTACTAGAAAATTAAGAAAAAATGATTTAAAACATTTATTCAAAAAAATTCAAAAAAATATAAAACAATAAAGTTTAGCATAAAATTATAAAATCAAAATTTTAAAAGTCGAATGATATAAAAATACTAAAGGAAAAGTGATGCAAAATTCTTGCCATTGACTATTACATCTATTCGCTGCTTCCATTTTATCTCTTCAATATTTTATTGTTCGAATCAGCAACAATACAGTGATAGATTTAACAATATATACGAATATATAATTTCTGCATAAATTATGCTTTATTAGAATAAACTAAAAAAACCAAAAAAATTAATATTACTGCACTGTCAAAATTTATCGAAAGCATAACAAAGAAATGTGGTAGCCATTAATGAAGCACCACTACACCACTATTATGAGCAAAAATCATATCTTATTTTTTGATAAATAAATGTATATTATATCTAAATAAATCTTAGAGCCCGTATGCACCACCAGCCTGCAAAAATTTATTCATCTTACTATCATAAATGAAATTTTCTGAAGGATTCACAAAAAAATAATAGGCAGATAAATAAAATAAAAATAAATAAAAATAATAAAGTAATAGGCAGATTAATTTGATAAGTTGGCAGAAAATCTACACTATATCAAAAGTGTTGAATTTTATAAGAAAGAAAAAAAACAAACATTTATTGCAGCACATTCTTCTTCTGAAATCGCTTTCCGTCGCAAAAAAGCAGGCATTTCAGATTCATTAATAACTTCTCTTTTGTTAACTGAAGTTTTTTCTGAAAAACGCAAATTATTTCAGAGAAAGTACATTTCTCATTTTAAATGAAAAATTAATAAATGAAATTTTATTTAAAGCCCACAATTCGACTAATAATATCACCATTAAGTTACATATTAAAATTGAATTGCATGGACGCGATAACCAATAACAGATGGCACAAGAAAGAAATCTCATAAAAAATTTTAAAAAATCTGATATATTTACTTGAATGGAATTAAATGTTATTTTAATGACAAGATATACAAAAACAGTTTAAAACACTCACTTCCTTGTTCGATAATCAGCGGGAGTGGAGGAAATGATGATCTAAAAATGAAAACGCAAGTTAAGTTTTCTTATTCTTATTGAAACTACTTTAACCATATATGAAATAAATGAGTAATATGAGGCCAATGCAAAAAATTATGAATAATTTAATTAAAAAAGAGGAAATTTCATATACCTATCAAATTTCGGTTTAGGAAGACGAGGTCCAGCGAATTTTATCGTGACTGATCGCAAATGAACGGCAGTCTAAAGTATTTCTAAGTTAAAAAAGCTAAAATCAAGGTAATGCAAGTGTTTGCTAAATTTCAGAATTTATGAATAAACGAGAATTCCGACATGCACAATTAAAAGGACATTTCCTTCGAATTTTAGATTATTCAATCTGCAATTTTAATTGCACTTTTTTCTTATTTGAAATTTATTCATCTAATGTGAGAAAGGTGAAAAATATGCACTTTGCAATCTGAGCTAAAGATTTTGATCATTGCTGCTGCTAAGAACCATGGTAATGTAAAATAATGGTCAACAATGCTATGCTTCTTTCCTCTCATTCTTTTTCTCTTCCATTCTTTTCTATTTCTTTCCTGTGTAAATTTAATGTTATTATTAGTTTTTTTTTTTTAAAGAAAACGTTTTCCGTATATATATTCCGTTTATTCTATTTAATATCATCGTGCACTGATAGTTTGACAGGCTCCATTAGGTACTAAGACCACCATGCCTTCCGACTGGTTAGCACTCACCATTTCTGATCAGGTTAATTACGCTGGATAAAATGCCTCTGCCTCAATAGAAGTACTTGATAAAAGAAACAGAAATGGATCGTCAGCACCATCCAATCTTAGATAAAAAATGTTTGAACAAAGATAATTTCTCGATATTTCCCAATCTCACTAACTATTATCAATGTTTCACAATAGAAATACGCGTACGATAACTTTCGTCTTGGCTGATTTCATGGAATTTTCAGAAGAGTTTGACATGACGAAGGGAGCTCTTGTCTGCAGCCATCATCGCTGAGATTTTTAGGCAAGGGAATGGAACCGAGAAATTTTAAGCCTGACAGTTCTTGGATCAATGATAAATTCATAGAAGCAGTGAATTTGTTGGCATCTGCGATATAAAATGGGAAGAATTTTGACTAATTTCATATTAATTTAAAGGCTAATTTTCGCTACCTACCGATACCCAGCCATTAATGCATTGAATATTTTATATATATTTGCTCTATACACTCGCATGAATGATTTGCATACTTCTTGAATGCTGGCAAGGAATTCATATTTCAGTTTATCGCGTAGCAAAATACTTAAAGGGAAAAATGTCCTAAAAATCTCATTTCGAAATGATACCCACACTTGTGCTGCTGATATCTACGAATAAAATACTTTAATAAGTCTGATTATCTTCTTTGGAATATCGTCCTAATGCATGATTCGTCAAAGCATCGCTCTATCGATAGAATTAAAAGCACCACCTAATTCGATGAAGCACGTGAAAATGATAAATATTGGAATGTATGAAGAAATTTTATAAAAAATTTAAATCGCAAAATCGCAAATTTTCTGGAAATATGAGAAAAAAACCAACTCGATATAGAAAGGAAATGTATGTGTTATGCATCTGTGGATCAATTATTTCTAATAATAGAATATTTTATCGATAAATTACCCAAATAAGCTGCAAAATTTACTTTTCTATAATAAAAGGTGGTTAACATTAATACAAAATAAACTAAATTTAAGAAAATTCTGAAGCTCTGAAAAAATTTATGGAAAATTATTTTATAATGATTTACATGATTTACATTTGTTCATTTTCCTATAGGAATGCCATTTGCTTTAACCATTCATACCCAAGATGCATCCTACATAACCGCCAAGTGGCTAGAATTCTCACATGATTGCATTCACTTTAGCTCACATCTGCGTGAAGTACACCGTCACAAATCGTTATCTGCTTTTCGTCGCCTACCATAGGAACTGATATATCGCTACTGGCTAAACTTTGCGATGGATGGCATCAAAAGCGAGCTAATCAAGACCTGGATCGACACGGTCAGATGAAATTTTGAACGCAGCCCAGTACGATCCAAAAATGGTCAACTCCTTTTATTTACGTGAATAATATCGCACCGAGAGGCTCGGAAACCCTACTGCTGCCAGTGGAACGAGCCAAACCAGCAGTGATGCGAACTACCATCGAAAACTCTTTCAGCGAGTTAAACTAAACTATCCACACGCAATTCTCAATTCCTGCTTGAGCGACTAATCCGTGTTTAATGAACTGCCTTGAACTGCTGGAAATAAACGTTGCCATTAAAAGCGAGGCATTTCCAAGTATTCTATTCTCAATGGCAAAATAACTCCCACCAAAGTAATGGGTAAGTTGGCCAAATTGTAGCTCGCAAATGAAAAAAGGAGCCAAATTATTAAAATTAACCCAACCACCAACGAAAAAAAAAACTTAACCAAAATGGTACCCAGTGACTGACGGGAAGCACACCTATGACCAAAACTGCACAAAAAGATATTGCAATCAGACAATCGCTTCAGGACCAAAGTCGGACTCTTCTGAGAGGATGAGAAAGAAAGACCCACGTAAGAGTCGTTTGCTTAGGTGCATGTGGGACATCACTTGGGCTCCGTTTTTACGGGGATAACAGGTTATCCCCGCAGAAAGGACTTTGTTTTGCTGGTTTTCAAATATTTGTAAATATTTATTTTAGTAAATTTTTATTTATGTCGATTTTTTTCAATTTAATATTGTTTATTAAAATTTATATATTTAAGAACTTATAAATGAATTTTATAAATAAGAAATTTTACATCGAAGAATGGAAAAATTTAAACTATAGCGAATAATTTTTTTTTAATAGTAAATCGTCCATTTCATTATGTTTTCCTTATTTTCCTTACATTCTCGAATTGCTCGCACGATTTGTGGTTAGGCTGGCTTCGTTGGCTTCTTCCAGGAGGTGCTTCAAGACTGCCGATGCGTCACTCTCTTTTTCTCCTAAGTTCACATATTTATTTGTGCATTCGAAATCTTTCCTGACTCTACCGATTCATTTTTGATTTATCCTCACTATTGACACCGTCTGTGAGGGTTCAGTTTAATAAATAACGAGAGAACATGGCTCATTATGTTTCCCACATTTTCATCCTTTATCGATTAACAGAAATATGTAGGGGCAGGAAAAGTGGAAACGAAGGAAATATGATCGAGATGGTCTTACGGTGAAGTTTCTAGATTATAGACCCGTTAAATCGATAAATATTTGGTTTAATATAATGAGGATCGAAGTTCAAGTCAAAATATTTTTACAAAGTTGATTTCTGCGTTTTACGAAAACCTCTGGAGCTTTTTTAAAAGCTTTTATTCTTCCGAGTTGCATTAAAGCTTGGATAAGAGATTATTATTAGAATAAAAATCATTTATCAGTTATCCAATAAGGTGCCAGGCTTACTTGTTGCCGATATAGCAGAGAGGAGAAGGCATGCATATTGTGTCGAATAGGACGAGTACGAGTTTACGGTAGCTTGCAACTAGATTTGTCACTACCTGGCTTGTGTTAATATGTACTTATTACGAAGTGAATAATGAGAGATGAAAGTAGAATTATCGGAGAAGAAATAGTCTGAGGGCGAAAGATAAGGCCTATAATTGAGAAGGAAATAGAACAGCGGTTGGAGAAATGTGAATGGAGAAACCAGAGTTAGCGCGTTAAATTTTATTGCCTTAGGCAGTCATTACTACTGTTGCCACTGTTCTCCACGGCCTAAGCTGCAATTTTTCAAGCCTATTGAAAAAAGTGCAATTAAAAAATTGAAAAAAATCCTTGCACCACAACAAAAAAATAAGTCTAATTGCTCACGCCGGTCTAAGAAAATTGAAAATTGAAAAAATTTGAGTTGAAAAATTTGAAAAGAAGGATAAACACTAACTGTCTTTTGCGATTTTTACTTATGGGATAGAGAGATGGCTAAAGGCAGCGAGATGGTCGAGTGTTTCTTTTAACAGTTATCACCATTACTGGTTAGGCTGGCTCCAAGGGCTACTAAGGTAAGACGGGTAAGACGTTTCCAAGTGGCGCGGTTGATGCCATTGTCGACAGTAATAGAAGCCATTCCTTTTTCCATCGTCTAAGCCCATATATTGCTGATCCATCTATAAATATTTTCTGACCGTTCCAGATTTTGATTGCCCTACTTCATTTTGACGCATCACAGGGTTTAGCAAATAACGAAATATACGTCAACTCCTGTGGTGGGCGACGAAAAATACCCTAACCGACGAAGTCGATGCTCTGTGATAATGTCATAAATGGTATTTGAACGAAGATGCGATCATGTGATATTTTATCCGGTCGACGGACCCGTAAAATGTACCTTAGATAAGAGTGGTCAAAGGCAGATAACTTCTTAATATTTTCCACTCTCATTGACCATGCCTCAGAGCATATAGCAAGATCGAACGAATCACAGCTACATAGATGCGGGCTTTCGTTTTTATGGTGATTTCACGACGGATTCATAAAGATTTATCCCGGAGTCTTATTGGCTTTAAGCTCATGGATAACGAATATGATTATTTCTTCTTCTCTTGGCAGTTGCAAGCAAAACGTATCAGCTATATCAGGGGCAACAGCGCTCCGTGGTCAAGTTTGGCCTAAAAGAATTCTTTCCATCTTATGAGGTGGTTCTTAATATTGTTAATCGGCAAGCCATTGCTGTGTGTTACCACTTCATTGATCGTTTCCCCGAGTTACAGTTGCTCTATGAAGAAGGCGGAATAATTTCCTACTGTCGCCTAATTGAGCAGCCGTTTCCATTCTCAGAGCCTTGTCACTCTAATAGTGATTTTTGTCCCGCCGTGCTACTTTCATTGCAAATCTTCTAGGTATCTCGTAATCACCTGGCATTCGTGTTTTGGCAGCTTTTTCAGACAATTGTTACAGTTGTTTCAGATACTCAACTGGCCCCATCCATACTAGTATACCCTAGGAGTGGCTTTTCGGGAATATTCCTTTAGTTTGGATTAATATTCATTTGCCGTCCCAGAAAAATCATTGATATTTGTTATTGAGATGCTTTTATAATTCGGTTTGAAATGCGCTCACTATCCCCGAATTTTTTAGTTTGAGGTAGTTGAAAGATTTCCGGGGATGATGTTTTGTGCGAGTTGTCAATTTTTATGCGGATCTTTGCTCGAACCATAACATGGCAGATCCATGAAGAAGATGAAGATTGCCCGTTTCAGCTCCACGATAGGAACGACTGTCTAGTACGGAACTCTTCCAACGGTGATGATATAATCAAGATATAATCAGTCTGTTTGAAGTGTTGGTTATCCGGAAAGTTCCACGTGACCAGATGTTTTTACGACGCCGAAAGCAAGTATTAGTAGCAAAAAGTTCATGCTCATGCTCTAATGAAAAAGTTTCTCGTTGGTGCACCGTTCTCCGATGCCACATTTGCCAATTGTCGAGGTCATCGCAGCAGCAATATGACCTGCGCGCTCATTCCAGTCTCCCTTGATTATGACCATATCATATTTCGGTAGAAGACTTTGTTAGCAATTGAAATTCCGCATAGAACTTATCTTTATCACGGTCTGCCGATAGAGTTGGAGCATAGACACTTATGATCGAGATATTGCAGAACTTACCCTTAAAACGGGATGGGCCATACGGTCGTTTACCGGTTTCCACTCAATCAAAGTGGAATGGGCCTTGTCAGACATGGCAATCGCTACGCCATTTCATCCCGATTTATTCGAAACACCACAGTGATATAGCCAATATCTCTGCTCTGAATTAATCACCAGGATTAACCAAGATTAATTGTTCGAGACCTAAAGTGAGGAAGACGGGCCTCCGACAAGCAAGTGACCACACGATAGGCTGCAATGTCCATAAGCATTCTCACGTTCCATGCTGATACGGCTAATACCTCACTGCGCGTCTTGCCAGTACATTTTTTTTTGTCAGCCTTGGAATTGCTTTACGCCTAAATTGTATACTTATACTCATGTTCATGCGTGTCGGAAGATGCGGACAGTGTATCAAGAATATCTGACCCTTTCACCATAGAGTCACTTGGGGATAGTAAGTGGGTCCTCGACAACTATTCAGATTTTTGGACAGGTTTGTTCCTGGGAACCGAACTTCAGCACCAGCATTCCCAATCGAGCAACAACCCACTGAACCATTCTATCGCCAATAATGTATATATTTATATATACATATGTATATATTATTTCAATTCTTATTAAATTTATTGTTAAATTTTATTGTTTATTAAATTTAAAGAATAAACTTAGATCGTATTTTATTGAAATTCTAAAAATATTTCGAAAAATAGTGTGAAAAATTATCAGCAGAATAAAAATGAAACCGCCCAAGAATCGAAAATCTTGAAATTTATCGAGTATTTCTTCTACACAGATTACATTTTGAGTTCGCTTGCTCTTCCTAGACTTTAATCTTACCATTAGAAGTAAATCCTGGGCTATACTGGGGCTCATCCCTTAAATTTTGATAAAACTTATTCATTATTGTTAAGAAGTTAATTGGTTACATATTAAAGGAAAATAATGCGAACTTAGTTCAGTTCGAACGAAATAATGTATGGAAAGAAATCAACAAAACCACAACAAAAACAGCTGAAGTCAGTGCTCTTCGAAGTATTTGATACGATTTTGGGAATTTTTGTACAGATTGCTCGGAAATATCTTTTTATTGATGCACAGAGAAAAGCGATATTTTATCTAATTATTATTACTGTATTATCGCTTATTTCAGCTATCTTCCCATTTCCAGAATTTTTCTTCACTCGAGTTTGTTTTTTTTTTTGATTTTAAGAAATTTCTAACATCTAGCACCGTTTCTGGTTTGATTGGCTGTGCTGGCTATCAGGCTAAAATGCTTCGAAGCCTATCGACCCAAAGCCATGCTTTAAACTAGCTGAAGCCATTTTTTTTTTTAGCACCCAGGCTCACAAGCAGCATAACTGAAAAAATTATAGTAAACTGATCACGATTGATCACGAATTAAATTAAATTAAATTGGATTTAAATTAGATTTTGATTTTTGGTAGCATAATAGTTTCAGAAAGGTTTTTTGCTTTTGTGCTATTTCCTATCCTTTATTTTTTTTACAGAAAGACTATTTTTTAAATAAATATGGCGTAAAATTGGGCTGGTTCTGGACATGCTCCTTTATTTGTCCATTTTTATATTATGCAACATTGGTTCATAAACAGAATTGCAAAAGTAAGTGTTTTTTATATTTATTCAATTATTTTTATTGTTAATCTTTTATGGAATTCTGTGTCTTTAAAATATTTATTTGAAATATTTTATATTTGAAATTATTTATAAGATATTTGAAATTGGTAGCGACAAATTCTTTTTTTTTTTGTTTAGCAGTTTTGCTTTTCAGATATAGCATTACATTTAAGTCGAATAATGATTTCAACCAGCCTATGGTATTTTTGTACTAATGGGTATATTTTTTCGATTTTTAAATCTTTAATTTTTATTGTTTTTTTGTGAGCATATTTAATTTTAAACTGTATTAAAATATTGATTATAGTTCCCTTCAGATTTGTTGCAGTGGAACATATGAGTGCATATTGTTATGGTGCAAAGACAAGCTCTAGAAGCGATTGTGCTAGCTGTGGTGGGAAATGGGTCCCCGGTTTCGATATCAGTGGGCATTGCTTCTTGCTTATTTATAGTATCCTTATTATTTGTGAAGAGGTTGGCAAATTTCTTCCTCGATTTGAATTATTTAAAATGGTCGTATTATTTTTATGATTCTTTCTTAGTTGATTTAGTCATTGGCATTTCGCAGTTTACCCTTCTTTGTGGTGAAGAAAAAAATGGCTACAGAAAAGATGGCAGCTTCATATGAAATAGCAGTTATTGTCAAAATATTGTTTATTTTTATCTTTTTTCTTCACATATTATGGGTATTTTTTTTATCAAAGATTTCACACCTTTAATTTTCATAAAATGAGAAAATGCATCTTCGTTAAATATTGATATAAAAAAAATTTTTCTAATTCTTATCTTTTCGGTCGCTTACCCATTTAAATACTAGGAAAAACTCTTTTTTTGTTTTTTTTTGGTTCTTACCTGCTTTTACTTTTTATCTCTTATCTTCATCGAAATCTTTTAAGAAATATTTTTCAGTAAAAATTTAAGGATTTTGAACTAATGGTGTCGGTGATCTATTATCATCGTATTTCACACAAGGTATTGGGCACCTTAGTTGCTATATTTTGTTGGTTTATAACTTATCGACTGTGGTACCCATCAATAGGGCTGCCACCAATGCCAATAAATTGAAAAATCCGATTGGTTTAGAGCCAGTGGTATTTTTTTTCTAATTTTATTTTGGATAGCAAGTTTGTTTGCTTCATAAATTACGTAGAGACTTATGCATCCTATTATATATTTTTGTATGAAGTTCTTTTACGTTTTAATTTTTTTTCAGTAAAATTCAGTTTCAGCATGGAACATGGATTATGGTGGTTTTATCAAGAAAAAGGATTAGAGTAGTGCAGCACTTAACCGTAAATTAAAAATATTAAATATTTCCATTAAGACAATTTTTAAAATTTTTTATTCCTGTATATTTTTAAAATTTTTTATTCCTGTATAAAGTTGTATAAAATATTTAAACATTGCATAAAAAATAGGCTGTCCGCTATGCTTTTCCCCCTGTAGAAAGTATAAAATTTATTATCGTTTAAATAAAGTATCATCCAATATGGTAGTGTATAAATTTAAAGTAATAATGTAATAATAAAAGTACTTAGAAGAACTATTTCAAATGAATGTAACGAATATAAATACTAAGGCAAATATCGTTGTGGTTCTATAATCATCTTTCACGATAAAATAAAATGAAAGAAAGAAGATAAGAGATGGATCCGTTTTCCTTTGAGTTTTACAATGCTTATATTGTTATTAAGGTTATATTGTTACAGTAGACAGAGAATAGAATAAATCTATTAATAGGCAGTGGCAAATCTTCATTCACTCAAAATTACCACTTATACGGTGAAAATCAGTACTCGGAAAAAACCAAAACAGAATGTTATAATAACTGAGAGTTTATACAGGAAACAACGAAGTACCAAAGCAATTATCAAAACATACTACCTACCCTATGAATTTTTTTTATATAGAATTTATTTAAAATAATAGATAAAAAAAAGAAAAAAAGAAAAATAAAACAACTAAAGCAACTAACAAAAATATTTTGAAGAAAAATTTTTCTATTCTATTATATAAGTGATACTAAAAATTCAAACTCAGATACTAGAAATTTCCTCAATTGTGCCACGTTTAAGGGTAAGGGAAAAAAAGAAAAACGAAAAAAATTGGACTGACGAAATAATAAACGGTTATTGTCTTCACAATAAGATGAGACAACAATGTGTAATTATATTAAAAATTTTCAGGAAATCTTCTTACCATATAATTTTTTTACGAATACTTCTTTATAAATTAATTTTTCAGATGGTCGAGACAAATACGTATAATTTCTTTGACAATATTTATGAGAACTTCTTCGGTACAAATTTCATCAAACTCCGGAATATGAACAAATAATGACTTTTCTCTACTCCTATTCAACGATATATAATATGCATATGCACATAGATATCTGAAAAGTAAAATAAATAAACTAAATAAACTGATAAAGTCTGTAATTAATTTAGTGAATCGCATTTAAGATTTAAAATTAGTTCAATTTCAATTTAATAAATTCTAATAAGAATTTAATGGATTTTTAAAAATAAATTTGGTAAAGGATGGTGGAGACCCACTTAGATTCACATCCTCAGAACGGATGCCACCGTAATAATCAGTCAGTGTAGCGTTGCGAGGCAAAAACGATAAATGTTGAATTGAAGAAAAAACGATATAGATTAACCTGCCAGGATCATTAGATGATTCAATTTTTATGCATTTATAAGGAATATTTTCGGAAACATTCTTCGCTATTAATTTACAGTCAAAACCAGAACAAATGTTTTCGGCTTGAAATTTGCAAAGAGAATCAGGACAAGTATGATTTGCAGGTACATTACCTTAAATTTTACGTCATATATTAAAAATAACATTTGAAAACAAATTCCGTCAGAATAAAAACCTCTTTTTCATCTATTCTTCAATAAAATATTGGATATGATTCAGCATAAGCATAGGTTCCATTACAAAATAGCAGGACCATACACAATTATCCTCAAATGCAAAAGATGGGAAAGACCGAACTAGAACCATTCTCGATGAGTTATTTTCACAAAGGCTAGTCATGATCACAATTATAAAAAATAAGAGAATAAAAAAGAAATAACATTTTACATCCGGTAGACAGTAATAAACTTTCGAACTTTGCTGTTCCAATGTAATTAAATGAGTTCGTTGATGAACACCGAGGTGTATTACAAGCTGAAAATTTTGTTTTATTGAAATTTCATTGAAATGAATTCACTTTCATCTGGAAAGATTTTCAGCAATTTATTTACCGAGAAAGTCGCCCTTTTCCTTAAATTGAATATTACGGCAAACGATAGTAGCAAATGAATGTTGCATAACTTAACATCTCAAGGTTCTCATGATTCTTTCTCTTTTCCTAAGCAGGAATAGATCATCCATGATTAAGAAATATTATTATCGCATACTCCAGTAGCCATTTCTATATTCAAAGCCAAATTAGTCCAATGACATCGTGCCGCTGTTACTGCACGTTTTCAAAGTACCTTCTAGCTGCGATCTTGTATAGCTTGTTAGCTTACACTATGACTAGTTACAATGGCTGCAAGATGGGCTTTCTTGCTTCCATGATTCTCGGTCCCAGCACTAACTGATCAAATCTTTGTTTTTATCATTTTTGGGCAGATGGACCATTGCTCTCGATATTTCAATATCACACATCACATATAACTAATTTCAATATCACATATTCTTCTAATTATTACCATTACTGGTTAGGCTGGCTCCAAGGGCTACAAGAGTAAGATATTTCCAAGCGGCGTGGTCTGAGATGTCATCGTCGACAGTAATAGAAACTTCCTTTTTCCATCGTCTAAGCCTATGCCCATATATTGCTGGTCCACCTATACGTTCAAAATATTTTCTGACCTTATCAGTCTTAAAAGTCTTGATTGTCCCACTTCAGTAACGAAATATGCGTCAACGCCTGTGGTGGGCGACGAAAAATTTGCCCTAAGCAACGAAGTCGACGCTTGTGATAATGTCATTAATGCATATGGTATTTGAACGAAGGTGGATGCGAACACGCGATATTTTTTATGGTGATTTCAAAGGAGTCTATCAGTTCTCCATACATGGAACTGCGCCGATGAATGCTGATAAAATGCTTTATGAGTCGAATGATCTTCAATGGAACATTCCATAACCTTCCAAAGCGCATTTTTATCAATAGAATCAAAGGCACCCGCAAAGTCGATGAAATACGTGGTAGACTGTAAATGTTTGAAGCGATGTTTCAACACCTTTCTTGACGTGAATATCTGGTCAGCACAACTGCCCCTCGGTCTGAATCCAGCTTGATTAGGGCGCATCCTGCTGTCTCCCGTACTTCCATAAATCTGTTGAGTAAAATGGAAGTAAAAATTTTCGCTGAAACGTCTAGTGGTTGATTCCTCGATAATTGTCACAGTATGTCCTATCACCTTTTTTGAGAATTGGGAGCAAAATTGCTTTGCTCCAATCATCTGGTCCAATATTTCCTTTTCCCATACCAGAGAATACATTTGTTGAATGTGCGCTATGAAGGACGATGGATAACATTTGATGAGTTCAGCCCAAAGATCGCCTTCTTCCGGAATCTTACTGATCCTAAGCTCATGGATAAGGGAGATTATTTTTTCTTCTTTTGGCAATTGTGAGCGTGTGGTTCGAAAAACGTATCGGCTATATCAGAGAGAACAGATGACGCTTCATGGTTAGGTATGGCCTAAAAGTATTATAAATTAGTGTCGATGTGACTGATCTTCGAATACAAGTCTTTAGTTTGGAGGCATACTGCGCAACCCCATTGGCCAGATCTGAAATTAAGATCCAGATCTAGCTTCGGTGCAGTTATGTAGCACAGTACTCTTGTAATGATGACTGATCAGCATGTAATCAGCTTGGATGATCAGTTAGTTTCACGTGGTAAGATTTTTTCTCATGCTTGTCGGCAAAGGGAAAAAAGGTACTCTCCATTGGCATACTGGACTAAGACGCTATATCTAACAACTAGAGAACCCATCGTGATCAAACCAATTTCCTTGATTATGACCATATCATTTTTTTGAAAATAGTGTTAGGGGTGAAAATAGAGTTGAAGTTCCGTAAAGAACATGGCTCTGTCAAGGTTATCTTCACATAAAAAAGTAGCACACAAATCGTTGACCCAGACTCTGCAAAATTTCCCGTTAGACCATCCAGTCAAGCAGGTTTCCATTAAATCAGAATGAGCCATTTCGTCCCGATCATCCAGTGATTAATTAAATTCATTAAATAACAATGACTGACTTTAAAATCCTCAGAATTAATTTGCTTAGCAGCAATATTTACTGTATTAAATTACGTAATTACGTAAATTTAAATACTCGCAAAAAGAATTTAAAATTTGTTACTTTTCACTGCAGCCTACTTGTCTGCGAGATTTAAAGCAAACGGAATGATATCAAATCTATATCATAAGTAGCCGCGCGGTAAATAAAATGACAAATGATACTGAAGCCATAAGAAAACCTACATCAGGATTATGGTCCGACCACAATTTGGGTATGACTGATTCGACTTCATCATAGGCAACGTTCAACACTTCGGTGATCAACTTCAGGTTCACACCAATTTTGCCAAGGCCTGTGCAAGAAATTTTAATAATCAACTGAATTTGTTCCACTAGACATGAGAAAATTCCATGAACTACTTATAAATTAAAAAATAAAATACTAAATAAATTAAAAGATAAAATATTAAAAAATGAAAGAACTTAGCAGCAATTAAAACAATCGCATAATTATTCTAAGCTTTATTGTGAAACAATTTAAATTTTGAAAAATTTTGAAAATTTTGACCTTCTCTTTCGATACGGCGGACGATAATTCCACTAGGATTCGTCTTAAAATGATCAAAAGCTGTAAAACCTGTTAGAATGATGGTACGAGAATTATTGCTGCTATTATCCGTCCCAACCTGAAATCTAACAAATCGCCTGGAACTTGAGATTAGCCATCATCCCGCCTTCTAATCTGTCTCACCACCACAATGAAACAATTCGACCGTAACCTATGGAAGAAAATTCGACGCCATTAATATTCCAACCCTCTATTAACCAGAATTTAGCTTAGAACCATCATTTCAAAAAAAAGCCTGACAAAATCAAAACAGTGCTTACCTGCGCATCAGCCATTCACTTTCAATATAACTTAGTGCCCCTCATATGTTGATAGGCTCTTCCACATTAAACGTTTTCGTTTCAAGAGTCAACTTTAAGGTAACTTTTCGAATATTTCACTAGCGTCTTCGAAGGCATTTGAAAGCCTGATGGAAACTATGAAATTGTTTCGATAATCTGATAAACGTTTCTTTACAAAAAATTTGGTGAAAAAAGGTACATGAAACGAAACCGAACCTTCTTGGATTCACGGATCCACTATAGTCAATAAGTCCATTTAACAGGTGTTCTTGCAGAGTCTCAATAACCATCTAATAGCAATCTTAAACTAAAAAAACCTAGTGTTCTAATGTGTTGTCGGCGCATATTCTTCTTTGTTAATTACTTTTCTCCTTAATTGAGAAATAACTTCTTATATTTTGCTTAATAAATTTATTGCAAAGCCTTGCAACTTAAACTTCTCTGATCGACACAGTTCAAGTAAGAGAAAGAACTTCTTTGAAAAATTTTTTCAGAATTTATGGAAGTATTGAAAAAGCAAATAATAAAAAAAATTTCCCTAAACAATAAACAAGCATCAAAAATAAAAAAATTCTTTATAATATATACAAAGAAATTTTATAATAAAATAAAAGGTACGTACCTTTTAATTAGGCCAAATTCTTATTAAAATTTTTCTTTTAAACAAAAATTAAAGAATTAAACATAGAAATAAAAGATAAGGAAAGAAAAAATATTTTATTATTTTAATATTTTAAAAAATAGCCAGTGCTTCGAATATCAGAATATAGCCTAAAGATAAAAATTTTTTTAATTAACCAGGAGGCCAATTCATCTGACGGCCAGCAAGTACATGCAAATGAAGGTGATAAACACTTTGACATCCGTGTTTTCCATTGTTAATTACAACTCTATAACCATCCTTTAAATCGAGTGATTTTGCGATTTTGGCCACTGTTAACATTAACTTGCCTAGTAAGGCTTGATCCTGAAACAAATATTTCGTGAAAAATATTAATGAATCTTCCTTCACATTTTCATAACATTTTTAAAATACATAGGCATATCTATATTTTACATCTGTTTAACACCTGCATTCTGAAGTAATTAAAAAGGTATGAAAAATTTTTGCCAAGAAACGACTTGGGAATTGGTTTTCAACTACCATCGAGATTTTTTAATAACAAGTCTGCTCCTATCGGAGATATGGTCTAAGCCTACTTATTACTGCTCAAAGCGACAATTCGCTTTATGCATTTTATGGTACTTTTAACTGTTGTACCTCATTTAAAAATTATGAATAACTAGAAGATAAAAGGCCAAATGAAACGTAGAATAAAATAAATAAAAAATAAAATATCCTTCATCGAAATCTATCAGAGCAACTTTCAAGGCTATCGTAATGAATTGTAAAGAAAACTTCTTGAATTTGACATTCGAAAATAAAATAAAAAATAAAATATCCTTTATTGTAGTCTATCAAAACAATTTAAAGGAATTCTTTTATCAAAAAATTTTAAAAAAATACAGAAATAACCAACACTATCATCAGCAGCTTGTAGCATTTCAATAGGCTTTTTTGGGATCACAAGGAAATGCACGGGAGCTTGAGGATGCGCATCATAAAACGCCAAAATCTGCACAAAACCCGAACTGTTTATTAAATTTAGGAAAAATATAATATTACAAAAACATAGAAACAAAACATATTTATATAGTACCTTACTCTTACCTTACCCTTATTTTATATATAAGGTCACTATAGCTATCTAAACATTCCGTGGAGCACATATGCGTACTCTTTTGTTTTTTTTCGTTCTTCTTTGGACTATATGTTCTTTATTAAACATAAGCAATATCTCAAATCTTGGAATAAACATTGATGAAAATTTTGACCTTCAAGGCTATCGTAATGAATTATAAAGAAAACTGAAAACTTCATAAATTTGATATTCAAAAAATGAAAACAAAATGAAAAAAATGAAAATGAAAACAAAACAAAATATAAAACTACAGCACAACACAGTATACAATACATTGCTACTCCCGATATCAGGCGATAAATAGTTTATAGGAACATTTATTGCAAAAATAATGCAAAATCTTTCAAAAATTATAATTGCAAAGTTGATTTATATAAAACAGACCTTCAAAAATCAACAAAACCACACCTTTACTTCCTGGAACTTCGTCACACCAATTTAGAATGCAATAGATTTTAGAATTTTTATTCAAATTTTGCAATAAGCAATGTCTTCTTCTTCTAACAATTCTTATTACTGGTTAGGCTGGCTCCAACGGTTATAAAGGTAAGACGTTTCCAAACGGCGCGATCTGAGCCATTGTCGGCAATAACAGAAGCCATTCCTTTTTCCATCGTCTAAGTCCATCTATTGCTGGTCCACCTATGCGTTCAAAATATTTTCTGACTGTATCAGTCCAAGTCTTGATTGGCCCATCTCGCTTTTGACGAACCATCACACGGTTTAGCAAGTAACGAAATTTGCGTCAACTCTTGTGGTGGACTACGGAGAACGTGCCCTAAACAGCGAAGGCGACGCTCTATGATAACATTATTAATACAGATAGTGTTTGAACGAGACGGATGCGATCAGGTGATACTTTATCCGCTCGACGGACCCGTAAAATAAGCCTTAGACAAAAGTGGTCAAAGACAAATATCTTCTTAATATCCTCCACTTTCATTGGCCATGTAGCAAAATCACGAATTAGGATAGAATCCTTCCCTTTCATTTGGAATCACGGCTATACAGATACGTACTTTTGTTTTAATGGTAATTTTTCATGACAGCTCCATAAAGATTTGGCCAACCGGAAGAACGCATTTCTAGCTATCGTGATCTGGGCTATATCGTCTTTTGTCTGGCTATTTGGTATTAGAGTGGACCCAAGGTATTTAAAAAATGTATAAATTATTATATAAAAAAGATCCCATCTTTTTTATTCATATTACTGGAATAAATTACCCAAACAAGCAGTTCCAACTCCATCCGTATCTTTAATCTTTAAAACATTTAAATCAAAATTATCCATAAAATTATTTACCTTTACAACCTCAACTTCTCAGCAAACTTTTGCATTTAAAACTCTTATAATTGGACTTCTGTTTTGATTTTATTATTATTTTATTTTTATTATTTAATAAAAAATGTTGTTTTTGAGTAAATGATAAAATTAAAAAAAACCTCATCATCCTCCAAAATAATTCTTACAGGTATTTCTTTTCGAATAATCTTACCAAAAATTGTATCACCACCAGGTTGTGCTTCTTGCGCTCGTTTAACTTCAAACGACATCACTCTTAAAGAATGATTATGAGACGAAGTTGAGTTCGACCCTGAACTCGAACAAAGAGCACGACTGGATAGCAAAATACTTGTTAATGATGATCGTAATATGAGGTAGTGACAATAAATATACGAAAACATCGAAACACCTTGAAAATTTTCAATATCTTTTTGGAATATTTTTCCCTTAACGAATATATAGTTTTAAAAGAAAATATCATTTGAAAAAAAAATAAACGAATTATCGCTCTTTAAAAAATGCAACCCTATAAATTCCTTATAAACATTACTAAGGATCATGCGTTCTTCAATAATATTTCTGACCAACTATTAGGACAGAATCCTTCCCTTTCATTTGGGAATAAAAGAGCAGAACAGGCATCTCTTGCATCACTTGAAATAAGATATTCTCCTTCTTCTACTAGCACGATTTGGCTCGCTCCACTGGCGACAAGGATTAGACCAATAATGCACAACTCCTGGCTCATTCTAAAAATCTCTGCTATAGCCACAAAGTAACTGCTCGAAAAAAAATGTCAGGGAAAGAGCTGCTTTTAGATAATTTGGAGCGCATGGCCTTTGGCTTCTCCAAAAGAAAATTCCGCAATATTTCGATCAACTGCGTATATGCTCAAATTTTATGCGCAAATGACCAAGAAAAGAATAGGCCCTATGCGAAATTTCAACTATTAAAAACTAACAATATCTAATAACAATATTCTTATATCCATAATTAATAAATATATCGAGCTGAACTCTTCAAATGTTGTTCTTCATAGCGCATCTTCAAAGTACTTTCTGGTATGGAAAAAAGAAATATTACTAGATGATAGGAGCAAAGCAATTCTGCTCCCAATTCTCAAGAAAGATGATAGGACATATTGTGACAATTATCGAAATCAGCCTACTAGACGTCTCAATGAAAATTTTATTCGACTACTTTTTATTCAATAGGCTTATGGCACAATATGAGACAGTAGGATGCGCCCTAACCAAGCTGGATTTAAACCGGAAGTGCTGACCAGATATTCACGTTAAGAAAGGTATTGGAACATCGCTTAAAATATTTGCAACCCACCGTTTTATCGACTCTGTAGCTGTCTTCGATTCAATTGATAGGGCAACGTTCTGAAGAGTGGAATGTGACGGTGTTCCACAGATCATACGACTGATAAAGTCAAAGTATATCTGCATATAAGTGACAGGCTCTTTAAATATCTTGAAATAGGAACTGGTGTCCATCAAAACTGCGTCCTTTCCCCTATAATATTCTATGCGATATTGATACTGAATAACGGACGCAATAACAATAACAGCACTCAAGAAGTGGGGAAATTAATCCACAGCACAGTACCACAGACCTAAAATATGCTGATGATTTGGTCCTTTTTGCTGATAGTTATGACGAAATGCAGATAATGCTAAACAATATGCAGCGAGAACTGGACTTAAGATCAATATAAATAAAATAAGTCTTTTCGCATTACATATAAGAAATTAATAAAATACCTAAATTCATTGCCGGTTGAAAAAATGCCAGACTTTAAATATGTTAGATCCACTCTGATCTCAAACGACTAAGCAAAAAATTACAATTATATACTTTCTTCAGAATGATAAAAATTATAGATTCATCGTAAAATCACTATAAAAATGAACGCCTACATCTATATAGTTCGATTTTGTATGGCTGCGAGGCATGACCAATGAAAGTGAAGGGAATTAAGAATTTAGTCTACCTATGACTATTCATTTTACGGGTTTCACCAAGTGGACAAAATCCCACATAACTGGACGCTCAAATACCACTTACATTAATACCATCACCACCACAGAGCGTCGCCTTCCTTTACTAAACTTTGTAATGGATGGTTAAAAGCTAGAAATTTGAACTGATCAAAATCTGAACTGATACAAAAATTAGATGCAGCAGCTTGGAAACTCTTACCCTTGTAGCTAATGGAGGAAGCCTAACCGGTGATGGTGAGAGCTATTAGAAGAATATTTCACACCACTAATTGTCAGTTACAATTTTTTTAACAACAATAAATTATATCCAATCACGATTCATTTTTATAATAATAACTACAAAGAAAAACTGATAAAAAATTGAAAAATATTTTTATTTTTTTCAGAAGTTGATAAATACTCATTGCCGACAGCTGACTAAAAATAAATTATATTTGGTTCTTTATATATAAAATGATGTGCATATCTAAGCTGGATGTAAGCCTTATGATCCGATACCATTTCTGAAAGGAACTGGAGCTTTTTTCACCATTTAAGACTGCATATCACTAGGCCATCTCTATATTCAAAGTCTCTTTTAACTGTACTAGTCCAGACCTTGTTGGACTGCCTCGCTTTCAATCATAACAAAATATAGCAAGTAAATGTGCGTTAATCTTTGTGCCGAAGAATATGACCAAATCAGCATGCGACACTTGTGACGATATTGTCAATGCATATGGTTTTCGATCGAAGATGTATGCAGTCATGATACTATCACTTGACAAATAAGCGGGATGTATCCTAGGCAAGAACAGTCATAGAAAGATTGCTTCATGCTGTTTTCATTCTCACTGGCCAAGTTTCGTAGCAGTTTGTGCATTGTGCGTATTATAGCCAGAAAATGCGAATTTCTGTTTTGAGGTTGATTTCGCATCACTTTACGATTCTAAAGGCCATGCAATTTCATCTTTTGTCGGGCCTTTAAGAATGACCAGTGCGTATATTTAAAATCTGACAAATTTCGATCACTGATAAATTTATTCCAATTGCAATCTTACCAGTGTTTGATAAAGATCAAAAGAGTTTCGTCATATTTATACTGATTTAAAGATTTATTTTCGTTATCACACTGATCTGTTGCTTTCCAACCGTCAGCGAAAAGAACAACACCAGTGTATTTAACATTGGTGATACTATGCTCTGGTTGACTTGTACACCTACTGTCGGCAAGCGGTATCCATAACCCAATCTGTCGCACAGTTAAAAATTATAAAAGAGAGAACATATCACTTGACATACATATACCTTTATGTAATTCAAAAGGTCGTATCCCCCATACGAACATATCTGTACTAACATATGCCGATAAATTCCCACCGATGGGTAAGAATCGAACTCATAATTTATTACTTAACCCTTTGGTCAAAGCAACATTAAAGTCGTCGCGATTCTATCCTCTCACCTCTAAATTCTCCTCCATCGCTTTCTGTTCAAAAGGAAGTAAGAAAGAAAAACAAAGAGAGGGCAAGATAAAGAGAGGACGCGCAGCATCGGCACGCTATCCCTCATTTCTTATTTCGTTTTTTACCTATAGACAACGCGTTTTCTTCGTGGCCACGCATGAAGAAATGCATAGAATATCTCCCACGCAATGGCGGTTCTTCTGTCGGACTGCAGCTCTGGATTTGACTACGTCCTAACACGCACGTCAAAGTCCTATGCCAACAATAACAACAGGTTCGCGTATGAAAAAAAAATTGAAAGAAACATGCACCACTTACAGCAGTGATTCCGTGCTTCCTTTGAACTCAGCCAGGGTTTTTTAAATAAAAAATAAAACAACTGACTTAAACAAGCAAAAGTCCAATGCTAAATCAAACTTACCACCTATCTCAGTCGTGCTTTTCACCTTTTGCTGGCGTGCAGTGCAGGGCAGTCGAGTGGCTGCTGCTGTTGCTCCATTGTCGCCTCGCCGTCGCGATTCCCGTCCTCGCTCAAGTAAACCTGCCAACGCGCGTGGTACGGGGACTCACCCCTATTTCCAACGACAATGAATTCCTCATCAAATTACAGCAGAGCGAACTTAATTAGAAACAATGGCCATTGACCACTAAGCGTACAATTAAACTTTCATCCATACATTGGATAGATTTAAGAAAAAAACGCCTCAAATTTACAACTAATCGAACGAACAACTAGTAAAAACCATGATAAAAGGTTTCACAGGAAATGAGAATTTCCCTTCCTTCAAAAGCTGATCTTTAATAATTATTTGAGATTTACTAATGATCAGCCGATTGTGAACGACTTACTGATAATCCGTCTGTTCATTTCCTTTTCAAACGGTGATCGCTATTTGAGGGGTGTAGTGGCTAATGTGATGGGTTCCTTGCGTGCCTTGGAATGGAACGGACGAGTCGGAATAGGGATAGGGATGCGTAGCGTCTGCAGACTGACTCTTTCTAACTGGAATCAAGCCTGTGAATGTTAAACTTGAAGCGTCATACCGCTCAATATCTTGTCGCTGGCCTGTTTTTTAGAAAGAGTTCAGCATGGGTGCTTGGACTCGCTCTGTCGGTTTTTTAGACTCTACGAATTTTGTCTGGGAGTCGGTCACTCTGCGATAGAGGTGCGGATGAGTCACTGGCGTCACTCGGATTTTTGAGGTTTACTTGTGCTGATGGATGGATGGATGAACTGCAACGTCGAACATAACAAATGAAAATGAACATAACAAACTGAACAAAAACCCACTTAGCCATTTTACCTCATTTTGCTGTTGCCACTCGACATTATCGCCCGACAAAGCGTAGCTGGATTTGAGCCATTTTCTCGATGCCACTTATATTGCCACTGAACCAGCTATTCACCAAACCTGAGCTATTATTGATCGATTAATTAGTCTTTGAAATTCTTAGGTTTTTATCCAAATTCGTTTTTCATATTTTTGTTTATTTTCCGCAGTTTCACTGAGAATAATCGTTGAAAAAATCGTTCACTGATTTCATTGATCATTGATTTTACGTTTCATATAAATTTATTCAGCCGAGGAGCAAGAGGAGTAGTTCGTTCCATTTAGTAGAAGGAGCAGACTGATGTCGGAGGGTCATGGTAAAAGTCCAGCATTCAGCATTATCCCTATTTTTCGTCAGAATGCATAATGCGTGCTTTTGTCAGCAAATTTAGTGTGAAGGTGTCCAACGGTTTCATATGGCGCTATATCCTATGGCCGTCAAATTTTTTTTTCATTTCAGCGACGAAGATTCATTAATTTGTGATGATGAATGATCAGTTTTTTCCAACTTTGGTAACAAAGGATGAAGAATTTGCTATGCCTGGAACGAATACTAAAATATTTAAGGATGAATGTCTTCACTGTTTTTTCACACCACTTCATCCAGGTTTGCTTTTTCCGCAACTTTTTTTAATTTTTATATTTATAATTGTGTATATTTTCAGTTTTCATTTAATTAAATTTAATATTAATTGTTATCGTTAACTGACTAATTTAATTTTAAATATTACCTTGTTCTTTTGTTTTAATTATTGATGTGTTTCTTCTGCTGCTGTTATCATTGTTATTGATATTGATAATTATGAGATAAACGAGATAATTAATTATTAATATCAGTTAATATTAGTTATCGATAGTGATACTTGGTTATTGGTGAGAAAACAATAAAAAATACGGATAAGAGGATAGAGGATATACAAAGGAGATAGAAAATAGAGCAGTAAAACAGTGAACAGTAAAGATGAGCAGTATTTCATTGATTCTCTTCATGTTTGAATTACTGATAAGTACCAATTTTATTTACAAATTAGTGGTTCTTTGCCTTTGGCATCAAATATACTGTGCCGTTTATGAGTTTCACGAATTTTTACCATTTTTTTTACAATGCACTGGATTTTATCACTTTTCCATTGTCTATTGTAAAATATTTCTTGCAGATGGTCTTTTTGTTTGCTTAAAGAGTTTTGCTGGATTTTGTATTAATCATTTGTACGATTATTGCATTAAAACTCAGCGAAAAAATTTTTTGTGGATTAAAGAAATGGATGAAACAGATAAATGTAAAGATGAAGAGGTTTTCTTTTTAATAAAAATTATAAAAATGCAAATGCGGAAATAAATTCTTTCTTTTGCATGGTCAAAGGTAATCTTTATAAGTTCATTTTAAATTTCTGAAAAGTTAAAATAGAAATTCCTTGTTGAAATATTTTATTTTCTAAAATCTGCTTCGTTTTTCTATGAAAGAAAATAAAGATAAAATGTTAGTATTGAAAGCGATTTTTGCACCTGTTGTTCGAAATTCCATTTTATTTTACTGGATTATTTTTGTTTTTATGATTAAATTGTGCTGTTTCGACTAGGTTCAAATTTCTATTTTCTTGATAGAAAAAACGTATATTAAAAATGAGATCCAGGTTGTCGTCGCGGCTCACATGTATTCTCAAGTGGCTGTCTTTTTTTTCTGATAAGCCATTCTTGATTATTCTAGTTATATTGCTATAAGGATGGATCCCATGTCATTTTTGATCATTTTTCAGCCCTCGAAGTATTAATTTATCTAATCTTTGTTTTTATCCTTTTCGAGCAATTGGACCGTTTCTTTTGATATTTAATTGCTGATGCATTTCCGGCAGAATATCATAGCTTTTTGGTCAATGTGCCTTTAGGGAAACAAATATTCGTGGCCGTTATTGGTTATGGAGATATTGGAAATAATTCGGTGCATACTGTCTCACAGTATGTTCAAAAGTCGAATGATTTTGGAGGATGTATCTGTGTTTGTCACTTTCATGCGAATTTTCAATCGTATAATATGGTGAAGTTTGCAAGATTTCATCGCTATGATAGAAACAATTGATTAAAATATAATAAATCTGGAGAGTTCAATGTAACTAGATGTATTCTTCGATGTCAGAAGTGTGGTAGCAAAAAATTAAAGCAAGACCCTATCGAGTAACGCATTCCAGTCTTCCCAGACTATGGCCATATCGTTTTACGCGAGAGATTGCTGACAATCAAATTTATAGTTTTCTGTATAGGAGTATCTCGTCTAAAACGAATTTCAAAAAACTACCAATCTTTTCATTTTATATTTTTCTTTATTTGATACGTAGATTATCGGATTTCCGTAGATTTTATAGTTCGCTGTTTAACATTCTCTCTATAACCTTGGAATCTCCATTGTTTTGGTTGGATAAGTCCCAGATTTTTTTTGGCAATTTCCATTGTTTAGTAGATATTCTTATAATAAATTTCCTGTAAGATAGAAGAAAGTAGAGCTTTTCTATCTGAAATGTATTTTCTAATTGAATTTCAGTAATAAATCCTGAAAGTTTATCCATCACGTCAATTAAATTATTTCAATTACTTTTATATTCCACAAGATTTTCCGAAAAATTTGGTTATTATTCACAAAAATAATAGTGTTGCTTGCCCATTAAAAAACTTTTATTTATTTATTAATATATTTGTTATAACTTGTAAACTATTATATAGTCATAATGCACATAATGTTCTAATATTATTATCTCATTCCTTTTTCGGACGGGTTGTGCTGGATCCATTGAATATTTTTTTTGCGTAGAATTTATCGGGTCAAGATTGGTGAGAATATTCCATTTTTGTGTGATATAATATATTTGTACGAAGTAAGATATTGGATCTATTCTTTGTTCTTTTTTTTCTGTTTTTTGAGTGGATTGCCAGTGGAATATTTCCAAATGTATAAATAGTATTTCGAAATGTGGGAGAACCTTTTAATAGTTATTTACAATACGATAGCAAATGTTCCAAGTTTATTTTGAAATCAGTATATTCTTACCTTTGTGGCGCACCAAACTGTTGGATAGGAATTTTTATTAGACTTTCAATAAAAATTTTAGAAGTGGAATTTATCTGTTTGATCAGCTGTCGGAAATCAAATCGTACCACACATAACAGTAATAGTAGCATAATATAACATAAATAATAGTCAATAAGGTCACTTTAATCTTTCACTGATAGATTCGTGGTGAAGTCTATGACTAGTGTGTGCTGATGGTATTACTGAACCTCTTCTTATTACTATGCGGTTTACTGGGGTCCACGCAGTTATAGTGGATCTTGCCCTTTATTACCATTCAATTCCTGAATTTACCGAAGCACCACAATCATCCAGTTCTATCCATCAATTCTGCCAGATATAATAATACTTGGAGTGAAGAAAATGGACTTTTAGTAGACAAGCAATGTCCATGCGATATTTGGGCCAAATGTGGAAGTTAATCGTCTCTCTAAGTGGCTGTTTAGCGAAGGGCGTTCGTTCCTAGCGTTCAAAAAATATTGAATTTGAATAATAAGATAATACTGAATAATATTGAATATTTAGAGAATAGAATATAGAATAGTTTGCTTTTTAATGATCCAAATCTAAATAATCTATAATAATCGAAAATCTGTTAGGTATAATTATTATCTAAGATTGAATTTTCAGAGTAATATTGCGCCACATTTAAAAATTGATAATACACCTCAGCAGAAAATTAATATCGAATATGGATTTGTCGTTTTTCCTGCATTGAACGTTAAGATTCCTATTGATAAGTTCATTTTTATCGAATTTATTCGTTTATACTGTTTTTAAAATGCAATAAAATGCTTTTTTACAATAAAATGCAATAAAAATACAATAAAATGCTTTTTTTCTGTCGTTTTTACCTACAGTTTATTCTTCTTTTCCTTTTCTGAAGTTATTGTAAATCCAGATTAACTGGAACTCTTGCTTTGGTATGTCATAAGGTCATCGAGGGTGAAGGTGCTAAACGTGCTGCATTGCTTGAATCAGGAACATCTGGTTGGCATGGAGAAACAAAATTTATTTCAAAACATTCAAATTTAAAGCAGGTTAAATTTCACATTATTTCAATTGTTATAGGGATATTTCTTCTTTTTTTCTATCAATTCGCATATTTTGCTGGTTTCACTAGTTATTAAGGTTAAAGCGAAGCTGCCATATATTATACTGGCAACGTATATTCTGGCTGTATCTATCGAGATCTTTATCGTTTGTTTTTGACGTTGTCCACCACAAAGCTTGGCATGTAGCGCGTCAGTGCATATGAACGATAGTTTAAGTGGTGTAACATTACGTTATGATTTGTATTGTGGGGAATATTCGAGTAAAGATTGATTCAATGATGTGAGATTATATTTGAATTTGTAAGAATATGCAAGAATCGTTAAAAGTATATAGCTTCTTGATATATCTTAATTTGAAAAGTTTTGTAGTCGTACAATGGTATTGTACGTAGTACAACTGGAGCTAAATATATGTAAATTTTTTTTTTGATACTGATTCTATTTTCAATAGATAGATCACTTGAGTTTGGAATTAAGTGAAGAAATATCGTGCCAATTAAATATCTTGGATCCACTCTAATCCCAAATGGTCAGGCAGAGGATGAAATTGTTAACCGGATAGATAGAACGACAGCTCGAAATGTGTTTTTCCAGTTGATGGAACCTTTATGGAACCATCCATATAGCTATAGTTTGCTTGATTTTACTATATGGCTGCGAGACATGGTCAATGAGAGTGAAGGAGCTATCAGCCATGTCTAAGATGCATTTTTCGGGTTCACCGGGTGGATAAAATCTCACATGATCGTATCCATCTTCGTTTAAATACCATTTGCCATTGCATTAATGACATTATCACAGGGCGTCGCCTTCGTTGGTTAGGGCATTTGACGCATATTTATTACTTCCTAAACCTTGTGATGGGTTTGCCAATCAAGATTGATACGGTCAGAAAAGATTTTGAACATATACATGGACCAGCAATATATGGGCTTAAACGTTGCAAAAAGGAATGGCTTCTATTACTATTAGCGACGGCACCAAGCAGCTTGGAAACATCTTACTTTTACAGCCAGTGGAGCCAGTCTAACCAGTAATGGTGAGAGCTGTTTGAAGAGAAAGAAAAAGAAATATCGCATAGTTATGGCTTGAGTCCCAAACTCATAACCATTCTGATATTTCATGCAAATAGAGACTTATTCAGACTAATTCTTGTTGATATTCTTAACTAATCTAAATTAATTCCCTTTTCTCTGAAGCTTCCGTCATTAATGCTAAATTTAATTCGCATACTTCGCATTCACTTACTTGTTCCCACTAGATTCGAGTGCTTTGGAATTCGAAACATGAGATTATTTTTTTTTGCACGTATGATCCACTTCGCCTGTTAGGGCTTAAGATATTGAGACTAAAGTATGGGAATAGAAATGTAGATATATCCTCAGTTGTCAACAAAATTTAAATTTCTACTGATCGCTGTTCCATTTTTAATATAGAAGAAATTAACTTCTACCATATTATGAAGTACTGAAAAAACTATTATTTATTGCGGTTAAATGTTAATCTTTATTTTTCAGCTTGATAATATTAGACCGGTCCCACCATCTGGGTGGATTTGTGAGGAAGAAGGTTGTGGTTTAACTGAAAATCTGTGGATTAATCTTACAGATGGTGTAATAAAATGTGGACGTACACAGTTTATCCAGGAAGGTGTAATGACTAAAGGAAATAATCATATGAGAGCCCATTATGAAGCGTATGAATAATTTTCTTATTGTTTCAAATGAGATGAAAAGAATTTATATTTATACGTTGGATAAATAATTTGAAATTTTAGGACGAATTATCCTCTTGTTGTTAAGTTGGGAACAATAACAAAGAATGATGCGGATGTATTCAGCTATGATGAAGATGATTCGGTTATAGATTTAAATCTTAAAGCGCATTTAAGACATCTGGGTATTGATATGGATTTGGCTGAAAAATCTGAAAAGACAACCCTGGAGCTCGAGCTTGATATGAATCAAAAGTATGTCACGAATTTCCCTATTCTAGAAGAGGAGCAGAGGAAATAAGCAGCTATATCGTTTATTAAGAATATAAGACACCAAAAAGATATTTAAAAAATTAGCGTCATGATATTCTACATCAGTCTTTGAATATATATAAATAAATTTTAAATAAATTAAGATTTAATTCTCATTTTTTATTCATTTTTCAGTTTTTTTTTTCATTCTTATAACCTAGCTTTTTTCTTGCTGCTGAAAATATGGGAAATCTAGTCATTAAGTACAAATTTTTCTTTTCCAATAATATTTTATTTTTCGTCTAATTTGTTTTTAAAAAGAAAAATACCGTTCGTTAAATAATTATAGTTACATAACAGTGTATATCAATTTTTTTACCGTTGCTGGTTCTAAAAGAATTGGCTAAATATTTTTTAGGAACTCCTGAAATCCCCTTGGGGAAATTATTTAAAAAATATAAATTTATAAATGATTTTAAACGGGTGTGAATTTTAAATGTTTCTCGATCTTTTTTATTGAAAGGATTTTTTTCTTCTGCTCTGAAAATTCAATTCATCTCTGAACATTTGATGAAAAAAGGTAGGGTATCACGGTCGATTGATTCATAGAGTGTACCAGTTTCCTCATTTTAAATTTTGATCATCAGCCGCGTATGTTGAAAATTTACTGAGGAAGCAAGCATCATTAAAATTTAATATATTACTATAAGGATCTTTCGTTTCATCAGTAAATTCCCAATGATTTTTCAAAAAGTTCCTAACTAGTATAGCTGAAATTTTAAGTTTAAATTTTAAATTTTAATATAGCTGAAATTTTCTAAGAGATTTTCTGCCCGGAATCAAAAGATCAATCCCGAAATTTTGTGTTCGAGGATTTGAAAATTGTGACTTTATTGGATGTTAATCCAATAACAGTTATAACTATTTTCCATTTTTTTGCTAATATTATTATTAGATGAGATAATAGTGCTAATACTACATACTTATAACTTGATTGAGAGTAGTAATTATATTGTAATATTTTACATGATTTGTTATTAATTATTTATTATTTTTTATTATTTATTGAACATGATACTTATTTATTATTGGGGATAATGAATAGAAGTTTTCGGGATTTCGATGTGATAAAAAGCAGATCTTTCAGCAATATTATCATTAAAGCCTTTTATTTTTAAAAATAAATAGCAATTGTAAATTACTCCTTTTTTTAAAATCCTTACCAATGAAAACCAAATCCTCTAAAATATCTTTGAAATTTTTCTTAAAACTTGTATTATTCTTGCGGTTAGTAAATTTTTTTTTTTTATTTTTGTGTCGTTAAGTTTTTATTTTAGTTATTAAGTCTAAATTTGCGATAAAATATTTGAATATAATATTTTAATAGATTTGGAGAAAATTTCGCAAATTTTACTTTAAATTCACTATTATAATTTAATACTATGAAAATGCTATAATACTACTCTTTACTAATATTTTTAAATCATACTTTTTAGGGCAACATTAGTTTTGATTTCTACTTATACTTTGGTCGTGTTGATTCTGCGCGAAATTGTTTGGTGTTTTAAAAATAAGTGGTAGAGGTTAAAGTTAGGAAAATTATTATAGTTGTCTCATAATTTTTTCATTCGTAGGAATAAATTATTGTGGCAATCACATCAATACCTAGTTTTAGGAATAAGGAAAATAAGGAAAACGGAATTATCCGTGATTTATTTATTCCTACGAATACGGAATTATTTAACATTATCACATGCTAAACCCATTTTGCTTAGTGTGATAATTGCATTTTTTTTTAATGTTTTATGTTAATTATAATTAATAAAAACGAATGCTTATTACTTAGTATGGTTTTTAATGGCCTTTCTGATAAACAAATTTCAATATATTACAATTTAAAGATTTAAGATTCCATTATTTATCCTGTCTGTTTCGATTTAAGAATTTTTATTTTGGTCAATATTTTATTTAAATATTTTTTTACTTTTAATAAGAATGACAATTTTAAGGTGGGAATGGACGATATGTCAGGAAGATGGTGCGAATTTGGAGCTTGCTTATGGCCCAGGATTTACAGGAATGATAAATATTGGATCGTCTTGTTATATTAATGCGGTAAATCGATCGAATTTTTAATGAGGCAGTGAAATTCTATTTCTATTAATCAAATTTCAAAATAGCAGTGACGAAGATTTATCATTTTTTCATCATTAAATAGATTTTTTTAATATATAGTCCGTTTAGATTCAGTTTTAGACGATACAAATGTTGCTGCAAATACCAGATTTTGTCTGTCAGTATGGTGAACATTGTATCAAACACTTTTATCACGTTTCGAATCTCGCGGACAGTTTTAATGATTTTAATTGTCAAACTGCAAAAGTCATTTCAAGTTTAATGAGTGGAAATTTTTCACAGGTTTATTTTTAAAAATTTTCAAGGATATTGTAAAGATTTTCAATATAATTTAAAAAATTGTTCGCTGATAGATTATATTTAAGTTATAAAAAACTTAATAAATGCTTATGATTGAGATCGAATAAACGGCATCTTAGCATTTTAAATTTTAAAGTTACAAAATCACCTCTTATATTTTATTTTATTTAATAGATGAATGAGTTGCTGGTTTTCATATTTCAATTTTCATATTTCTTTACTTTTTGTTTTTAAAATAGTTAAAATATATATTACCATTTTTGCCAAATCAGGGCGTCAAATTATTGCAATGTTTTAGCATAATGGCAAGTTTAATGGTATAAAACCCGAGCAGTTTAGGCGTGTAGTAGGTCGCGATCATCCTGAATTTAGTACGAGTCGGCAGCAAGATGCTGATGAATATTTAAGGTGATTGCTCTTTTATTTTTTATTTTTCCTTTTATTTTTAATGAATTTATCATTTATGTCCATAAAAAGAATTTTATTTACAGGTATTTTCTTTCAAAGGTTGATCAGAATGTCATCGAAAATGTGAATCCCGTCAACGCTGTTCGTTTTAAAATTGAAACTCGTCTTTTGGATTGTTCTAGTGGTCTAGTACAGTATAAGCAAAATGAAGAGCTTGTACTGTCGCTAGTTGTTCCTTTTCGTTCTAATAATATGGAAATTCAGGTGATGCTAGTATTTTTATAGCTAGAATTTAAAAATGCAAATAATTTTAAATATAGTATTGCATTTGCGTATAGCAATATTATAGATTTTGATAAATAAATAAATGGGTAAATTTTTATTACGGTCAAACTTTAAAATTATTGCAGTTAAACGAAATTGGTGAGCCTATTCGACCAACCGTTACATTCAATGAATGTTTAAAAGAAACATTCTCAGAACAAACGATTAACGATTTTCGATCACCAGTCACTGAAAAAATTGGAAATGCCAAATTGAAGCGATCTATCGCTACATTCCCCAATTTTCTGATACTTCAACTGCAAGTATGGATTTTAATTTCTGGTTTTTCTATCCTTGTTTGCAAATTTGCAAAATTTTTTCTTTTATCTTTTTTCTCTCTCTTCTTTTTCACCTCTTATTCTCTTCAATCGCTGATTGCATCGTTAATAATTTGCTTTTTCAATAAAGAATCATTCCCTGGTCCCCTGGCTTATTTCTTTTTCTTTTTACCTACTGTTGTCTTATAATAATACAGTTATTTCATTAATCGTACAATTATTGCATTCTCTTCTGGATTTTTTCTTATGATACAGCTGATAGGAAACTGTTTTGTGTTATTCATGGATTTGATTTATTGAGCTTTTGATTTTAATAGATAATTTTTTTTTCATTTTTTGGTAGCATATATAATTCTTTCAATTGCATCATTTTAAATTTCGTTATAAATTTTTTGTTTTGTTTATAGAATATTAAAACACATTATTAATTTCAGAAATTTTGTATAACAGAAAATTGGACCATTAAAAAAATGGATGTAAATATAGATATGCCTGAAATAATGAATCTGGAATGGTTGCGCAGTCAAGGTCCACAACCGGGTGAATCGCTTCTTCCAGATAATGCTGGCCAAAAAGATATACCTTTTATTAATCCTGAATTCGTTGAAACTGTAAGAATATTAAAATTTGTGTTTTAAATTTCCACTTTTTTGATCAGTTTTTTTTTTAGATATTTTCCTGGTTTTAGATATGTTCAATGGGATTTTCATTAGAAGCTTCACGCAAAGCTATTTATATGACAGAAAATAGTGGCGTAGAACAAGCATCGGAATGGCTTATGAATCATCTTGATGATGCTAATATTAATGACGAACATCCGGATTTATTACCCACTGGAAAGGTTATCTTCCAATAGCACGTACCATTTCTGACTTGGTTGGCTTCACTGATTAAGGTAGAAGTTCCTTGAGAATTGCTTGGGGATTAAAATATAGGTGTGACCCAGTTTTACTTGAATTTTTTTTATAGGAAATTTTTCTTAATTAGAAAACAGGAACCAAATTCTAGATGCTTAGCACCTCAGTTAATTTATCATTCGCTCTATCGCATTTATATATATGAAAAGATACGCCTGCGCCATATACTGAACGAATTGAAAATAAGAATAAAATAATAGTGCTGATCTTACGACTTTAAATGATATGAATAATGCCTTCAGGTTCTATTTCAAAATTTAAAATTTGAAGCGAAAAAACCATCAGTAGGCAATCCATTCCTGTAGGTAATGCTTAGGTTACATATACTGATATTCAAACAAAGATAATAATCACTGTGATTTAAATTAATATAAGAAAATGAAATTAAGCAAAAATTAGATTTTGCTTAATTTTTCTTATTCTGAAATGATAAAGCTTTAATTTTAATCTAATACGAAGTTAATTGAAAGTCGGATTTCTATCATCCTACTATTGAAATTTTATTTTATTTTTTCTTCTAATTTACTAGCAATTTAACTACCGTAATTTAGAATAAATTTAGAATAACAATTAATATTAATTTTCTATATCACTATACTTTCTATATCACTAATATACTTTCTATAATACTGGTGTTTTGCGATCATATTTGCGATTTATGAAATAGAGTAAACCAGTAAAAGAAACAATTCAAACCGTTCACAATTCTGTTTTTATTTTTATTTGGTCTTTCTTACAAAAATATTTCAGTTTATTCCAGATTTATTCATATTTGTTTTTCTTTTTATTTTAAATTTGTTCATATTTTTTCTTTCCATGAAGATTGATCGCGTAGATTTTTATATAATTTTTCCACTTTACAAATTTTCAGGCTTCAACAATCGATGGATCTCCCATGACTGCTCAGTTAATGGCACTTGGTTTTTCACTACACCAAGCAAAATACTCCTTAAACCAATGCAAACGTGACGTGAACTGCGCAGCTGAATGGCTGTTAGCCCATGCAGACGAGGTTCCTATTGGAATGGACATCGACACGAATTCATCAGTTGGTTGGATTTGGCATCCCTTCTTCAGGAAGAATTTAATCTTAGGGCTTCAGGCTTATTAAGGATTCATTATCAGACCTTGGGATTTACCATCTAGACTCTCTTTGATTCATGTTAATTCATGTTAATTTTATCATCCTACTACTGAATTCCATTTTCCCTTTATAAAAGGCTTTTTTTCCGCATTTTCATCCTTGGTTTTTATTTCAAATTCAAATTGATTTAGTAAGTTTCGCATTATATGAAGTTAGTTTTTAATTTTAATTGAAATTTGCATTTTCAGACGTTAAATCAAATGTTGAATATTCTGATGGCACACCCAAGTATCACTTAATAGGATTCATATCTCATATGGGCACATCCCCAAATAGCGGCCATTATGTTTGCCACCTCAAGAAGGTATTAATTTTAGACGAGAATTAGACCACGGCTTATCGGATCTTAGGATATTTTTTTATTTAATTTATCCTAAATTATTGTTGATGGTCATCAAGTATAATAAGATCAAACTCTCATCGAACTTTACAGAATGGGAAGTGGTATTTGTTCAATGATGAAAAAGTTGCCGTTTCGCAAAAACCACCTATTCAGCTCGGTTATATATATTTATATAAAAGGATAGTTGGTGATCAGTAGGTTTTTTTGTTCAGGAAATTTTTTTTTTAGCTGTACTATTTCTTTGGTTGTTGAGTTTTGCGCTGTTTTATTGAAACTGCTCTTTTATTGAAATTTGTGATAAAAAAGATTGCTTAAAGCCACAAAGAGAAATTATTTTGAAACGAAATTATTTTAAAATGCTACATAAGATTTATACTAGCTACATAAAATTCATTTATGAACTTTAACAGCCTATATAACTCAATGTATCTTTAAAAATAACTGGACTTGACCATAGAATAAGTGAAAAATGAAATTTCCGCAAGGAATAAAGACAGCTATATACCATGAAAATATTCCCTATAAAAATTAAAATTAATATATCTAAAAAAGATTGTAAGATATAAAATACCAGGTGAAATACCTTACACATACCATATAGATAAACAGACTATAATTTCTCAAATTATTTGTAGTATTTTAGCGCATTTAATTTTACAGAAAAATTATCCGTTCTTCAATTTTAATTTAAATAAGGTTCATTTGCAAAATTTCATAACTAAAATCAAATTTTCCAAAAATTTTTGAAGTGTTGAATTTTAGGAATTCTAGAAAAAAAAAAATTTTAGGAATCCGCATTTTGCTGCACAGATTTTCTCGTTCTCGCAATTACCTCACAATTTTTTCGTCAACCACATGTGGCTGCACAGTTTCCCTCTGCTGTTTAGTTCCATCATTAAATACAGTTTTGGTTCCCACATTTGGTTGTAAAATTTTTTTTTTCTCAATGGATTTTTTTAAATTGGTCTCGTTTTGATCATATGTCTTCTTCTGTGCTGGTTCTTTTTCTTCGTTTTGTGTCTTGTTATTTTCAGATATCCTGATTTTTTGTGAGGTTTTTTCCATAGTCTTCGTTGTTTTGAATGGAGGTTTAACCGGTTTCTGTGTTTTTCCAATTGTTTCGGATGGTTGAGGTGGAATTTCCAATTTTTTTTCATTCGTTCCTTCGCGTGGAGTTTCTGATGGATTCTGAGTCATTTTAACTCTGTTAGGGACTTGTGGTGCAGATGGAACTTTCTTAGCCTTTTCATTCCTTCCTTCACCTCGTTCTTCTAATTCTGATTTTAATACTTTAGGTGGAACCGTTATCGATTTTTCGACCATCCCTTCCGAAGTATGGGATGAGAGCGGAGTTCGACTAGGTTTTTCGACTTTTTTAATTTTTTCAACCTTAGGTAAAGGTAAGGCCTGAGACGACTTTTCAGTTTCTCTAATCTCTTCAATTCTCGGAATTTGATGTGGAGATGAGACTTGCAGCGGTTCCTCAACTAATTCTTTACGCTGATTATCCATCTTTTCATCAGTTAGGTCCGAAGGAAGCAATTTTTTAATCTTTCCGAATCGTTTATCCATCTCCTTGTCATTCGAACCAGATACTGGAACTGGCTTTTGTTCCTCAGCCGTCGCTTCAGTTTCTTTGTCAACCGCTTTTTCTGGATGTCCAAATTTCGGAAAATTGGTCTTTGTAACTGGAACCAAAACATAAGTATTAAATCGGTATTTCAGTGAAAATAAATATCAATTTAAATTAAATGAAAGAAAAATTTCAAGATGATGGCTTATACTAACAATTCAAATTCGCCAGCTTTAAAAATTAAAATAATATAAATATTAGCCAATAGTATTAACATTTGTCGTATTTTCCTTCTCTTCCATCCCATATGTACGGTGGCTATAAGAAAAATGCTTGTGGGAAATCTACTTCGAGAAGACTTCAATAAACCAAGTAAGGGAAGGAAGAAAGAAAGCCTTAGCTCATAGTGATAATCATAGCAAGAAAATCACTTCTACGCTTAAAAAATACAATTTGAATGGTAATAAAGAAATTTTTTACAGTGAAAAATTCTTACTCTTTTTGGTAAAATAAAGCCTTCAGATTCCTGTTTCGAAACAAACATTTTTAAAAAATGGGTAAAGTAATGAATTTTTTTAATAATATCTTTTATTTAAAATTGAAAAACATCTAATGAAATTTTTCGGAATTTTTTTTTATAAAATATTTTAGCTGAAATTCCTGTATCCTCGCTATTTGAAAATGATATCAGTAATGCTATATTAATACAATGCAAACATATGCAAGTTGCTCTATAAACAGCTTGACTGAGAAATGAAACTGCCAGCATAATTCTGATTCCATCCACCAACCCGTTTCATAACCAACTAGATGGAGACGATGGCTAAATATTATTTCGAATGAGATTTGGCACCATAGGGTCTCTTCGACTTCGGTCTCGAGTATGCCTATTAAAACTGGAATTCAAGCGGATACCTCTGCAACTTTCCCAACTACCTTGAGATAGGACAGTAATGATTAATGGAGTCAAACCAAAAACATTTCAATTTGGAAGAAAAACGAAAAATTTGAATTGGATAAACGTAACAGGCCAATACATATCCTAACATACCGTTCTTATGCTTAGGCATAATTTCATCAAAAATATTCGTTTCCCTTTCTGTGCGAAGTATTGTAAATGTACTGCCGACAAGCATTAACAAACCGATCAATACCGATATCTGAAAAAGGCGAAATAAACCAAAAGATTTGTCATCTCTGTCAAGATTTGTCACCTGAATCTGCCTAAGAAAATTATAACAATTTAAACGTGACAATCAAAGATAATGGAAATTAGTGGAAATTACTCGGAAGATAAACGAGTATTGCTTAGACTACTGTTCCGAACGTTAACGTTAAAGTCCGAATCTTATTTCCGATAAAGTGAATATGTCAATAAAAAATCCAGGTAAGGAATAGTTTTGAAGAAGCCATATTTTTTTTCCCTGTGGGTATTATGAACGGTCTTTATCCTCAATCTCCTCAATCCTCAATCTCTACTAAAAAGAACAAGCAATAGGATTTCTGTAGGACTCACTGTGAGATTTCTCAGCATTTCATATATATATATATATATAGTGTAATAATCATTCCGAACCAGTATTTGAGTATAGTTCAAAAGGACATTGAGAATAATACCAAAGGCTCAAAACATCAGGAACTCATATATTCTCTCAAGACTAAAGGTCTCGAAAGACTAATCCGAAAGCAGCGTGAACTGACTATATGGGGAGGCCTATGAATCAGTGTTCCATACATGGATCTAAGAACGTCTGAATCCATAAAAAGTCAACATCCCAAAGACTTTCATCAAGAACTCGATAAAACAGTGGAAAACGAAACTTGAGGCCAATTCAGAAAACAAGGCTATCAAGTGCAGCTAAATGATGAATTGTCTCCATTATTGTTCTGCATAGATCTAAACCTCTCAAGAGAATCATAAGAGGAAGATATGAATACAAGTTCAGGTGCAGAACTACCATCTTCTCTACACTGATGACACCAAGTTATATGCTAAAAGTGAAAAGTGAACAAGACATTGACTCTCTCATCCACATAACACGAATTTATTAGGAAGACCAAAGCGCTAGGACCACTAAGCTGGAATGTGGCTCCAACAGAACTCAGTAACGATATCATTAGAGAATTCTATCCAAGCAGTGTTAGGAATGAAATATTGCATAGAACCTTCAAGTTCTTAAAATAGAGGACCCAAGGTTCAAGTTGATTTACACCATCGACGGAGGGTGATAAAAGGATTTTTTTATAGATGTATTCCATCAGCGAAAAATAATAAAAAAATAAAATAACAACAAACTTTCGCATAAAGTTTCATATTATCTTTGCTATGATAAGCTGATGGAGTAACCGTGATATACAACAAAGATGGGATTACAATTGTAACCAATGAACCAATCAATGCCCCAGTCAAACCAAGAATAAATTCAACTGAAAATCAAAAAAATTTGTTATTAAATATAAACTAAATATAAATAAAATTTTACTTAGTTATTATATAATAATTATTTTAAGCAGTTTCCAAAAAATTGCTTCATGCTAAAAATTTTTTCAATTTGGCTTACTCCAAAATTCTAACAGTTATCATCTCTTGCCTGTCTGGTTCCACTGGTTACAAAACTCTTTTGTCAGACAACTGGAAATAAAAATTGGATCATCAACAGTTCCTCGGACTCCACTTGTTATGAAACGATTTTTCACCAAGAACTAGTTCTACCTACTATTAAAAATTGCTATTCGATCGCTCTACCTATCACAATTAAAATACAAGCGTCAAAAAGGCATTTTTCCACAAAAAAACCCTAACCATTAGGAACGACAATCGCGATCAAAAGATTACTGAAAAGTACAATAATTGTGAGCAAGAAAAATGTCATACCACTCATTTTCGTAACAGTAAATTCACCAAAATTCTAAAAATCAACTTTAATTCACAGCATAGTTAGAATTTATAAAATTAATTTTGGAACAATAAAATAGAAAAAAATTCCAACACTTTTCCATATCTTTCTATTCTTTTTTAGCTATTTTATTTAAACGAAAATCTGAAATAACAAAATAATAAAATTCTTAAAAATTCCTTCATAATTACCTTAAAAAATATTTATTTTTAATTAAAAATGGACATTACCCCACGAATAAATAAATTATAGCAAGCGATACGAGTAGGAAATAACATTAATGGTATGCTTACGGCCACCGATAGCATGAACGCCAGTTTAATCATTTGAGTGATAAATGAAGAAGATAAATAAAGAAGAATATCACCATGCAAATCTATGTCATGAAATGCAACATATCCAAAAAGACCAACGGCAGCATATATTCCGCTACACAAATTAACAGCACCTGCCACAATCGTATCCATCTAAACAGATAATCAAATATAACTTCATACATGGTATCCAATAAAGAAAGCTTTATTATTATGGTAAAATTTGGCAAAGGAAAATTTGTATATTATATATATATATAATTCTTAATGACTCTCGTCTTCTTCTTCCTTAAATTTAGGAATTGAAATTTTGGTCGGATACCGCGTGAAAATTTAAACTAGTGGCAAATCATTAGCTATCAGACCCTTTCGCAAGTAAATATTGCAATCAAAGCCTGGTTAAAGGCTATTAACAAGTTATCCTCACGATAATTTATCTACGGTAGTATTTGTAACAATCCATTAGTGTGAAATTCCAATAAAACACGATGGGTCATTCACTGTCTGTTGAAAAATATAAAATTTTGCACAATAATTCTAAGTTTTCCACCTCAAATTTTTATTGATAATGATAACACAATAACATTTTAGATTTTGGTTTCATAATTTACAACTGATACATATTAAAGTTTTTTGCTAATAAATTATTTGATAAAATTGATTTTTCTTTTTGTCTTCGATTTTTTTCACCTTTAATTTTATTCCCTTTATCTTTGAAAGGAGTTAAAGGAATCTATTATGGCTTCATCCAAGTGATTGCGGGGACCACCTGTAACTCTATTCTTATAATAAGGGTACTCTTAATGCGCATATCCGCAGCCCAGTGGTACATGCAATAATTGCAATTCGAGTATAGTAAAATAATCCAAGAATTTGAGAAGATATGCTCTTCAGATAATTGCTAGAAACAAGTCAAGGAAACAGTTGTCTCCATGACGAAATTTTAGCCGTAGCAAAGTAGAACATCAAAATGCTTATGGATGTTGCAAGCCAATTATGGGTGTCGCTTGTTTCTCGGAGGCGGAAATCTTTCTCACTTCGGATTTTGGGCAATTATTATCAAACCTAGCTCTAAGCAGAAGAATTGGCAATATTACTGTGGTGTTTCAAATAATTCGGAGCGCATGGTCCTTGGCCGCTCCAAAAGAAAGTTCCGCAATATTTCGGTCAACTGCGTATATGCTCAAATTTTATGCGCAAATGACCAAGAAAAGGATAGACCCCATGCGAAATTCCAACTATTAATAGCAATATCTAATAACAATATCATTATATCTATATCTAATAACAATATCGGGGTGAATTCTTCAAATATTGTCCATCATCCTTCATAACGCACCTTCAACAAATGTAGTTTCTAGTATGGAAAAAGAAATATTACCAGATGATTGGAGCAAAGCAATTCTGCTCCAATTCTCAAGAAAAGTAATAAGGACATACTGCGACAATTATCGAGGAATTAGCCTACTAGACGCCTTAGCAAAAATTTTTGCTTCCCTTTTATTCAACAGACTTATGGAAGAACAGCAGGATGCTTAGTCAAGCTGGATTCAGTTCGGAGAAGGGTTATGCTGAGATATTAAGAAGAGTGTTGGAACATGATTTCAAATATGTGCAACCCACGTGTTTCATCGACTTTGTGGCTGTCTTTGATTCAATTGATAGGGCGGAGCTTTGAAGAGTGATGAAATATGCGATAGAAGGGATAATGGATATACCGCTTGTCGGTACTCAAAGGAGGAGGTATAAAAATCCGGAACATCGTATCACAGAATAGTGATGATGATGAAAAATCCTTTTTTGTTGATAGTTATGACGAAAGTGCCCAATTTTAAAAACCTTGGATTCACTCTAATACTGAATGGCCAGGCAAAAGACGATATTACAGACCGGATCACGGCAGATAGAAATACGTTCTTCCGGTTGACAATACCTTTATGGAATCGTCATGAAATCACCATAAAAACGAAAGTTCGCATCTATATTGCCGTGATCCGTTCGATCTTACTATATGGTTCTGAGACATGGCCAATGAAAGTGGAGGTTATTAAGAAGTTATCTGCCTTTGACCAATTCTGCCTAAGGTACATTTTACGGGTTCGTCGATCGGATAAAATATCACATGATCTCATTCATTTTCGTTCAAATACCGTTTGCATTAACAATGTTACCACAAAGCGTCTCCTTCGCTGGTTGGCTAGTTGCATTTTCCGTCGTCCACCATAGGAGTTGACGCATATTTCGTTACTTGCTAAACCCTGTTATGGTTGGCGGCAAAAGCGAGGAAAACCAGTCAAGACCTGGACTGATATATTTAGGAAAGAGTTTGAACGTATAGGTGGACCAGCAATATATGGACTTAGACGATGGAAAAAGAAATGGTCTGTCGAGGATGGCATCAGACCGCGCCGTTTGGAAGCGTCTTACCCTTCTTGAAGCCATCCTAACCAGTAATGATGAGAGCTGTTAGAAGAAAAAGAAGAAAAACAATATCCTTAAATGAAAGGTGACATGGTCACAACTGTGGGAGATTGGAATGAGCGCGTATTATGATGCCAAATTCGATGATTGGCAAACATGGCATCAGAGTCCTACGCGCTATTGGAAAGCATTTTCTCCATTTTGCCGAAGAACATGAATTTTTCTAATATATGCATTCGGCATCGAAGAAGACATCTAGTAAATGGAACTCCCTAGATAACAAGCACTGCAACCAGATTGATTGCATCTTAATCAATCGCCATTGGAAGATTTCTGCACAAGAAAGCCATTCCTAATACGGCGCTGGAACATTCATGGATCTGACCATGTTATGGTTCGACCAAGATCCGCATAAAAATGACAACTCGAAAGAAACAGCATCCCTCAAAATTTTCAACTATCTCAAACTAAAAAAGATTTAAGAACAATGGTAGCATCTCAAATCGAATTATTTAAGCACCTCAATGATATAAATTTCAACAATTTTTCTGGAATGGCAAATAAATACTGGTCCCAACTAAAGAAAAATCTCCGAAAATCGGCAATTTCCACGCTATGATATACAGCATGAACTAGTTGGGAAGCAAATGTGTAACTGCCCGAAATGGCTGCCAGAGCATTGTCAAGAGATCCTGGCTAGTGGATTCTTCCAAGAAACACAACGACGTCACCACGGCTGGACAGAAATCGCTATTGGAGCGATATGGCCTTGAGAAAGAAGGTAGCATGATAATACGAAATTTTACCTATACAAAACAATTGTAATTCGGTGAATGGACAGTAGCATGGGAAATGTGCTTGCTAAGATTATTAAGGATCGTCTCATAAGTTAAAGAATTAAGGCGTTTACTTAAATATGATGGGCCAAATGTTGTTCGGAGGGTCTGAATCGCTCGCCGAGTCATATGTTTGGTCAACTGTTAAACCATCAATCTCTATTATCCATAAGACCAATAAAACATCAAGAGAAGATGATCTCTGGGCTGAATTTTTCAAATGTTGTTCATTGTCCTTCATAACGCACCTTTCAATAAATGCATTTTTTGGTATGGAAGAAATACTACAAGATGACTGGAGTAAAGTAATTCAGTTCACAATTCTCAAGTAAGGTGATATGACATATTGGCAATTGTCGAGAAATCAGCCTACTTGACATCTTAATGAAAATTTTACTCGACTACCTTTTACTCAACAGTCTTATGCCACACTACGAGACAGTAGGATGCGCCTTAACCTGGGTTGAGGGAAGCTGGATTTAAACCGGAAGTGCTGACCAGATATTCACGTTAAGATCAGTGTTGGAACATCGAATATATCAAATATCTGAAACAGACTATAGACAGACAAATATTAGGTGTTCAATCGACTTTGTAACTGCTTTCGATTCAATTGACAGGGTAGCGCTCTGAAGAGTTATGGAATGTAACGATGTGGTGCCGGAAATCACACGACTGATAAAGGCAACATACTACATCAGAATAAATGACAGGGTCTTTAAATATCTTGAAATAAAAACTGGTGTCCATCAAAGCTGCATGCTTTCCCCTATAATATTCTATGCGATATTGATACTGAATAATAAACATTATTTATAGCACTCAAGAGGTGGAGAAATGAATCCAGGGCATATTATCACAGACCTTAAATAAGCTGATGATGTAGTCCTTTTTGCTTAAGTTATGACGAAATGCAAATAACATTAAACAATGCCGACAACTGCAGCGGAAATCAATGAATGACATTCACGACATGAATCGTAAATAAAGCGAAAACGAAAATCAAAAACTTATAAAATAGCTAATTTTATCAAATCACCACTAGTTGAAAAAGTACTCGACTTTAAATATCTTGAATATCTTGGATACACTCCCAGATGGCCAAGCGAAAAGCGAAATTATAACCTGGATAATAGCAATTAGAAATACGCTGATATGATTGGCAAAACATTATGCAGCCGAAATTACCATCAAAACGAAATGTCGCGTCTAAATAACTCTAATTCGCTCGATCTTGTTGTATAATTGCAAGATATGGCCAAAAAGACTGCAAAATATTAGGAAATTATCTACCTTAGACCACTGACCATTTTACTGGTTCGCCGAGTGGATAAAATCTCATAGTTGCATCAACTTCCGCTGAAATAATACGTCTGCATTAATACCATCAAGAGAGCCGCATTCGCTAGTTAGAGGACTTCTTCTTCGCCTATTACGGTAATTAACAAATTTCGTTACTTCCTACACTGGAACTGATGGCACTAAAAGCGAGACGGACCAATCAAGACCTAGATTGAAAGAACAGCCAGGAAAGATTTCAAACAGATGGATTAATAATATTCGAAATTAGATGATGGAAAAAGAAATGGAAATCGCTTCTATTACTATTAGGGATGGACAGGATTAAATAGCCTAGAAACATCTTACCCTTGTAGCCTCAACAGATAGAATAGGAATACGAATACGGATAGAAAGAATATTAAAAATTGCCTACAATAATTTTATTTTCTAGTCATGAATCAAAAAAATTTATTGCAGTAACCTTAGCCACAGCAGGATCTTTTATACAATCAGCAACGCAGAACAACTGAGTTTGACAAGACAGAGCCATTGAAATTATTGGGAAACTGAAAAAAATTCAATGAATCGCTTCAAGAAATCTACAAATATTATAATTGTTTTTAGTTCAAATCCAAGTTCAAATCAGTATAACCAAAATTTACAGTCCAATTTAATTTAAAGAAACAAACGATTTTAGAACTCCTTCAATTCTCCACCAGTAAACAAAGGAACTCCATCGGCCTTCGAAAATTCGCGGAAAAGATTCAATTAACATTCTAGCCACAAAGATAAAATAAAAAATAATAGTGACAGAGCTGATCAACGACAAACTATCATAATTACGAACCAGAGATAACGGCAAGATGACAGAAAGAAATATTAATACCTGAAATTCTCTAATGAGCTGAAAATGGAATTTTAGTTATTAGTTATTGCGAAGGAATTATGGAAAATCAGTTTAAATTTTTATTTCTCTAGTCAAAAATGGTTTTTAAGTTTCCACATTTATTTCTGGAAACGTGAAACAAGCTTAAATGATACCGAATTTTGATAGCAAGCCAGCCCATACTTAGCCTTAATAATCTAAGGAACGTATAATCCTAATATTACTATAATCCTAAAGATTAAATCTATTGATTTTTCTCATTAAGAATCCTCCAAAATCTTTCAAAAATCAAAATGGCACCAAAATTTTTCTAATAAAGATTTCCATGAGTGTGAAAAAAAGCAAACTCACCTCCTCATCTATGACAAATGAATAAAACACAACATAATCGTCTAAATTAATCTAATCTTATTTCGAAAAAATTAAAAATGCTTTAAATACACACACACCATTACTAAGATTCTAAGCCTTTGTGTTGGCCCTTCCAATTGTAAATAATCGGCTACTACATGTGGACCTAAATCGCCAATAACTACAAGAAATGATACAATAGCTGACATTAGGAAGAGAACCATCAACATCTGAAAATTGAATCAAAATTGGATCAAAAATCTAATGAAATTAAATATATGATATACAAAATATAATGACGTAAAGACCAGGAAACTCCTCATAATACATGAAAATTCACCTCACCCCAAATCCAATACCCAGAAGCTGTACACCAGCCGGAAAGAAAGCATGTGGGGCTTAGTAAATGTGAAAATCACTATCTTGAACGAAATTCGAAGCATTCAGAAATATATCAGCAAGATGGTACCGCAGGATAAACTGCTGAGAGGATGTACAGAATATACAGACAATGGAAAACGATCAAGCAAAGGAAATACCATGGTAAAGCAAAGTCCTCCATAGATTCCATCATTGAAAAATAGTTGAAATTGCGAAATCCTACAAGTAGTTGGATAAAGCTGGACTGCAATACTGAGGCATTGATCATAGTAGGACAGGAGCAAGTATCAGATCAATCGATAGAAAATTCTACTAGAACAGAACGATAGAAAATTTTAGATGTAGATTGTGCAAAAACGTCTCAGAAACACTCTAACACATAGTGGCAGGATGTAAAATGGAAGCAAAAACAACTGAAAGGCATAACCAAGTGGCTAGCATCACCTACAAGAACATCTGCTCGGTATGTGGTTTAGACCCGCTCAAGACTAAATTTTAGATTCCTCAAAAAATCGTAGAGAATAATAAGATGATTCTGTGCGACTTCTCCAACCAAACAGACAAACAAGCACTTGCCAATTAACCAGATATCGTGATAATAGACAAATTAGAAATCAGCACTGTGATTGATATAGCAATACTAAGCGATAAGAATGTTACGAAGAAGAAATACGAGAAGTTAGAGAAGGGCTGAAAAATAAAACAGAGATGTGGAAAGCAAAAGCCAAAGTAATTCCAGTGATAATTGAAGCCTTGGAACTATGATCTATAAATAGAAAAATTACTTTAGCACATTCCACGAATAACATCAGAGATCTTGATCTCTATCGAGAAAAGCGATAACTTGGAAGACCTTAGATATTGCGTAGAATCCTTAATCTTCCAGGTCTGGAAGAAGACCCTGGTTGAGATTGACCATGACTACCCACAGAGAATAAGAAAAAACTATTTTATTAATTACTAAACCACGACACCGAAACTTGTGAAACTTCTTTGAACACTAAATTACCCTAAATTGTTAAAATAATCGATAATCCCCATTATTTGATAGGCATTTCTCCGTAAAATATACTATTTAATACTATTTAAAGTCTTTTTTTAAATACCTTGGGTCCACTCTAATACCAAATGGCCAGGCAAAAGACGATATTGTAGCCCGGATCACCGCAGCTAGAAATGGATTCTTCCGGTTGACGAAACCTCAATGGAGCCGTCGTGAAATTACCATTAAAACGAAAGTCCGTATCTATATAGCCTTAATTCGTTCGATCTTGCTATATGGTTCTGAGATATGGCCAATGAGAGTGGAGGATATTAAGAAGCTATCTGCCTTTGACCACTTTTGTCTAAGGTATATTTTACGGGTCCGTCGAACGGAAAAATATCACATGATCGCATCCATCTTCGCTCAAACACCATCTAATAATGTTATCACAGAGCGTCGCCCTTGGTGGTTAGGGCTTATTCTCCGTAGTCCACCACAAGAGTTGTCGCATATTTCGTTACTTGCTAAACCATGTGATGGATGGCAAAATCGAGATGAGCCAATCAAGACTTGGACTGATACGGTCAGGAAAATATTTTGAACGCATAGATGGACCAGCAATAGATGAACTTAGACGATGGAAAAAACGATGGAAAAAGGAATGGCTTCTATTACTGCCGACGATGGCATCAGACCGCGCAATTTGGAAGCGTCTTACCTTTGTAGCCGTTGGAGCCAGCCTAACCAGTAATGGTAAGAAGAAGAAAAAGTAAATACTATTTCCTCGAAGGAAAGGAAAGGAAAAGGGAAAAAGAAATCAAAATAGCGACGTAGGGTTCAGCTGACGACAATGATCCTGGATACTGTATGAAAAAAAGATACATCTTTTAAATGTTACCTCTACGACACGACGACCTCTGCTACCAAAAGCGTACAAAGCCATTCCTTCATAACTCCTCCGCCTTAAAACGAATTATATTTTAAAAAACAACAGTCTCACGGAATTGAAAATTTTTTCATACAGCCTCGATTTTGTTTGAAAACTACATTATCTTAATCATTTAAAATCAAACAATATATATCGAAATTCAATTCATTTAGTGTTGTCCGTCATTTCGACCTCTAAAAATTCCAAACTGATCTCATATCAAGCTTAATGAACCAGTAGATACCTTTTTTATCTGTTAAACATTGAAACATTTATCAATCGGATTTAACTAACACTCATTCATTTCGATTTCACAACAAACTAAAAACTGCGTTAATCATAGTCTCACATAGGTTAACCACTTCATTTCGGGGTTTTACATATTTTTATAATAACTTCATTTGCTAAGATTTACATTTGTATAACAAATCATTTTGCTACTTCGGTACTACGTAATGTATAAGAAAATGCATTCATAAAAACGGTATTTTTAGAGGAAAAATACTGTCAAATTGGCTATCAACTCCTCCGTAACATTTTCTAAAAAATTCTATAATGAGCATTATTGTTTTAATTCAACTGTCATATTACCAAATTCATTTGAATATATTAAACAGTTGTTTAATATAAAGAATCTTATTCTGAGATAAAAGACGATAAAGAGAGAAAGCATATTCAAGTGAATTCAATTAGACATATTCTTGAATGATAAAAAATTGATAAAGTTACCTTGTCAAAAGAGCTCCTTTATATAGCAAATGGCATGTAATTTTCGTAAGAAGTGAACATACTGCAATTAGCACCGTGCCCAACAATATTCCACACTTGAATTAATTACTTCATAAATTTTATAAAAAGGATTTTATAATGATTTTATATTTTACTAATAATTTTCCCTCAAATTTTAGACACTTTTTTATTTAACTTGAAGCCAGAATAGCCAAAAGGCTGATGCAAATATTATCAGCATCGAGATTTCAAATCCTGTCTCCGTTAAGAGTAAACCAGTTGTTAAAAAAAACCGAGTAAACCGGAACGACTCGGACTTCTGTCGTCAAATAATTTCGTCATAAAACTTCTGATCGTACTAAAAGACTAACAGCGAGTGGAGCCAACCTAATCAGAAATGATGAGCGCCAAAGACTTAATTATCATTTAATTGACTTTTTATAAATAACCCATAAAAAAACTTGGCTAAATCGAATAAATAAATTATGAAGAAATTTGACATTTACCATTAATCAATTGATAAAGCTACTTTGCCTGTTGGATAATAAATAAAAAATCTACGAATGTTCGAAACTTCAATTACGATTATAGTGATCAAAAAACTGCACCACATGCGGCCTCGTGGTGCAACGCGTAACGCGTCGGATAACGCGTCGGTCTACGGAACCGAAGATTGCAGTTCTCTCGATCATGGAAATAATGAAGCAATAACTTAATAACAAAGCTATTACATCCTTTTCAAAGCTTAATAATTAAAATTAATAATTAAAGCAAATTTGCAAATCAAATAAATCAAGCAAAAACTATTGTTCATTAGGCAAAAAATAAGTTCAAAAGACTACAGACCAGAGATCCCCTAATCTCTTCGAAACTACAAAGTCATTTACCATTAGATAAAGCCTACGGAAATTTTCATAAAATCTATGGACACAAAAATAATTTTTAGAAATAAAATAAACAGAATTATGAAGGAAATGTGATGAAAAATTATCTGATTTCTATTGGACGTGTAAGAGTAGCTGCTTATTTCCTGTTTCCTATTAATGAAAGCATAAATTTTTCCACACAAGTTCTCTTGAAATCTATATGCTCCATAAAGAAGGGGAATATCTGGTTAATATATGGCTTAGAGCCGTTGTGAGACTAGATGGGAGATATTTCAGAAAAATGATAATGAAAAATTCCTCTAGGAGTTCATCCAGACAGACAAACCAATCAACCAGATATAGTCGTAACAGACAAAGATCAGAAATTAACACTGGTGATAAATATATCAAGATAATGTTTGGAAGAAGGAAGGTGAAAAGTTAGAGAAATATCAGAAGTTGAAAGAGGAACTAGAGAAGAGGTGAAAAGTGAAGGCAAAATGATTCCAGCTATAACTGGAGCATTTGCAACTGCTATTCCCTATTCCTAAACTAGAAAAGTGACTTCAACAGGAACAAAATCAGAGATCTCTATCCAGAAGGGCGCAGTGTAGAAAAAGCTGAGATATTGCGCAGAACCGAGGTTGTAGATGATTTTTACCACCCACAGAGAATGAGATATATATATATATAGCAATGATTAATATGGAATAACAACAATTCGAATTGCAATCAATTCTCTCTCTCTATCTTTCTATCTTTGAAAGAGACCCTATGAAATTTTAATCTCGGTATAGGAACCAAGGTTGAGGGTGACCCATACCGTATACCACCTATGGGGAATGATAGGGGATTATTATATTTCATTTCCCTAAAAATGTTGCATTTTAATCGTAAATTTGAATTGAAATCACGAATTATTAAATAGACACCGTTTTCAACAACTCTTTCCGATTAAATTCATGAATTTCTTCTTAATTTCTTTAATTTCTTTTTTTATGGAAACTCTTGTACTCTTGAATTCGATATATTTTTTGAGAAACTTTTTAACAAAACGGCTGCAGAAATTTCAATAAATGATTAGAGAAAAATCATAGTGGGTGAGGATTTCCCAAATAAGTTCTTTGATAATTTGGCATGCGTTTTTTGAAACATCACATCGTACGCATTTTGAAGGATTAAACGTTTTTTCTAGCTATTGCAGGCAATTAAATGAAAAATTTATTTTTGAAAGCGTTTGCATTGTTTCAATAACATCAAAAGTGATAATTTGACGGGACAGTTGAAAACCATTAGCATCTACGATTACCGTAGGTTGCCAATATCCACAGTAAAAATTCTAGGTGCTGAAAATAACCCTCTTCCGGTTTAGGAAGAAGAGAAGCATCTACTGATGATCTGATGATTGTTGAAGAGAGCGCTCATCGGCAAGTCGATGACTGACCTTAAATAACTTCTCCATGGCTTGAAAATAATGAAACATTGTTTACCTGCTATAAACCTTTTTTTTTTAATTTCAACCAATGTTTGTCTTGTTTCGGATCACCTTCGACTCGAGAGTGCAAAAATTTTCATGAAATTTTGCAAGTCTACAAGATCTTTGAAATGAAATCATTACTTTTAAACTTCGAAAACCACTATTGGCTCTCTCACAACCACTGCTTTCTGATACTTACTGCTTTGGTTTATTACTTACTGCTGTTATTGCATTATTTCATTCGACGAAATTTACATAACATACAATGCCGCAAATATCCATCAAATGTCTCTCCACATTTTATTTTCATCAAACCCGATAAAAAAAAAAAAAAAACATAATCATTGCTATTAAACTTTATAAATATCAGAAATTACCAGTGCTTGCTCTTTTTAGGAAAAATCATTTCGCTTCAGAAAATCATCACTTCAGAAAAAGTTAATAGGAGGGTGCGTCGTTAAGTTATTTAGGAGATAGATTTCTAATCTTTCTAATCTGAAGGGGAAAATCATGTTAAAATAAATTTAGCTGCTGCCAAAAAACCATCAGCACTTCTATCTTTAAGACTCTTTGGCGAGAATTTCAGTTTAGCAGAACAATCGAAAGAGCCGTTAAAAGATTTGCTCAATAATTTACTGTAGTACATTTTTGTATTCGCCTTCGGATACGGCTTTTTGAAAATCCTTGAAACTGCTCTATGCACACAGAGCCTGGCATACTTTCTCTTTTAAGTGGACCAATAATGCCCATTTTAGCGATCCGCACTTTGCGGTTTGGCTAGCGCCACTGATTGGACAGAAAGTGCAAATGAGTTCTCGAAAAGTTTTAATCCATTTGAAAGGCATACATCGAAGCCAGAACTCAGCAACATCCCACTATTTCTCTCCGTAAAAATAAAATAAAACAAATGAAATGAAACTTGGATAACCTGTTGCAAGCAATATGGCATAGCAAGAATACTCACTCCAATTATCGAATTAGCCAAATTAAAAACATGTGGCCAATGATCGAAATGCACAAACTGTTTGCTACTTCGTTCCACTGAATTCCATTTTTGTTCACTTCCCGTGGTACCATCTTCAAGAAGTAATTCTCGATGATCGTCCAAGCGTTTCTTCATTCTTTCTTCTTTTTACTTCCTTTTTTATATGAAAGAAATAAATACACAAACTACACGTAAAGCGAACAAACTATCCAAATCACTGAAATCCATAGCCATTCAAACAAAATCCATAAAAATTTGTTTGCTCTTTGCTAGTTTAGGTTAGTTCTTTGTTAGTTTAAGTTCGGCACGGCCCGCTTCGAGAAAACAACGCCCCGATTGCGCAGCTTGCGGCCCCTTTACATTCACACCTGTTCACGCTCATCTTGGCAAGACGACTTTTCGCATTTCTTAATTGAAAAACTCTTCTAGACCGAATTTCGCGTTTTTAAAATAATTCCTTTCTGCATTTACTTGGCACCATGCGTCATCGCCAAGCTTGTGCTGCCACGTTAGGCTTTGGAGAAAAAGAAAGGAAGCGTGCCTATCACCGCGGCCCGACCTGGCGTTCAGGCGGCTAAGAATAATCTGCGCTCCAAGTGACAAACATCGAAAAAAATCCGCTCTCTCTCCATTGTTCCTAAAATTCGGGTGATTTTAACGGAAGACTTGTATAACGTCGTGTTATCGATGTTTTGCGTGAAAAAAATTGCGTGGAATTTCAAGGTTTATGTTTCGTCCTCTTCGTAAAGGGCATCTTTAAGAGCTCAAAAGGCAAGTGAGTACTCCTGTAGAATGCACACTTATTGGTAGCTGGAGTGGAGATGATAAGGGCCTTTAAAATTTCCTTTCATTATCTTGCATCTCACGAATCGTTATTTATCCTCAATCTACCAAGTTGAAAAAAGGCAATAGAAATACGTGCGCGGCCAGCACCATTCGGATTTTTTAGTGGTGGTTCTGTCGTTTCCTCTCAAAAAGGAATAGTGATAAATCTATGTTATTTAAAAGATCGCGGATATTGGCTGATAATCGTAAGGATTCAAAGCATTAGTCAAATTGGAGTTGAAAGCAAAAAGGCACCAAAAAACTATCTGAAATCCTTCGACAAAATTCATTTCGGTGGTGTTTTGGTGTTCTTTCATAGTTTAACTCAACGAATGCCTTTGAATAACACATTTGAGATTGGTTTGTTTGCTCGCATTGGCTTTTAAAAAAAAACGTGGAAAGAGAAAATCACTTCGAAGAAAACGTAGAATTATGCAAATTTGTTTAGTGGAATTGCGTCAAAGCGCAGAAATGAGAAGAATTTCAATCAGTCGAAACACATTCCTCCACTATCTCGCGGAGCATTCGTTCATTCGAGTTCGATTTTGACTTCGCGAAAAAAATGAGCGATTCGAGTGATGTGTAATGAATTTAATGATCACTGTTCATTCAGCAGTTGCGCTGAGGAGATTACAAGTTTCGAGGAAATTTCTCTCATTTCGATTTGCACAAACTGAAATTCACTCGCGTCGAGTCGGTCTGATGAAGAATATCTTCGAGAAGGTTTACTATTTTCTTCGATTATTTCTTAATGCATCAAATTTCGTTCGAATGGAAAACTTCCTCGCGCAAAATTCATCCTTCATCAATTCATTCTTCCTTTCTTAATAAAAATTTTTCAAAATTCCTAATTTTATTCTAAGAAATTTTTTTTTTTTTGTTTAAATTTCCGAATAATTTATTTGTTATTATTAATTTTCTGTTGTTTACAATCTTCTGAATTTTCCAAACTTCTCAAGCATTTATGATCGATAAGCAAGCAAATAAATTATTAAAGGTGCGCGAGGAGATAGATGAAGCAAAATGGAGATGTTCACCGCATGGTGGCTTTAGCCTTAGGCCGCTCGATACATTCAAAAGCATCGTTTCTTCAACGTTGGTCTTTCATAGCACCTTGTATCTTTACAGTTTTACAATTCAAATTTCGACTCATTCATGAAATTTTACTTTTTCCCGTCAAATGAAATAAATCGAACGTATGATGCTTGGCTTTAGTCAAAGGAAGGTAACATTTGAATCGTTGAAAGTCAACTCTCAATTTTGAGCTATTTTTTGAAAATTTTTAGGTTATCTTAATTTTTTTTCATTCTTTTTTGTGCGAGCCAAAGAGAGACTTTTTTATCGATTCATTTACATTCATTTTCCGTTTTTTTAAGATCGAATTTTATTGAACGCTTTAAATTTCAATTTATTAGTGACGAAATCACACACAACTGCTATCAGCATTTTAAATAGAGAATCAGTTATATGTGTTATATTATAAATATTATTGCATTTTTCTGGATGGTGAAATTTTGCTAAATAAGCCAAAATTTCAGATTTTCTCCTGTTGAATCAATATGGCGAACGGCAAGTCATTGCTCATTTTATGAAATGTATCACCCAGAACTCGGCAATTTTCGTCGATCGAAAACTTACTCTTCATTAGCGCCAAGTTATGGGATACCTTATCGGTGAATTTTTTTGCTAGTCTAAGAATAAAGGTTAAGGAATAAATGCAGGGGTAGAACAGTGATAATCCAGTGTCCTGCGACTAAGCTTAAACCAGTTTCCTTTTCTTGGTTAAGAAAAAACTATGATACCTATGACGCTACCTGCATCAAGTGATTTTATAGCGAAAAAGTAACATTTTAGTAATTAGTGAAATTAGCCAAAACAGAAATGGTGAATTTAATAAAATTGTTGAATATATTTAATGAAAATAAAAATTTAGAAATCGCTGTGTCAATATGCTATTTGCACCATATCGCAGTTACGAGCCAAAACAAGAAGAATGGAAATATATGATGGAACGCTCATCTCGTCCAATAGCTCACGTTAAAAATCTCTTCGACACCTTGCCAAAAAGTGTTAGTTATTAAATTAGTTTTACATTTAACTATCTTCTATAATATCTTTTAAATTAATGTAAAATTTTGAAATGTTGGCCTTCAGATTGGTCTTCAGAAACAGCAATCGATCAGTCGATTTGGGAGTCGAAATCGAAATCAAAGGACTTATTATGTACCAACGTCCACAACCAGATTTCAAAATTACGATTTATATTGGAGAGGTTCAGTTTATATCGAATAATTCTGGCGATCCATCTGCGCTGCTATCACTATGTGGTGTGGACTTATGGCAAGAAATGCTTGTGGTGCTAATAGCCAGTGGAATTGATTTGACCAGAAATAATGAGCATTAATCACCACCGACTATTATTTGAATCCACAAATTCTCTAACTCTCCTAATACATAAAAAAATTCGTTTCTTAAATAATTTTTAAGTTATTTATTTAAATAATTTTTATTGAGAAGTTGATATTTTAGGTCGTTTACATGGAGTTTGGGGAACAGGAGCGCTTTTTTATCCAAGTAATTTCGAAGGCGTTGAAGATCGTCGATATCATCGAATATTTTGGGGACAAAATTTCATAGATTATAGGTCACCATCAGCTCGACATGCTACCAGTCTTTTACTTTCTGCTTATTAATTTTCTTTCTTTTTGTGCTTGAGAAATATTCCTTATCAAATGGTTATTTAATTTTTTCTCATTTTTTGATAAAATTTTTCTGGCAACTGAACGCCTCAGACTGAAGAACTTTTCTATACAAAAGTACCAAAAAACCTAAATAATTTGGGATTTGGCTCTTCCACTCTCATTTATAAATCTATTAATTGATTTATTGATTTATAAATCTATCATATGCTGATAAATGTTGGCGGGATCGCCTGTCATCATGTTTGTTTCTCTTTGGCTGCATAACGGCTCATTTGGATAAAACTGATTTAATCAAAAATTTTTCATAACCTTAAACAATGTTCATGCAAGTGGAAAATATAATCAGTTGAACTTGTTCAATTAGAAACTATGAAGATGCGACGAAGATATAAATTGAGATTTAAGTTGTTAATCCAAACATCGCCACCTTTTGCTTAACATTTCTGGTTAGATGCTCTTATCTGAAATTCGCCATGGAATTCCTGAGAACAGAAAAACAGATGACTCGCCAGTATCATCATAACCTGTTCCTTTTTTCCACAACGATACTACTCTTTTTAATCTAATTTTTCGAATTTATCGAATTTGTCGCAAGATTTGAGATCTTTGTTTTGCTCTTGTAGCTTATTCCATTCTCATATTCCTCCTTATCTTTCTTCTTTCACTTATTTATTTTATAGAAAAGGGAACCAGCTGTATAAAATTAGAGTGGCAATATCATATTTTATATTAAACCCATAAAGATGAGTGTAATATGGAAAAAATGATCGGTGAATCGGTGAATGAGTAGAATAGGTTTTGATGAAAAAAAGAATGATTAAAAGACCAAATAGACAGGAAAGAGTGGTTCTTTCTTTTCGTTAAGAACCAAAGTTTTGGCGAACTTTTCTTATACCTGATTGGACAGCTGTGTTATTTTCCTTCATGCTCACTAAGGCTTTCCACGCTATTTACGCTTTTCAATCGTCTATTTCACATTCGTAAAGTTGATGTTATATTTTACGGTTATCATGCATTTATTATTAACTTCCTGATATTCCAGGAAGTGTTTGTTACTCCCGCTGATGTGTACTGCTTGGCGCAGTCATCGCACTTAGGTACTTTTAATTAGGAAAAGTCCACACCTATCTCCAGGTGGCTCTCTGACTAAAATCTTAACACCAATATAATTGTCTCGTCGCATCCAGAAGGGCAAACTTCGGTGAGTGATGCAGAAAAAAGAAAACATCATTAGACTTTTTAACTTTTAGTTAAATACATAAAAATGAGATGTACACAAATAAGGACTTAAACTCCATGAATTTGGAAAGGAGAAAACCAACATCGATATTTTCGTTATTTGAAAAATGGGTCCGCAGGTTCCGCAGGGCTGGCATGCTGCTTAAGGGGTCCACTGCGCCAACCACCACAAAAAAATGAGAAACCATTGGTGGTTTCAGTGATTCCTTTATCAGTTCAACGAAAGAATAAAGGCTGATTAAAATAAGACTGTTTAAATGCTTTGAGGTTTATCAGCCCTTCGACGTGGTCTCTGTAGTATCCCTGGGTTCTCTCTTATTGCTACACTACTTCTTCACCGATCAAATCTTGTTTCCCTCTATTTCCTTATATTCCTTCGTTATTTTCCGAAAAAATAAAAAATATAATCGATCGATTTTGGTGTAATGTAATAAAGAATGTGCTTTTTATTTGCGAAAATTGTTTATTGTTGTGAGTAGAAGAGAAGTGCAGGTTTTTGGTGCGTCGGCTGCACAACGAGAAACGTTGTCAATCGATTCACAATTTTCATTCATTTTCATGAATTTACGTGGTTCCCGTGACGTGAATGCTTTACGTGGGGGTGGGGGGGGGGGGAAATTTATTTAATAAAATTTAAGAATTATAAAATAAAATTTAAGAAAGAAATTATTTGTCTTTATGTTAGTGTGTAATGATGAAATTTATCGACAACGTGTAAGTGATTCCATAAAGGGACCAGAGATCAAGTAAAGGTCAAGCAGAGGTCAAAGCGGGTTGCCCCCAAGTTTATTTTAATCATCTCTTCCTAATGCTTGACTTCATTCCTTCATTCGAAGCGATATCACCCACTCGGTCATTCGCTAATTTAGTTGGCATTAATGGATAAGGGTAAAGAAGTTACCATTGTTATTTATCGCGTCGGTTTATTTTGTGGTGGTTGTACCTTGGGTGCGTTTTAGGAAATAGGATAACATATCCGAGGTTATTTCTTATACGGCCCCCATCTGTTGTTTTCTCTTTTGGGTGCTTTTTAATACCCTTATTTTTGCAAAAATGTATATGTTTCTAACTGTTGGTCGTACCTTTCATTTTTTGGTGATATTCAGATGGTACCAGCGGACTCACCGTTTTTTTAAGTCTTTTTTTCCTTCAGTCTTTGATATATTTCGCGTTGAACCATTGATCTAGCCAAATATAAGGTCTGTGTGAATATGTTTTTTTCACACTTTATTAAAAATTAGTCCGCTAGCCCTTTTTATTGGCCATTTCCTAAAAATTCTTGCTTATTAAATTGCATAAATCAAGAAAATATCTTATTATCGAACTTTCTATCTACTCGTACATCGATATAATTATAATAAAGCAGTGAGTATAGGCCGTGATGTATTGCATAACAGAAAATGTGAATTGAAAAGAATTTAGAAACATGGTCGAAGACGAGATTCGAAAAGTGAAGATTGGCCAGGACGAATTTGGTGGATTAATTGGCGGAATCGCTGGCAACTTTTTGCAGCAAAAAATTGGTGGTGGGGCTGGCGACATTATTGGTGGTTTACTTCGTGGTGGGGGTCAGGGTGTTGATCGAGGTTGTGCTTTATAAACTTATGCAGTTTATTATTTGCTTAGATTGATCGCGCAGTTGACTTGAATTATATTAAATGACGGCATATTTTCAAGTTTCATTCCATTTTGCAAAATTTTCTAATTTTTCGCTCAAATTGTTTTTTTCAGGTGGATTTGATGTTGGCAATTTAATTGGACAAATTGTTGGCGGAGGAGGTGGCAGTGGTGGTGGTGGTGGTAATGGTTATTACGATGGAGATGGCAATGGTAGGGGAGGAGGGCGTTCTCGACGAGATTTTGCAGGTGGCAATGTTATTGGCGATATACTTGGTGGCCTGATATCAGGCGGTCGAGGGCCAAGTGCTGGTTATCGTAGCGGTGGTGGAGGTTGTTTAGTTGTTTATTATTATCTTTATTATTTTGTGACACTTATTGCATCAATTTCTTAATAACGTTTTAAAATTTTTAAAATTTAAATGGTTAATAAATTTAAATCTAATGAAATTTATAATTTTATTAAAATTTAATGCGGTTCTTTAATTATTCAATGGTTTTCCTAGAACCATCCTATTTTCAGGTGAAAATATTCCTACGAATTTTTTACAAGGTGGAGTAATAGAAATTTTATCAGAATTGATCGGAAAGGCGGCGCATAAATTTTTGGGTATTGATCCACAAACCGGCCGTATAATTGGTGCCGTTGCTGGCAATGTAATCTTCTCATTGGGTGGTAAAGATAATAAACTATCAGATATTGGCAAGATCATTCTTGATAATATCATTTCTGGAAATTTCAAAAGAAAAGTAAGGTTTTTGTTAATTATACATTTCGCATTCTTGGATCACACTTTGATTGCAGATAGGTTTAGATAGGCTATTAATACGGCTTTTTTAGGTTCAGCCTTTCGTACCACATGATCCTGAACCAGTCCCACGACCTACACCACATCCACGGCCTTCTGATGCAGCGCTTGATTTTTATGATGAAAGAGATCGATGTTTGAAGGTTAATTTTTCACCGTAAAGAAGTTAAGGATTTTTACAGTCTTTGTTGGTGCAAAAGAATAATGTGATTTTTTTTTTAGATTTAGCATTTTTCTTAAAGAGTAATTCTTCAGAAAAGTTTTCAGTCGAATACTCTCTTTGAGGATCCAGAATTCCCTGCCAATGATTCTAGTTTATTTTATAGTCGGCGCATTGATAGATATATCGAATGGAAACGACCAGGTGTAAGTGGTTTTCTTTATACATTTACATTTTCAAAAAATATTATTTAATATTAATAATATTTTCAACAAAATATTATTGTAAAGATAGTTTAAAGTTTTTTCAAGCAATGTGCAATATTTTGTGTTTTGTAAGTAGTTTGATTTTCAGGAACTTGTACGAGATCCACAGCTTATAACTGAAGGGCAAAGTCGTTTTGACGTAATTCAAGGTGAATTGGGTGATTGTTGGTTAATGGCTGGGGCTGCGAGCATCACTTTGCGAGACGAACTTTTTTATCGAGTCGTACCTCCAGACCAGAGCTTTACTGACAATTATGCAGGTTAACAAAATTTATATATAAGAAAGGCTTCATTTCACTTAATTTCAGGTTTTTCGGGTATATATATACTTTTATATCATATGTTATTTCGACTAAGGCTAGTTATCTTAGGCTTGATTTCTGTCCATTGATGAGAGTAATTAAAAATGAAATCCTAGTGATGCTGGGAATTATCCAATATTTATTTCTTTGTAATGACTCTCTAATAAAAAGTCTTATTTTTATAGTATTCAATGTAGCTAGCGAAACCAAAAATGATAAGGGCTTTTAAAGGAAATAAAGTATAAAAAAAATATATACAGTCATAAATTTTGCTTCAAAAACTTTTTCACCCCTTAAAGACCACCTCATCATCTAATATCTAAAGAAGAAATTTGGTGCATACCTGCCATAGCTATTTTTGATTTGTTGGAATAAATTATTAATTTAATTGGTAAATGAATTGAATGAAGTTTGAACATCAAGGATTCTTTTTTTGTCATTCCAGGAATATTTCATTTTCAATTTTGGCATTATGGTGAATGGGTCGATGTTGTCATTGATGATCGTTTGCCAACCTCTGATGGAAAACTACTATATATGCATTCGCGCGAGCTTAACGAGTTCTGGAGTCCATTACTGGAGAAAGCTTACGCCAAGTAGAAAATTTTTTCTTTATTTTAAATAATCGATAGATGTTTTGTGACAATTCCATCATATTTTACTCGAATTCTGTATACAGTTTTTTTTTAATAGATTGCATGGAAATTATGAAGCATTAAAAGGAGGAACAACGTCGGAAGCATTGGAAGATATGACCGGAGGACTAACAGAATTCGTAGATTTAAAACAGCCTCCAAAAAATCTTCTTCAAATGATGTTCAGAGGATTTGAAATGAGTTCTTTATTTGGATGCAGTATCGAAGTATTTTGCTTTTATCTCTTCATGCTTTAAGAAAAAAATTTTATGCTGATTCATGCATTTATAATTTCAGGCATCTCCCCTGGAATTCGAAGCTCGTACACGAGAAGGACTAGTAAAAGGTCATGCATACAGCATTACGGGAATGAGGATGGTCTATCATTCTTCAATTCAAAATTGCATTAATTTTACATAATTTTAATTGAAATATTTTCTTGCACTCAAATATTTTCTGGTTCTTTGAACCTTATGTCATATGAGTGTCCAATATTTTAAGGTGGAAACACAACAAGGAACAATTCCTCTTTTGCGCATTCGTAATCCATGGGGCAATGCTCAAGAATGGAATGGTGATTGGTCTGATAACAGTGCGCTTTGGGATTACGTTTCCTCTGAGCAAAAACGAGATATGAATTTGGTTCTTGCACATGATGGCGAATTTTGGTTAGTTTTTAATTATTAAGTCCTATCACATTTAATCATGATTTTTGCTATTTATATAATATAGTTTTGAAAAAGATGAAAAATACTATTGAGTTGAAGAGATTACGAAAAATTGTAAGAGATTAGTTGTGAGTAATTTCCTAAAATGTTTGAATTTTAAGGATGTCCTTCCAAGATTTCATGAAACACTTTGATAAAATGGAAATATGCAACTTGGGGCCTGATGTTATGGATGAAGTGACTGAGATGACTGGAGTATCTATGTCACAAGCTGGCTATAAAACTTGGAATGCTAGGACGCATTTAGGGGTCTGGAGTGGTCAAAGCGCCGGTGGTTGCCGCAACTATCTTAGTGATTTTTTAATGCAAGTTTGAAAAGAAATGAGTTTTTTTTTGCTATCGATTAATAGCTTTTGTTATTACTTTATTGTGAATAATATAATTGTATAATTTCAGATTCCTTCGCATATAATCCTCAGTACTGTATGACTCTATCGAGTGCTGATCCAAACGATGCTGATGGCCTTTGTACAGTTATTATCGCTGTTCTTCAAAAATATCGGCGTGAATTAAAGCCAAAAGGGATCGAGAACTTGGCTATTGGTTTTGCCGTCTATGAAGTTTATATGAATTTTGACAATTTTGATAAAATTTTTTTGAAATTCCATAAATCCATCGAAAGGTTGACAGAAATAGTCATCTTTAAGGTTGATGATTATCGTGGTCGCCTGGGGCGCAGCTATTTTGCTACGAATAAATCTATTGCCCGAAGTGCTGCATTTATAAATCTACGCGAGGTTAAATCTTCAATATATAAATATATAATGGGGCAAAGAAAGTTAAAATTTTCATTTCGAAGCTTTAATTGTTTCAAAATTTTTTGAAATTTTAATTTTATTTGATTAAAAAAATTTATTTTATTAAAAAAATTTGATATTTTTGTTAAATTTAATATATATATATTTAATATCTTTTTCTTCAAATAATTCTCACTATTACTGGTTAGGCTGGCTCCACTGGCTATAATGATAAGGCGTTTCCAAGCGATGCGGTCTGACGCCATCGTTGACAGTAATAGAAGTCATTCCTTATACGTTCAAAATCTTTTCTGACCGTATCAGTCCAGGTCTTGATTGGCCTCGTTTTTGACGCCAACCATCACACGGTTTAGCAAATAATGAGATATGCGTCAACTCCTGTGGTGGACGACGAAGAACGTACCCTAACCAACGAAGGCGATACAACATTATTTATGCAGGTGGTGTTTGAACGAAGGTGTATGCGATCATGTGATATCTTATCCGCTCGATCCGTAATATGTACTTTAGACAAGAGTGGTTAAAGGCAGATAACTTCTTTTTGCTGCCGTGATTCACTTCGTCATAACTGTCAGTAAAAAGGAATAAATCATCAGCGTATTCAAGATCTGTGATACGATGCTCTGGATAAATTCGGATACCTCTTGAGTGCCGACAAGCAATGTCCATTATCCAGTCTATCGCATAATTGAATATTGTAGGGGAAAGACGCATCCTTGACGGACACCAGTTCTTATTTCAAAGGAGTCTGTTAGCTCCACATACACACATACCAGCGCAGACGTGCGCTCATAAAATGCCTTTATGAGTCGAATGATTTTTCCTGAGTCGCATTCCATTACCCTTCAAAGTGCCGTCTTATCAATTAAATCGAGAGCAGTTGATGAAACACGTGACAGTGGGTTGCAAATATATGAAGCGATGTTTCAATACCGTTCTTAACGTGAATATCTGGTCAGCACAACTGCGCCTCGGTTTGAATCCAGCTTGATTAGGACGCATCCTGCTGTCTCGTAATTCCATAAATCTATTGAATAAAAGGGAAGCTGAGACGTCTAATAGGTTAATTCCTCGATTATTGTCATAGTATGTCCTATCACCTTTTTTGAGAATGGGAGCAGAATTGTTTTGCTCCAATATTTCTTTTTCCCATACCAGAGAGTATATTTGTTGAAGGTGTGTTCTGAAGGATAGACAATATTTGAAGAGTTCAGCTCGAAGACCATCTTCTTCCGGAGTCTTATTGGCTTTAAGCTTATGGGTAACGGAAATTATTTCTTTTTCTGTTGGAGGTTCGCAATTGAAAGCATACGTTTTGGCAAATATATCAGCTATATCAGGGACAACAAATGGTTAGTGGTTAAATTTGGCCTCAAAGAATTCCTTCCATCTTATGAGGCGATCCTTAGTACACTTGACAGGCATATCATTGCTATCCCTCACCATTTTACTGATCGTTTCCGAATTATAATTGCTTTATGAAGAAGGTGGAATAGTTTCCTGTTATCGCCTAATCGAGCCGCCGTCTCCATTCTCGGCCATGCAATGATTTGTGTCCCGCCATGTTGCTGTTATTGCAATTCTTCGAAGCATCTGGTAGTTAGGATCTCCTTGACATTCATACTTTGGTTTTTTCAGACAGTTGGGCAATTGTTTTCGATACCCAACTAGTGCATCTCCAATATGCTGTAGTGTGGAAGTGGCTGACTTTCGAAGGCATTCCTTTAGTTTGGACCAGTATTCGTTTATCGTTCCAGAAAAGTCGATATTTATGACATTGAGATGCTTCAATTCGATTTGAAACGCGCTGGCCCTCTCTGAATTTTTTAGTTCGAAGTAGTTGAAGGAGGATGTTTTTTGCGAGTTGTCAATTTTAGCTTGGACCAAAATATGATCTTCAGCGCCGCGATAGGAACTATTTAGTACAGAGCTCTTCCAGCGTCAACTGACCAATCAATCTAATTGAAATATTGGTTATCCGCGACTTCTCCGAAACGGAAAGCATGTGGCACCATATGATGTTTCGGTTAGCAGTTGAAGTTCCTTATCTTTATCGCGGTCATCTGTTGATAAAGTTGAAGAATAGATATTGATGACCGAGATATTGCAGAACTTGAAAGCGGGCATCGACCACATAGATTCCACTCAATTAAAGCGGAATGGGCCTTATCAAACATATCGCTATTTCGCTTCGAGTTAACCAAGGCACCATAGTGATATAGCTGGACCTCTACTTCTAGCCAGGATTAGTAATTACTCGAGACTTAAAAAGAGGGAGACGGTCTTCCGACAAGCAGGCAAAGGGTGTGGATGTGATGGCTTGGCTTGGTAACGTTCTGACACGCTGATACTGATACCTCGTTGCGCTTGCAGAGATCTGTTCCCCTTCATAGGCTCCGAGCAATTGTTCTGGTTTGCGACCAGGACAGTTATACTTATGAATTATTTTACTTATGAACCTTGGGATCGTATACTCATCAGCGATCTGGGAATATCAGGCTCGAAAGGCATGGACATCGAAAGAAGAAGGCCAGGATTATCAAGAATATCTAACCCATAGAGTCACTTGGGGATAGAGTTCCAGGTGGATCCCCACCAGCCACCCGGATTTTTGACAGGTTTAATCCTGTCGAAGATAGACAATGTTAAATTAGCATAAGATGATAGAAAAATAAAATAAAAAATCAAATTTAATGAGAGAAAAGAAAAAGAAAAAAAAACTTATCGTTTACGATGATCAAACGAATAATCGATAACTAGTAATACTCAAAAATAATTGTTATTGCTATACCTTGGTAGAGATAGCAGTTACATGAACCGATCCAATCGCTTACTAATTGTTCTTGAATTGTTCACTAAAATATCACTAACATAGAAAAAAAGTGAGATTAGAGGAACAAAAATTGGATTGGCCTAAAGTTTTAAAATTGAGCGAAGCGCTACATTCTTATCTACGGATCCAACCTAATTTTTATATGTTAACTCTTAGAAGAAGAATAATTTTGAATTTATTACCTTAATCGAGTAGTAAGATAGGTTCTGTGTATTGTATTTACCTATCATTTATGTGATGATGAAATTTTTGGCTGTGGAACATAGCAGAGAATAATATAACGAAGAGCGAAAAATTAGAACATTCATTCATCAAGGCCATTGGCAAGTTCCATTACTCTAAATATCTATAAGATGGTCTTCTATATTTTTATATAGAGAGGGAACAATAAAAATTTTGGGCGAAGTTATTTAATTTTGGAAATTTTTGCTGTTTCTTCTGCATCTTTATTTTTAGGTTACTGGCAGATTTCGCTTGCCACCTGGTATTTATGTCATTGTTCCCTCTACTTTCGAACCTGGTGAAGAAGGCGAATTTATGTTGCGAATATTTTCTAATGTGGTCGTTGATTCAGAGTAAATATTGAACATTTTGTCAATTATATGATATTATAGCAAAAAAACCAAAAATCTATTTCATATTATATTTCAGGGAACTTGGTTGATTGTCCAAATCACAATATTTGTTACAAATTTTTTCCGTTCCAGTCGGTTTTTGTCGCACTTGCCTTAAAATTTTCGTGAATTCACTAAGTAATTTTGTTCATCGAATGCTCTTAAAATTATATTCTTCTGATTCGTTTTCTTTTTATTTTGATTAAGGATAACAATTTTGTTTGATTAATATTAATATTTTAGTAATTAAAGGTTGTAATTTGAGATAAGAGCATTGCTCACTAATTTTTACTTCTTAATTTTTCTTTTGTCTTTACAGAATTTTACATTTTACATCTTTAAATAAAATATAAAATAGTAATAAAAGAAATTTATTTATAATATGAGATTATCCAAAATTATTCAAAATATAACCAAATCTGTGACGAAAGTCAATTAATAACAGTTCTCAAATTTATATGACGAAGTCAGTTCGCTTTAATATTTGAATAGGCAAAAAGGCAAGGTGGGAACGGTTATCACGAATCATCGTTATCACTATGTTTCAATGATTTATCATAAGTAAAGAGTAAATTGTAAGATGTCGATAATGAACAATAACGAACAAGAAATATTTCAGTCGAGTGGAAATAACAAAATATCAATTGATTAAATCATTTTCAAACGGACGGTTTTTTTTTCTTCGAAGTTAAAATCAGCATCGATTAATCTTAATTTTTAGTTCCAAAATGCTAATATAAAGATTTTGCGTTTCACATTTCGCTAGAAATCCTAGAAATAGGGAGGGATGTTAGTGGTGGTCGCAAGGAGGATTCTGCCTACGATGGAAGTGAACCTGTATTAATCATTGGGGAGTTTTTAATTACCAATTGACACTGGTAAAAGTCGTCAATGGAGTGAATTTAACCAGAAATGCCACTTTAGATGCTATAAGCTGATTATCAGTCGATTTATTGGTATAGTAAGTGGGCCTGCGTTATGTAAAGAAATAAGACTTGACTCACTCACTGTATTTGGTTTTCCGGTTAGGCTAGCAGGAGTATAAATAAATCGTCACTCAGGTATTTTAGTAACGTTTATTCCTGTAGGGGCAAAGGAATCGAAAGGAATCTGACGTCGGGCACACTGAAGAAACCGTGCCGCTCGACATTCTTAGCAGTTTATCAAATTTCATTCTATTGTTTCCTTCGATTTCACTATTTTATTGGGTTAATAAAATAAATTAATGATATTAAAATTTTGATGTGGATCGTTCTGTTTTTTTTAAATGTGTTTTTCTAAGGAAAAGTTCTTCCTTCCACTGAGGTGAAAAATGAAATCCGTTTGTGGACCTGCTGGTGATTAAGAAATTTTCGCGACAAAATAAAAATTTGGAATTTGTGAATTATTTTTCATTGTGGACGATTTCTTTAAAAAGGTTTTTATTTTTTTTATTACGAACAGAACGTACGTAAATAGTTTCGTGTCTTTGAAAGGAGAACCTGTCAGTAAAAAATCCGGGTGGTTTTGGGAAGCTAGCTGTAGTTCTAACGCTGAATAGTTGGCTCTCTGGCAAAGATTTCTCCTGCTAATAGCGAGTAGAAATTCTTAGCGATATTTTTCATTGCTTTAATTAATGCCTTCAAAAATGGCGAAATAAGGTGGTTACTATAAAAAATTTGTTTTTACTATATATATTTATTTATATATGGTTTCTTCAGCTTATATCTTATATCTTTCCTTATATCTTTATTCAAAAATAGCGGTCCAGAAAGCAATAAACTTCGTTAGAAATCGCTGGAAATTTTGGAATGCTATTGATTTGGTGCGACAGCTCCATCATCACAGCACCACCTGCACCATTACCAGCGCTGTTTTCATCAATATTTCTTTTTTTTCGCGTTTCATATTGCTTTCGTAGTTTCTATTAGTAGCTTTCTCCTCATTTTAATACTTTTTCCTATTTTTTGATCATTGTCCTTCACGAATTGCTTTATTTCAAATGTTCCATGCATGCATGATAAATGGGCTTGTCAGTCAGTGAAGAATCAAAGAGAATTCACCGACAATCATCATACATATTATGGAAGTCTTTGGCCGATTGCTTTATTACCTTCGTGTGTTGTTACGCTAATTTATTTTTATTATTTCTATTTCTAGACGAAAATCCTTTACAGAAATCTCAAAAATCTTCTCATTTCTCTTTTCCGCTTTCCAAGACCGTATTTAGAATTTCTAGTTTGGTTCCTCCGCTGGCTATTAGGATGAGATTTCTTAGCGAAATAGTCACTTGGGGATTGAAATAAAGATTGGTCGATCTGCCAACTACTATTCGCATTTCATTTCATGATATTTTTGTTCCCATCAAGTGGCCAGTATAGGACATATTTTATTGCCTTATTCTGTTCCAGTTAAACTATTTATTCTTTTATTTTATCATCATTCAGTGTGTAAATTCAGTTTTCGAAACAATGTAGTTTCTGTGACCCCTTTCTTTGCATTGTTGTTTTCCTCAAAGTTTCTGGTAAAGTAACAAAGAACTAAGTGGTTAATGCCTAATGCCATTTCTAGTCGCTCTCTTCAATGAATATTAGTTTGGCTAAAAATTTTTCCAAGAGAATTACTTAGGGATAGCAGTATAGAGGGACCACTACGGATCTATTATTTAATATGTTCACTCTTGCCAAGGGCAGGAGGCGAACCGCTCGACTCTCCTCGAGGAAACAATAGGTTTCATTTAAAGGAAGTTCGATTTTTCTCTTCTTTATCGTGCACAGCTTCTGGTATCCTCTTTCTAATCTTTTATATCATTTTTTTTCCTCTTTCATTTTTCCGTTCGCTTGATCACCCGCCCTCTGGTCATGCTGAATCAAGAATTTTTCTCCTAGCAGCACTCGTCATTTCTGGTGTAGTTAGAATGTCTTACCAAAGAGTCAATCATAAAGAAATATAGAAATATAGCTCCACAGCACCACCTGTTTCTTTTCCTTTTTTATCGCAAAGGTTTTTTTTCAAAAAATTTATAAATAAACTTTACCACAGATTTATTTTTTCGATCATTGCATAAATTTCCGAGTCAAAAAGTTCAAAATTTTAATTCGCATTTTCGGAAATAAATTTAATTATTTATTTTAATTACTTAATTATTACTTAAATTTAATTACTTAAATTTTAATTACTTAATTATTTTAATTTTTAATTATTTTAATTTACTTTTGGACATTTTAAAGAAATCTGAAAAAAATTGCATAAAATTAGTTGAAAACGCAAAAAAAACGAATTATTATTATTTTCCGTTCATCTGTTCAGTTCGTATTAGTCTACATGTGCACTCCAGCTGTTGGTTATTAGTTGAGTGAAGCTCAACATCTATCGTTTCACTTCATTTTGTTTCACTGACACTTCGCCCTCACGATGTTCCGCCATAGCATTTTCTTCCTCCAGTAGCACTCTCCCCTTCTATTTGGCTGGGTTATTCACTGAGTAAGACACTTGAGACACTTGAATAGAGACGTATTTGCTCTCAAGTACAGTCTGAATTTCCCTATTAATGGCAGTAAACAGCAGTCGATCCTATGATGCTTAACCGTGGTCGAAGCCGACCTTGAAAATTTCTTTTCAGTTCCAGTTTTGTCATAAGCATCTTTTTCTCACGCGTGCTATTGGTTAGACGCCGCCTACGCCAAAGCTGAGGCTTTGCTTTTCTAGCCTCTTCAGTCGATGTTATATTTAAAAGTAAAATAAAAGAAAAGAAGCCACTAATTTTTCTGCCAACTAAGCGCATTCTTCGCGCAAACTTAAGCAGCGTTCCAATATCGGAGCTTCATTCATAATTTCCATTATGAATTTACTGTGACAAGTCAGTTGTTTTTTTATCGCTATTTCCTATAAAAAAACATGGAATTGGGCGCACAGATAATTATTTAACAAATTAAAAAAAAAGTTTTGCGAGAATAAAGGTAGTTTTATTATAAACTGATAAGAAAGGTAAAGGTGGACATCAAAGGAGACCGAAATTGATCAGTAAGTTCCTTTGATCTTACCGCGCCTACGTGTCGACCTTAATTTAATGATGGACGATTTCTTCTAAATACTTTGGGAAAAAGTGGCTTGCTTAATTGAATCTGTCAACGTCCCTTCTGCATGCTTTCGAATACGTCAATTCTAAGCTTTTTTTATTCTTTTGCTAGCAACATCATTTATGGTTCGGCTGACTCCACTAACTTAGTACTTTTTTATCAAAGAATCGGTTACATGCGAATAGAATTATTAAGGTGGTCGGTCGGACCCTCGGTCCCTGTAGAAGTAGCGTTCCACTCGGCTATCTATCCCTATGTATCCCATAAGCAGTTTTTTCCTTTTTCAAAAATTTTATTGAAAACTGATTTTTAGTAAAAAAAATTTCAGATGAAAATGAGAATGATAGTTTTATTGATCTCGCGTCTCGTCTTGGACACTTATTACATAAGGAATATATTTGCCTTGGAGACTATGCAAAATTCGATATTTATTATTTAGGATGGATGATGATCCTTATCGAGAGTCGTCAAGTGGTGAGAGTGGTCGAGACGGCTGGCTATCTGCAGCGCCACAGCTAACTCACACAGCCAATATTTGCTTTATTTTTTCCGTATTTTGCTTTCCTATTTAAATTAATTGCAGTTATGCTATTTTTTTAATGACTGAATACAGCAAAGCTCAACCTAAATCTTTCAAGGTTTATTTGGCTGGAAAAAATTTACCGGACTTAAGTTTCTGGATATGGCTCGTCCTTTTAAGGTAATCTATCTGTCCTCTTTCGTATAATCGTATAGCTGCGGTCTAATATTTTTAAGGACATAACTTGTTTAAGTAGATATGGGTATGATTCGTACAACTGCACCTGAGCATTTAATTTGTAAATATTGTTCGTGTTATTTCTGGAAATCACTCTTATTATGTAGCTCAACTTTAAATTATTAGGTAATCATTTACCAACAGCTGCAATACTGTATAAAGTGAACAAATGTAGAGCTACATAATAAAATTTTTTGAATTTTATAACCCACTTTTTATTTTTTAGAAAGAAAGGTTTTTCGCCAACGATCTGAATTTTTTAGTTTTTGTATGAATCGATCTTTTTTCCTACTCTATTTGGCTTTAAAATTTCATAGAATGGAGATTTAAGCAATAGCCAGAAATAGGATAGCTGGCTATTATTACTTAGATTATCATTTTGAATGTCTGTTTAGCTTCTGTTCCCGCTGATAAATCCATTCAAGAACCCATCATTCGAGAAAAACTATCGTTCTGGATGATGCTGTGGATTTATTTGCATTCATATCTCTAACTCGCCAGCAAATCTTTAGAAATCAGCGGAGCGCATCTAACCAGAAGCGCTGACTGATCACAAGTAGAAACACCAAGCAGTTACTTCATAGTTACTTACTCGAAAAGCCACATCGACCTTCTCATGCCATGAGAGAAGATAAATTATATAATTAAATTGTATATCAATGTAATGGTAGTTGAATTAATAAGAAGTGGAAATAAAATTCGCAATGAAAAAATTGAGAAATTCGCAATGAAAAAAACATGTAAATATATGTGAAATATATTTTCATTCATTAATATGTTTAAAAAAATTGTAGCATTGCCTCTACAGTAATTTTAGTAATTTTCTGCTAAATCGTTTCAATTTTGTTTTGTCGATAAGTTTTAATAAGGAAAGGGAAAGATGGTCGCTTGGTATATTATTTCCATTATGGTTCTAAACCGTCATCCATCATAGGTTCGATTTATGTCTCGTGGTAGGAGCAAATGGGTCTGATTCTTGTCCCTTGAAAATTCTGCTTAAAAATGGAATCGTGTTTGAAACTGTGCTTTTATTCTCAAGTGGCTCTCTGACGAAAGGATCTAAAATTTTTTTGGTATCGAGGAACTGGGAAATACGAAAAAAAGTGGTCATTATCCACTTTAAGTGAAGAATGAAATAATTTAGCAAACAATAATTCTCCTTATTATTTTAAAATACAACAGTTATTGCCAGGTTGCGTCTTGATTTTTTTACTTTTAATTACTTTCAATTCTTCATTCTTATTATTCACTTTCATTCATTCTTATCATTTTTATTGTCTATATCACAATAATGGTAATGAATCCCGGAATCACGATGTTTTGTTTTCAAATAAAGGTGGTTTTTTAATTTTAGAGGTTAAATATAGCATATTACTTCGAGTAAGATCGAATTATCAAAGACCCAATTTTTGTTCTTTGGAGGCAGTAGACTTATGATTGAAAGTGAAATTCGGCTGGTGTTAATAATCCACATCTGTACTTCTATTTTCACTTTCTAAAGGTGTTAATCTAACGGTCAGCCAAGTAGTGATGTAATAATGGTTGTTATTACTGAGATGAAGATGAATTAATTTTAATAATGTTTCTCTACCTATGATGTAAAGGAAATTTCAATTTTCAAAATATTCTTAATTATGGACATAGACTGTCAAATTTAAAATCTCTACCAATGCAAATTTTTTTGTTCCTTTATTCTGTCGGTTCCTATCATAAATCAAAAGTGGTGAGTTACTGTGCTGGGATAGATCCTTTTGCTAAAGAGCTATTCGAGGATGGATAGGTTCAAAGAATATTCGGAATTATTCCCGTAATTTTAATTTTTGCAAAATATGGGCCTTATAAAATAATGAAATATGATAATTAGTTGTTGTCTAGTGCGCATAAAAATATAATTGTAATTCACCCGATTAAGCTTTATAATATCTAAGATAGACATCTTCAAGTCTTAATGATTAAATTATAGAATCTCGATTTCTCGATTTCGACTTCACTGCAGAACCATGGTAAAGAAATCCTCAAAGATATTAAATTTTATTTTTCGTTTGTTTAAGAACAAAACTGAAGATTTTCTTATCAAAATGTACAAAGTGTTCGGCCACTTCTTGACCACAATAATACATGTTATTTCCCGAGATATTGTAAATCGTAAAGTAAAATAATTAAAAGACTCCAAAAATACTTTATACGACGCCTCTCGACTAATTGCAGTTTTAATTACAAAAAAAAACCCTTACAATATAACCTGGATTCTCTGTCAGTTCGTCGTATTAAAGAAAATTTAATTTATACTTATAAGATTTTGTATGGTTATGTTAAACTAGATCGTTCAAAATATTATAATTTTAGGTTAAATTTAAATCCAACAAGAACTAATGAGATAAAATTACTAAAACATACGTGTAAAACTAAGGACTCACGATTTCTTTATTCATAATATTAATTGATTCTTTATTCATAATATTACTGGAATAAACTACCGAACGGAAATAATATAGCTTGTGCGCCATCCCTAGCTATTTTTAAAAAAAGATTAGATAATATCATTTATGATATTATTTAAAAAGTTCATGCAGGAAGTGTGAAATCTCGATTTTTACCATCCGATCATAGTTATTTATTTTGAATTTTACTATATTATATTATTTTGTAATTTCCTCTTTTTTTCATCTTTAAATTGTTAATTATATTTTATTTTATTATTTTTTTTGTCATTAATTCTTATTATTTGTTATTTTAACTTTCGTTATTGTACAAGCACATGGCGTTGCGCCCTGCTTTGCTGGTTTTCAATAAATAAATAAATTATAGCCTGCTTTGCTGAAAAAAGTTAGTTGAAGATAGCTGAAATATTTTGAATTAAGTTGTGTGACCATTAAATGCAATTAAATTTTAATCTTTTTAAAGCTTAAGCATTATTTTTTTGATGAAATGCCGACCAGAGGGCTTAGCGAATGGGCAGAAAATTTTGACCATTGACGGTCGTTACTGGATTTACACTAATGTGATATGGTGATTTATTATTTGCTATTTTCTAAATATAATAATACGAATAGGTTGAGCGATATGTTGCTGCCAGGTCAAGCTATCTGGGTTGGATTCCTATTTCTTGGAAAGTTAAACTTCCCTAGAAGCGAAATCGGAGTGACCTACGTTTTTTATCGCCCAATGACTCTCAGGCAAAAAGCTCTCATTTTAATAGCCAAGGATGCCAACCAAACTGATGAGTGAATGAAGAAAGTTAATAATTTGAATAAATAAAATTTGAATAAATATTCATCGATCATCACGCTACTTTGCTATTGTCCAAGAAAAATTCTTTTTTCTTGTTTTATCACGTATGATTTCAACTTTTGAGTATTTTGTAATTTTTTTATTTTATTAATATTAATATTTCTGCCAGTTCTAAAATACACTAGCTGATTAATGGTTTATTGTTTTGACGTAGATTAAACCATCTCGATCTTTGTTCTCGATACGTGATAATACGTGAGGGAACTTGTCATTAACTTGTCATAAGAAAGCTGAGCTAAGTGGTTAGTGCTGAAAGAAAAGGATTCGGCTCCAGCTATTGAATCATTAAAGTCCAAGATATTTACCTATTTACTTATTCTATATTCTATATTTTCTTATTCTCTATCTCCAAATTATTGCATAGCGAAACCAACCAAATGGTGAGTGTATTTAATGTGAGAACTAATTCAGTTCAGTGTACCAGAAAATAAGTGGCTAGCACTTACCTTTTCTTAAGCACCTTCCGCTGGTTGTAAATACAATGGAAAATTTTTAGAAATTCACCACTCGGATTTTTTGTTTATTGTTGCAGGAGTCAGGACCCTAGCCCTCAGGCTCGAAGCGACCATTTGAATCTGAAGTTCTGTTCTGGTTTTTAAGATTTTTCATTCTCGATGCATAATTATTTTTTTGCCATTATATGGTAGCGATTGATTAGATGAACATTCCCCATTCATTCATAAACAGTATGACCTTAACACGTTTTTACAGCTACAAAGCTATTCTAAATTATCGACCATTGGTGCTTTTTTTCGGTTCATTCACCAAAAAGCGGTCTGCTTTCAAACTAGTCAGTCAGCTCTTTCAATCTGTTCCGCTTATTTGAATCGTTACTTTGCTTTCTTCGCTGAACTCATTTTATTCTCTTTTTATTGCACCATTCTTTCATGGGAGCAAATCAAATCTGTTTTGATATCTATTCTGGCAATAAATAACATTTGAAAATAAATAGATAGATGAAGGGAATTCGGTTAATTAATGGCAGACTAATTTGGAGAAACTGTCCAGAGAATTGACTTATAGACTTTGGGTTTAACAATAACAAATTTAGGATTTCAAGCGAAGAAATTAATGTTAAAGCTATCGAAGCTATGCTATATGAAACATAAAATTTCGTGGCAAGTTTTTTAAATTATAAAAACCCACTCTATTTTGCTTTGTATTCAATGAGAAGAATTTTAAATTAATTAGGTATTTTCTGCTAACAGTCTGCAATGCTGATTCGGCTGAATTCACTGGCCTTATTTAGGAACCGAAGCATAGTATCCTGAATCTTGAACTACCACTCGTTTCATTTCATTTTCCCGGCTGAAATTCGACGAAATATTTTCCTCGATTCGCAAAACCATTCGCTGAAGAGAATCACATTCATAGCAGTTTTCCTTTTCATTAAAAATACTCAAATTTTCGTTTTAAAGTTGATTACATTCCGGATGGAAATTTTCTTTTGCTATAAAATAACGAAAATTGATTCGATCAGCGGAAAAGATCAAAAGTTGTGGTATTTCCTTTGTAAATTGCCGATTAGCAAGCGAAGAATCGTTCATTCATTCATTCATTCATTCATTCATTCATTCACTCATCCACTCGAGCAATATATTTGTTATTGCAGTGGGTCAAAAAAAGACCGTTGATGAAAAGACGGCGGCGAGGCATGTAAAAGCGAACCACTCAGCATGCCAAATTTCATCGATAGGTATAATAGCAGCGGTAACTTCAAATATCGGCACAGCCATCATACTTTCCCGTTAGATCCAATTAATCATAATACCCTTATTCTTAATATCATATTTGTTTATCTACTCGCCATCAAGGCAGACACATTTTCTTGCGTTGGATTCTGTGGTTCCAACTATTCCGTTCTTACAGTATTCACTTTCGCATTTGCTCCACTGCTTGATCCTTTCTCCAGAAAGCTAGGTGCCTTTTCAGCCATCTCGTCTTGACCTGTTCCCTTCATTTTATAAATATTTCTCATTTATTAGAGTCTTCCTGAAGATAATAAATATAAGTATTGTGTAAATTTTATAATTTTAGGTGTAAAGTGTAGGTTTTTAATTCCACTTATCAGGCTTCGGTTAAATCTCGCGAACATATGGTGTAATCCGAGAAATCTAGTTAAGGCATAATGATTTCATTATATTATCTCCACATTTTCGAATAATTTTTACATTGCTTGTTTCCAAATTTGGCATCTCATTTAATGTCATTTCAAAACGGCGCATAGCACCATAATCATAACAGATTTGAAGATTTGAACTGTTTTGTCTAGGTTTTTTTGGAAATTTGGCTTTTATTCTCGTGTCATATGGTGATTTTGCTGATATGCAGCTTTTCATGGATTTTTAAAAAGACAGCCTAATATTTGCCATGGTCAATAAAATGTCCATAAATTGTCATGGCTTTTTCCTGCATAGTTTTGTTGTTTTCATTCCCTGCAATTAGGAATTTCCAATATTAGGGAATCGATGGGATTTTGAAAGGGCTCGATGAATAAGTCAAATACTTATTTGTACCACTTTTCTTAAAATTTCGTATTCCAAGGGAATCAGTTGAAAAGAATATTTTTTTAGGGAGTCGATGCAAGAAAGACGTTGGAAATCCCTAGCTCATCTTTCGATTCCTTCTTTTTTTCTAAGGGTGTTCACCATTTCTGATTATTATGCTCCGTTGGTTGATTGGATCAGACAAACTTTGTCAAACTTTGCCATTTGGCGAATACAGAAGTACTGATGAATCGCCAGCATTACCTGGTTCTTTGAAAGAGTTGCCTGGAATAAAACACCTTATGCTCTGAAATGAGAGAACAACCCACTCAGCCATTCCATTCTCTTTCAAAATTTTTTCCGATTCCTTAGGTTCAAATTATTCTTAGTTTGCGTTTATCTTCGATCTATTTGAAAAATGTGAAAATTCGTTATTTATCATTTCAGAAGAAAAAAATAACGAAGATGGCTGATTGCTGCTGTGTACTTTGGGCGAAAAATATCGAAAATATATTGATAGATGGCAGTGCATTGGAAGAATTTAAATTGTGGATAAAAAGCGAACCAAATCAATCAAAAGATCCACTCGATTTTTATTTTGCCGTCAAAGCATTTAAGTATAAGCATTTTTAAAATTCTCTTTTTTTGATGATTTTGACCATAAATATTGTGCTTATCACTGATGTATTAAGTAAGTGGTTAGCTGTATTATTTCTGGTTACTCCGCTTGCTCCGCTGGCTGTTAGTACGATTAGAATTTTTTGTCAGGAAGTTACTTGACGACGAGTACAAGTCGGTGGTCAGCATCAGATTTTTTTATCAGATTATAAGTTCCTTTTAGGAATTGGAGATCTATTCATCCAAACAGTAAACTTGAAGCGACCATTTTATTCTAGTAATTTTCTATTTCATGTTTTTTTATTTTTCACTTTTTCTTGAAATTATTGTTTATAGAGATTTGGTACAATCAGAAGACTTAAAATCAGCAGAAATAGCTTGCAGAATTCATCGTCGATATATAAGGTCTTCTTTGTAGTTTTTTTCAAATATCATAATATATTAAAAAGATAATGTGGTCATTTTCTTTCCCTTATATCATCTCAATTTTATTTCCTAATAAATCATTCCAAATTATTATATAATCATTACAAATGATCAATGTTCTAATTCATTCGCTTTGGACTTAGAAATATGAAAAATGATTATATAATAAAAACCGAGGAGCTAATGTATCCAGATGAACCAGTCCAAGCAATAATGATGCAAGCTTTTAGGTGAAGAAGGTGAAAAAGGAAAAAATGATTAATGGGGAATGGTTAATGGAGCTGATATTTTTATGGGTGATTAACACAAACTATTTCTTGTTGATCAAAAATTTCTTCTAGTGAACGCTAAATGCCCACCTGTACTTCTATCTTCAGATGATTCTCTAGAAAAACCCACTCATCCTAATGGCCAGTGAACCTAATTAAAGAAGAAGTTTACAATAAGTGGTAATAGAAGATGGTGACAAATGCTTGTATATATTTGTATGTAGTAAATTTTCTTGAACAACGCTGCAAAAAATTTTTTTGTAGCCTGAGAAGCGGTAACTGCTCATTAATACCAGAGAATATTAGAAAAATGATGTCGGAACGAATCCGTAGTTTGCCTGCATATTGTTTACCTAAGGTAACGCTATTCGACCCATGTATTGAACATGTCTTCAATTATCTTCGCAAGCAGCATGCGTCATGGATAAATTCAGAACGTTTTAAGCAGGTATTGCAGAAGACATTTTTGTGGATTTTAGTGCATTAAATTTAAATTGCGAAATTTTGAACTTAATTTAAAGAAACATAATATTTAAGAAAATCTCGGATGCAGATCACAAAAAAAACATCTGAAACATCCTATTAGTTTGGTTTTGAAGAAGAGTTCATACGATTCTTGTTTCAGCTAGGATCTAGCATCATTTCTTCCAAAGTAAAATGTTGGTAACGGCAGCTAAATTTTTTTTTTTCTTGTATTTTCAACATTAAATCTCTGAAAGATAATCAATAGATCTGTTAACAGAAGAATATTATATGTAAATAAATTGCAATTACATCTCTTCCTTAAATTTTTTTAAAAATTTGCCTTACAAACCTATGGTTTTTTCTCTTTTTTCTGGATTTGATTAAATAAAAGATATGAATTTTTGTCATTCCTGGAATAAATCCGATAAAAAATAGGAAGAAAAAACAAGTTATGAGCTATTTTAGGCGAATGGTTCTTATTAAAACCCTCGTAAAACATGAGATCATTAATGGTTCATTTCTAAAGTTATCTCATAGGATGAATTATAAATTTTTCAAATTATAAATGTTAATTAAAATTCATCATAAAATAAAAGAAATAAATAAAATTCGAATACATAAAATCGGATAATGCTAGTTTTTAATCGGCTTTATTTATAAAAAAATTGTAAGGCCTAATAATCCGGTTTCTTTCCGAAAAATTTTGTTTTACATTCTGAAAGTTACACTGAAAAAACCAACTTTCTCTCTGTTTCAAAAAAGAATTAACAAGCTTCCTTGTTTTCTCTTTATGATGAGATAGATATTACTTCTGGATGAAATAGGTCTTATTTATTTAAATACTAAATCAAGCAAAAAGCCATGTGTTGGTGAACAACAAACAAAATTAAGCTTATAAAGAGAGGAAAACAATTTTAAGATTTTATAAATTTTCGAAGAAGGTTTATTTTTATGTATTTAGAAATCTTTTGAATCCTTAGTGGATATTCTTCTTAATGGCATCTTTTAGGATAATTGTCGTCTTGAATTAATATCTCTTCTTTATTTTCATAGCTTCGTTTGAATTTTTAAATTTAGCTTCGATTTCAATGCGTAGCAAAAAGAAATGAGTTTGTACCATCGACATCAGCATGTGGCGATTTCGTTTTTAGTTCAAATAAAGGAATATCTGCAGTCAATAATTTAGCTTATGAAGTTGTAAGGAAAAATTCCAGATTGTGAGTTTTCTTAAAGTTATTTCTTTAGTCTATCTGACTTATCACTCTACATGATATTTGAAGTTTTTGAGATGAGCTTAGCATTGTCGTATGTTTCCTGTCCTTTCTTTTTATTTTTTCTTTTTCTTTTTTTATCATACTTTTTCCTTGCCGAAACACGAAGAATGAATACATTTCCGGCTGTTGCTGGCGATCGCTTCTTTCCTTAGTCCCAACAAGTCAGCAGAACGAACTTAACCAGAAATGACTCTTTAAAAAACTGCATATTCATAACATATGTTCCCATTCACATCCCTTGCTATTTCCCGCCAGTAAACATATGTCGCCGTGAGTCAAATAACTGGAAAGTGGCATTCATTCCATAATATAAATACCGGAATTTCTATTTTTGATTTTTTATATTTTAATAGGACAATTTCAAATTTATATTCAATATTCATTTATGCTGATTTTTTGTAGGATCCGAAATTGATCATGCACCATAAGATCAAGTGCCTTAATTCTTAGTGGATTAATATTTGTTAATGGAATGTTTCAATTTTAGAAAACTGCAAAAAGTGTCGCAAAATTTTAGTGGACTGACATCAACAATATCAAATAAAGACCATTCAGCGACTAGTTCATCTAGCGACGAATGTCATGGAAGAGTGAGGAAGAAGTCTGTCGATCGTAATTTGGTTAACATTTTTATATTGTAAAATATCGGCGGGATAGAATAATCGCGAAAGACAGTTCTAAACTTCTTAATTTCTGTTTAATTCCTTATCTGTCTGAATTAGTTAACGAATATTTCTGAAAATAGTATTTGTTCAGTTTAAACTGAACAAATATTATTAAAAATTGCAATGATATTGAATTTTAAGCAAACAACAGCTATGATGGATGGTTTCGATTATCGACATGATAGACCAGAAGAAAGGGAACGTTTTGCAGGAGTACTTAAGGACAAATTACAGCATATGTTGTTGGAACTTACGACAACATCAAAAGATTCCACCGAATCATTTGTCACGTTATTTTTAGTATATTTGTATTTGCTTACAACTACAAATACTACTTGTTTGTAAAATAATAAATTTATTAAACTATATATTTAGCTTTTTTAAGGCTTGGTTCTTCGCATAAGTCGGTAGCAAATTCAGTGTTTTTGTTGGACCATGAGGATGAAATAGATTCACTGATAAGTGATTCGGATGATTCGGTTGTCAAATACGAAAAAAAATTGAGTGCAACTATAGACAAAAATTCGAGAGAAGAGAAGCATAGATCTGGTACTTTCATTGATATTTTTTCTTTTAGCAACACTCGCAATCTCTTGCTTTACTGCGTTGATTAATTGGGATCGTTTCTTTAATGTGCGTATAAAATGGGGTGAATAGAAGTATTCATCCTTAAGCCTACTGGTCGTAAATTGACAAATTTGGGATTTGGGATGTCTTGGTGGTTCTGTTTTTTCTTTTTTCTATAGAAATCATTTGAAATCTTTTTCACTTCTACATGTATATTTATTACTCAGCCTTCGAACTCTGAGACCTCTGGTGGAGCACCTGAGGTTAAAGATAGCCCACATCACCCGTAGCGAATGAGAAAATGATTTTACTTTTACTTATATATTGGTTAAATTTTTTTTCAATTTCCTTTCTCCATTATAAACGAACATACATGCCATAGATGCCCATAGATAATTTTATCAATTATTTTGCCATTTAAATATTATCGGGTATAGTCGAAAATTTGAAAACCCAGTTGTGTGAATCATTTATGAATCATTCTAGGATCAACTTCACCTATCCGATTTCAACCAAGCTTGGAAAACCGAAATTCTAATCCATACGGACATAATAAATTTGCTCCACCACCTGGTGGTATAAATTTGCAACGATGTTCTACTCTCTCTACTTGTTCCAAGATAGTCCGAAACGAAACTCCAATCTCGAGGCAAATAGAATTTCCGATTTCTTTTCAGAATAATTTTCGAGATTTTGCTCTAAAGGCTAAAAAGGGTTTTTTAATATGCACTGATAAGTTTGCTTTTCATCTGGATTTCTGGACTTTATATTCATTAATAGATTTTTTTTGAAAAATATAAAGAAAATTTATGCTATGCTTTTCAGCCCTGGAAATGATGTTCAGCATTTATCAGATAGTTCAGGTTTCTGTAGTTCTGAATCAGCAAATATAGTGAATAGAGCTGCTCTTTTTCAAAAAGCGAGGAATATGGCATCTCAGGCAATATTTCTTTCCCAAGGTAATTTAGTCATTTCAATTTCTATTTCACTTTTTTTTAAAGATTAGTAGCAGATTTGCAGACTGTGAGATGCGTATGGATCGACGGACAAGCTACCCGCCGTTATCGCAGCTTTCCAACTCCACGCTAATTTCGTTAGTTTTTTTCATTACTCGTTATCATAACATTTTTCGGGAAGTTGGACGATGCTCAAATCCAACAAAGTTATTGTGTTGGTGAATTTTTATATTTTAATGGGAACGCTAACCTAGATATGTCTGGAATGTGATCGATGTTTTTTTTTAAGAGCACTCATCATTACTAGCTGGTGTAAACCCGCTGCACAGGATCAAGAAAAAATAATATTTAAAAAAAAATAATTTTATTACAATGGATATTAAATTTTCGCAAATTTTTTATTCTACATTTTTTAAGTAATAATACAAAATAAAGTAATAAAATAAAAGTATTTCTCGTTCTTCTATCTCCGCTGGTTGTTAGTATGGTTTTAGAAATTTTTGCCCAAGGAATCGTTTAGCGATAGAAAGGCTCACCAGCACTAGCTGAGTTTTTTAATGGCACGTACTCTTGCTCTCAACGTAATAATTTAGGCTACCACCAACATCGCTGTATTGGTATAAAAAGGTAATCGTAAAATATCGCAGCAAATCCTCTTAAAATTATATATTTTAGGCGCAGAAATGAGCTCGAATCTTTATACTTATCTAAACCACTAATTATTACTTATCAAGAAGAAAATTCGGAAGCACCCTTCGTAGCAAAGATAAGCGGAAGAGGCATAACTTATCGGGATTTTCGTCGATACTTTGGAATTCCTTCACGAACTAGCAAAAAGTCAGTCAAATTTTCATTTCATTTTAAGTTTATTCTCATGTAGAGAAATTTTTCCAACCAAATTTGTTAAAAAAATGTTTTTAAACAAGTACATATTCGATTAACAAATGTTGTTCTATACTGTTCTACTTCATCTGACGTTTTAATAAAAAATTTTACCTAATTGTCGATCTGCAGCCTTCTATATCCGCATCCATTTAATGAAGTTTTTGATAAAGTTTTTGATTGCAGATAGACCTTAATGTAATTATTTAGGTGATTTTAGATTTTTTTTCAAAAGCGAATGTGAGGATGGCTCAGCGCTTTATCAATGGACCGTAATATCAGATGATAATATGGTTTTACCGGTATTTGAGGGCCGAATCACTGCTGAGTGTAGATCATTTTCAGAGTCGGATTAAATTTTAATCGTCTATTGGTCTATTTATGATTTTTTATGGTTTCATTCGATCTGAACTTAATTTGCACATTTTTAAAATAAGTTTGCGGGTTTTACTTCTTCGTCCTTGTTATTTCATATTAACTAAGAAGAGAAAAAAAGTCATTTATAATATTTACATTTTCAAATTTCTATCTAATTTGTTCCTGATCATATCATGCATATATTTATTTTTTATTAGATGGGCTATTTTTTCATCGAACCACATTTGTTTCTTTGTTATTTTCAAACTTTAGTCTTCAGAATGATTAACTGGACCTCTAGCGGATTTAATTAGGTCTAATTAGCCATTCGGTTGAACTTACCAGTTATTTATCATAAATCTCATCAATAAAATATGAAAATAGCCAGTTATCTTATTATTTCTTCTGCGATTCATTCTAAATATTCTAAATAATTCTAAATAAAAATTGCTTTTATCTGAAAAAAACCGTTTGCACAGTGAGGGAATATTGTTGGTTCGAATTTAGTAAGGTGTAGAGCCTTAGGCAATCACAAGATTCGAATTGCGTTATTTTTTATAAATTAATTTAATCGTCGATTTTCTTTTTGCTGTTTTTTCATTTATCTGGAAATGTGAGAAGTATTTTTGTGAGAAAGTTCCAATACAAGGTCATTCGCAATCTGGTTATTATTACAATATATATTCTTCTTCTATATTTTTCTGAATAAATGTTGACATTTTACGTTTTTTGTGTGAAAAACAGAATGAATAAGTGAATTTGTAACTAAAAAAATGCTATTTATTATTATTATTTATTATTATTTGTTATTATTATTATTAATTATTGTCATTTATTATTATTTATCATTATTATCATTATTATTATCATATATTATTATTTATTATTTTTTATTATTTTTATCTTATATTTATATTATTTTATTATTTTTTATTTTTTTTTACTATTGTTGTTGGTAATATTTATCATTATAATAATAATATTATTACTAACGTTATAAATAATGTTACAAATATGACTATTATTATTTTATTATTATTAGTATTATCATTATTGCAAAAAGATTTGGTTCAAATAGTAGCATTTCTAAGTATTATATACGACTGAATATTTAAAGTTTCCAATTATACCATTGATTTGGTTATAGACATTGCTTGAATATTTAAGAAATATAGGTTAGTCTAGAGCATGGCATTAGAGCCTTACGCTGATGTTGTTGCACTAGCAATTATAGGCAACAGATGCTAGACGAGGTGTCGATAGCAGTAGCAAAAATTGGCCGACAAGAGTGGAAGATGTCAGAAAGCTAAATGCTTTTGACCCTTCTTGCCTAAGCTATATTCTACATCCCCGTCAGATAGTGTCTTGCATCCAACTTCACCCTAATACCATCTGCATATCGTCATAAAGCAATGTTTATTTAGCTATATTTTTCGCCCACCATATTTGCTCTCTGAACTCTCTAGAGGACCCACCAAAGCCTGGGTCGAAACGATCAAAGGAGATCTTTAACGCATAAGCGGCTCAGCGATATACGAGCTTGAAAGGTGAAAATGGGTTCAGTCACTTTCAGGATTAGATTGAGAGGCATTCCATTGCTAGAAGAAACGATGGAAAAATTACTTAAAATCTATGAGCCAAAAATTATATCTAAGGTTTATATTTAAGGTCTATTAGAATAAATCATTTCATGCAAAAAATTACTGTATCTAATTACTATATCTCGCCGTATTGTTTCAAATTTTTGAACCAGTTAGCATATTTTAATCAATCAAGAAAATTATCGAGAAAAAAATCGAAGGGAAAATAAGGAGAAAATTGCTGTTAAAATCGAATATGTGTGGTCTAAAAATTTCCTAAAACAATAAAAGTAAAGCCGAAAAAAGTGTTCTAAATATTGGCCACTCATCTTTCCCTTATCATTTCAGTAAGATATATGATAAGCTCATTTTTCCATTATAGAAAATTTCAGAAATACGATTTTTATAAGATAAACATTTTTACTTGTCTATGATCCTAGCACAATCTTTAGGCCAACTTGCTGAACAAAATGCAATATTGGAATACTATGTGCAGGCAAATTAAAATACCCATCATCCTTATTACAGTTATAATAATCTAGAATGGATTCGGGACGCTTGGAAAAATCAATTATTGATTTTTCCACTCTTGCTCGAATCCTTTCTTTCCTGATTCATCGGATAAATCCAACACCAACCGTATGCCTGAAATCTTTCTCATAGTTTTAACGAACTCAAAAGGCAGACAGAACGAAAGCAGAGACGATTCGGATTTCATTGGCTGTGGCAGATCTATGGTTTCAAGAGATTCACGATGTTGACTCGCACTCGAGCCATATTTGAAACGAATGTCAGTCGTACCGCTGTGAAAAAATTTAAGAATGCAATAAAATACGGTCATTAAAACGTATAATTTAAAGTGAACTTGTGAACAAAAGCACCCTCGATTATTTATAAAATTAAAAGCATCACATCATTTATTAAGTAAAATGAATAACAAAGGCAACTCTGGAACAAATCTGAAAGCTTCTTATTAGAATGACCAAAACGAAATAGCTATTTGGGTAAAAATTTGGAAATTTGGATGAATCATATTAAAACGACTCATTGAAGACAAATGTGCGATAGAGAACAGTAGTAGCATAAGCAAAGTATTAAAATATTAGTATTAAATATACTATATTTTATAAAAAAATTAAAATATACAAATTGCCAAGTGACCTCTCTTGTATATAAAGAATGTTTAAGAAATTTCCATAGTGCCATTCATAATTATTTTTCAAATAAAGAAGAGCAACTTTTAAATATTAATAGCAATTCTTTCTGGACCTGATCAAAAGAAAATTTGCAAATCCACGTAAACAGTTAATTCTGCAACATAATGATAATGTGATCACCTCTGATATTGATATTGCAAATATATTTAATCAATATTTTTCTAGTGTAATTGTTGAGGATAATACTCACACTTCTTGTTTTAACGTAAATCGAATTTGTTGCACTTCTCTCGGTGAGGTTGAAATAACACTACTGGATGCCTTAAATAGATTCCATCTGGCCACGATAATATTCCACAAATAATTTATAAAAAGTGTGCAGTTTCACTGAGTCTTCCCCTATTTTTAATAAGGACTTAATTTATGAAATCTGGCCTTAATCCCAAAATTTGGAAATTATCTTATATAATTTCCATTCATAAAAAGAAAACACCTATGACCCTTCTAATTATAGACCTGTTAGCCTAACATGCGTTGGTAGCAAGGTACTCGAAAGGTTGATTTATAACAAATTGGTTACTTATCTTGATGCAAATAATTTTAATCCCCTTATCAGCATGGCTTTTGTGCAAAAAAATCTACTTCTTCACAAATATTGGCAAATCTTTCTGATTGGTCAGTTGACAATGGATTCATCAATTGACAATGGAAAAACAGTATCATTTGTGTATCTAGATTTGGCTTTTGATACTGTTTCCCATAGCAAATTATTGATCATTCTTAATAGTTATGGCATTACAGGGGCCGTTTATAACTGGGTGTCAGATTACATAATAGATCTTCACCAAGCCGTACACTCAATAACACTCTCTCTGATACATTATCTGTTAAATCTGGTGTTCCCCAAGGTCCATCGTTTTTTCTATTATATATAAATGATACCACCAATAAATTCTATCCTTCTATTTTAATGGTATTAAATTCTATTATTTATCTTTATGCTGATGATTGTAAAATTTATTCTCATGGTAGAACAGATAGCCTATCTCCACTGCAGGAGGACCTCAAGAATAGCCAACTGGCTATATGATAGACAAATTATCCTTTCCTTTCAAAAATGTAGCGTTATTCATATCAATTCTAAAGGATTTTCCTAATCTTATTATTAATTTCGATTTTCTTAATCTTATTATTAATGGCAGTATAATCGATAGAGTCTCACACATTTCCGATCTTGGAATAATCATGGATGAAAATCTCGATTTCGACCTTCATTGCAGAACCATGGTAAAGAAATCCTCAAAAATATTAAATTTTATTTATCGTTTGTTTAAGAACAAAACTGAAGATTTTCTTATCAAAATGTACAAAGTGTTCGGCCACTTCTTGACCACAATAATACATTTCCCGAGATATCGTAAATCGTAAAGTAAAATAATTGAAAGACTCCAAAAATATTTTATACGCCTCTCGACTAATTGCAGTTTTAATTACAAAAAAAAACCCTTACAATATAACCTGGATTCTCTGTCAGTTCGTCGTATTAAAGAAAATTTAATTTATACTTATAAGATTTTGTATGGTTATGTTAAACTAGATCGTTCAAAATATTATAATTTTAGGTTAAATTTAAATCCAACAAGAACTAATGGGATAAAATTACTAAAACATACGTGTAAAACTAAGGACTCACGATTTCTTTATTCATAATATTAATTACTGGAATAAACTACCGAACGGAGTATTAAAGGTGAAATAATATAGCTTGTGCGCCATCCCTAGCTATTTTTAAAAAAAGATTAAATAATATCATTTATGATATTATTTAAAAAGTTCATGCAGGAAATGTGAAATTTTGATTTTTACCATCCGATTATAGTTATTTCGAATTGTACTAATTATATTATTTTGTAATTTCCTCTTTATTTCATTTTTAAATTGTTAATTTATTTTTATTTTTTATTTTTATCATTAATTTTTATTATTTGTTATTTTAACTGTTGTTATTAATACAAGGCGTTTACGCCTTGCTTGGCTGATTTTCAATAAATAAATAAAGTATTAAAGGTGAAGAAATAAAAATTAGCCAACAATTTTTCAAATTTTTGGGATTATCGTTAGATGAGAGAAAAAGATCATCAAACTAATAAATGAATGTGAAGAATTTATATAGTTGAACTGATGGCAAAAGTGATCTCATACAATCATTTTATGATCGTTAATACAAACTATTTTTGTAATACATGAGCCAGAATAAAATTTGATGATCAAAAATAAAATATGATATATTCATATTTTAGAAAGAAGAATAAAATAAATTCTCGCTGAAACTTATTTTATTTTCTTATTATTTTATTATTTTATTTTAGTATAGTATTTTATTTTCTTCGCTTCGCTTTTATATAAATTCTTCTATTCACCATTTCAAACATAGCTGGCTCGACTGATTATTAAAAAGGCACCCACTTCGTCACCACTTAGCACAAATACATGTACGTATTCGATTACTTATAATAATAAATTCGTTAAAGAGCAGAAATCCAGCATATGCTAGTTTAGCTGAAGTAAACATAGCATTTGACCACTTTGCCTTTAATTAATGAAATATTAAAATCGCGACACTTTATCTATTTTTTATCAAGCTGCATCACTTTAAAAAATAAATAAATAAACGAATAAATAAATAAATATGCAAAGAATCACCGAAATAAATAAACTAAATAATGTAAATAATTTTAAGAAGAAAATGGAAATTTTTTAACTCATTATTTAACATTGAATAGTTAATTAAAACAACCATTGATTCAAAGCTATTTTTTGGCGAACGTGCAAAATTCTCTCGTAAATTTCATCATTTTCATTTGACAAGAAATGATAAATAGTGTAATATTGATAATAAATAGCAAAAAAGAAACAAAATTCAGAAAATTCAAAACAGTGAAATTGGTATAATTACAATCTGAAATGAGGCAAAATTATAGGTGCAATTTATATTATGTTAAATGAAAAAAACTTCAGGTAAAATAATCGAGTGGTTGTTGCTTAGATTATCATCTTGAGCATTAGTTGTTCGGATCTTCTTATCCTCAAAAAGAGTAGAGAGCAGGGATATAAGAGACCATCAAGAAGAATCATTTAAAATCTAATCTAGAAAAATTTAAAAAAATTAACTTTTTCAGACAGAGTTAGACAAAATAAGAAATCCCAGTTTATTTCTGCGAAGATAGAATTAATGATTTCATAGTCATAATAACGGTAATTTCTAGAAAATCTCGAGGAAAGTATATAAGTATATAACGGTCTAATTTTAATGAAGCATGAGTGCTATTGTGATCATTACAAAAAGGTCCCAAGACTTTAATGTTATAACAAGAGAAGTAGAAGTAGCTAACACAACATCTAATATTTAGTGGCAATCTTAACATATTGTTCTAGAACTATATAAGTACAAGTACAAACTTTCTGAGAGTCCTCATCAAATTTGCTGCTATTTTTCAAATAACTATTTTCCCAATCTATGTGCATATTAAGATCACCAATTACATAATCAGCACCAAATAATTTTAGTCTGAATAAAAGGTAGTAAAGATCCCTAGTGAATTTGCTTCCATAGCCCGATGGGCGGTATAGATTTTAAAAATATTTTTGTTATGATAAATTTTAATCATCAGAGATTCAAAAGAGGAACAAACATAATCATCAAAAGTTACAAATTCATAATAATCAGGAATAAGCGTGATAAGCCTACCTCCACAAGTATTTAAACTGTTCATTGTTCTGCCTTTGCGTGATACTATAAATCAGTCGAAGTTCCCGATTTAGTTCCCGATTATCAGTGGAGTCATCTAACGTTTCATTGATAATACTATTTGGTTATCAGTTAGTAAGAGCTGTAAGTCATAAAGTTTACATTTTAAACTTCTTGCATTAAATATATATATAAAGATAAATATATATAAAAATAAATTATTTCCTATCTTTTTAACCTTACTTGTCCTAGGCTGCTGTAGACTGATGAAAAAAAGCTGGAATCGAAAAATTATTCGTCATTGGCGAAACCATTGGCATGGCAGCCTGAATTCCACTATTTGAAGATTTCTAACTACACTATGCCTGCAATCCTGTGGGGTTTGAAGACCTTTATTAGCACTATAATAATATGATAATATGGAAGACATTCGAAAATTTCTCAGCTTCTAAGATGAATATATAGAAGTACGACTGGCAGAAATAAAACTTTTGCAAGGATGTCAAGAATATGTGTTTAAATGGATGTCAAGGATTTTTTAATGTTCGTTGGTTATAGCAAAAAAATTACATTGATCAAAAGCGATCGAGGATGTATTTTTAATCTAAATATGCAATATCATGGATAACGTATATAATTGGCATAATAGAGTGGATATCATCCATTCAGTATCATTTGTTATAATTTTTATTTGGAAAAGAAAGCCTCAATATTAGCATCAAATTGTCATTGTCTAAATACAAAATTTTGTTTACCATTTCTTTATTCAATTAGATAATTAGATAACTATTATTTATTAAATAATTTATTGAATTTTCTTAATAGTTAAGCGATGTGCAGAAAAATTTTAAGATTTTAATATATTTTTCAATATATTCTTTTAATTTAATTAAAATTATTTTCTTCTTTTGAATTGCTTTAAGTTTCATCAAATTTATTGATGCGTAAGGAAATCCGAGTAGAAATTGAATAAAATTTTTTCGTTGTTATTCTATTCTCAAAATTAAATCCTTTAAAAATCATTTTATTGAAAATAAATCTTCCATTGAACGAATACGCGTTCATCCACTGTTATAATCTTCATTGCAATTCTCTCGTATTTTTGTCATTTTTATTATTTTACGTCAAAAGTTGTAAAATTAATCAATACAAATTAAAAGTATAGTGGAAATATAGTAAAATTTTATTTTTCAATCATTTTTGCATTAATTTAATTTTTTTTAATGATTGGAACAATTGATTCTGTGAGGAATAAAAGTTATAAAGCTATAAGCATAATTCTTATTTAAAGATGGGCAGAAAATATTTACAATCCGCATATTCATTAATTATGCTTTAATTAATAATAATTGAAAAACAATAATTTCATATTTTTTTTGTTTTAGAAATTTTTATCGCGCTTATCATTTCGATTTGTCTTATCGATGCCAAAAAATTTCAGCTATTTCTAAGGAGTTGTGTTAAAGACATATTTCTATCCTCGGGTGACTCCTTGATAAAAATTTTTTCTCATATTAACAACCAATCTATTTAGAACTGACCAATTTCATAGGGTTCCTGAAAAATGCGAGAAAAATTAAGAAAATCGGAAATCGCTATCTTGAATGAATAAATATGTTGTTATCATGCAGGATAACCGAGCGACTCGGATTATGTTTTGAGAGGCAAAGGTTCTGGTCCTGATTAAAAAGTACAAATGATGCTGACGATCCACCTGCATTTCTATCGTCATGTAATTCCGTAGCAATATTAATAACCAGTAGAACTAGTCTAACCAGAAATGATGAATGATAGCCACTTATTCAAAACTACGATTTTATATGTTAGTTATATAAATTATTTAGTTATTATTTATTATTTATTTAGTTATTTAGTTATTATTTATTTATTATTTATCTAAATATTAAATTTAAATTTATTATTTGATTGCTATTTGATTGCTATTATCGAAGACGAATTTTTATTTACAAAATAGTTTTTGAAATTTGGCAATAAATGGTAATTTTATTTCGAAAACTTATTCATTAGATGAAATTGAGACAATTAAAAACTTTGAATTCTTTTCTGTTGACAGACAATATTTAATTTCTTTCTTGCTTAATTTAACCAATCCTATTTGATAAGCTACGATAATTGAGTGGTCGAGTAGTATACTGTTTTGACTAAGATCAAACCATCATAGATCCGTGCATTGGCCTGAATATGACGCTGAAATGAACTCTGGATAGTGCCGAGGTATTTATACTTTTTTCTCATGTGAGTCTATGGCGAAAGGATATCCTAATTCGGAATCAGCCAAACCAGAAAAAGAGTCAATACGGTTGGAAGAGATGAAGGCAATTAGTCATTTTAAGTTATCCTGCAATTTATATATATAATTTATATATAATTTATACAATTCTTAATTTTCCAGCTTGTATACAAATGTTGTAATTATTTTCTCATTGATTCTTCCCTTAAAATGGCTTTATTTTAAGTGAGTGAAAATTTAAATTTTTCTTAGTTCTTATGGAGTAAATAGGAATGATAAAAAATAAAAAAAATAGAAATAAATGATAAAAAATAAAATAATTTTGAAAATTTTCTGCTTCTTTTTCATTCATTGTTTTACCGAAAGCTAGAAATTGCCTTTTTGGATAAATAAATATGTCCAGAAAATATGTCCAAAAATTTCACCATTTATTTTTGATTCTGCTTTTCTTTAGTTCTTCACTTTATTTTGTTTTAAAATTTATGACGATAAATTATAAATAAATAATGAGTCGACTATTTAACATAAATCGCACTATCTGAAAATTGATTTGAGACTTGTTCTGCCTACTAAGAAATGAGATGTTTCTTCGCTAAGAAATGATCCAGAATTATTTAATAATTATTAATTGTCATTGTCGCCGAAACCAACAAGATACGCATCAGAAGTTCAAGAACCAGGCTATCTGATGTGGGCTACTGGAGCGTTAAGGGTTAAAAAGGAACAAATTTTACGTGGAAGATAATCTGGAATTGATGGAATGCTACTATATTAGAATCCACGCCTGTTTAAATTTTTGAACTTCTTACCACGCGGTATTTTATATATATATATATATATATATTGGGAGAAGACATTCATTACCGGCCACGTAAGAACGACGCTAACGAAGATGAGACGTTGACGAAAACCCAATGCCACCCAGATCGCCAACCTATTCCCTTATTTTTCTCCTTCCTACTTCCACCTTCTCTTCAGAATAAACCCAAAATGGCCAAAATGGTATCTTGGGCGCTTGTATTCGTTTTGAGATGGGTGGTGGGGGGAAAGAAGATTCATGTTTGTCTTCCATTCTCTCAAAATAGAAGATATCTTTATTATATTTCTCTACTCGTGAGCACTCTACTATAGTTCTCTGATTTTTTATATTTTTTCCAACTCTTGCCTCTCTTAATTTCTCAATATTCTCGCTAGAAAAGAGATATGTAATAGATGCAATAGGTTTATTTGCACATATTTGCAATTTCTTCGCCATTCGACAATAAAGAAATCGTAGGGAAAAAGCCTGCAAACAGCTAGTGACTCAACGTTTCAACATATGCATTATATACCAGTTCCAGAATATTCCGAAAGAACAGGAAAAAAGTGAAAAAAGTGATGTGCATACAGCAAGCTGGGAAGCTGGAAATTGCTTTTCAGCATCTTTGTTGCAAATCAGAGCAATTGACATGAGGCAAAAAAGTGAATAAAGTGACTGTAATTAATCATCGAGATTGACCACAGAGGCTTAGTGAAATACCACCAAACTAATATACTTGAAGATGCAAACAAAGTCCTCGCAACAATTTTTACTATCACTATAACAGAAACTAATGAATTGGTGGACGCCACAGCCACTGTAATTTTGGATATACTGAGACATAAAATTAAAAAAAAAAAGCTATAACTGACGCGGAAAAGGAGGCTGGAAAATTAGACTAGAACACATCGCAGAGAAATTAGAATTATAGAAAGGTATGAAGATCTAAGCAAATACATTAGAGTAGGCAGAGGCTGAGAAGATAAACGTGAACCATCTAAATGCACTCTAGTGCAACAATGTGGTAATAACACAGTCACTAGTGGCAGGAAATATACGAAAAATAACCAACGCAAAATGGCTGCAAGATCTGAAAGTCCTCAGAAATCACAGCAATCCTCCAGAGCAGGAATCAGCTACCATCACAGTTGCTGACATACAATAGAACTCAAAAATATGAAGAGTTGAACAGCATCTGATGTGGGCATGATTCAAATCTACTGGCTAAAGAAACTAATAGCGGTTCATGAGATGAACCAGCTAGCTCTCACCCAGACTGGTTAACAAGAAGAATGAATCATGAGAAACATTCATTAAGTGAACAACATTGTCCAACTATCGACCAATAGTTTGCCTACCCACAAATACTCGAAATATGGAAAGTCTTCAGGCATCACAGCCATCAAGACCATATGAGCCAGGATATGAATGCAGTTCAAAAAGGCATTGGGAACAATATCACAGGTCCCAAACACCAGTCGCTCTGATTCAAAATCGCGACAGATCAATCTGTCTACAAATCTGTCTTTGGATTGACTATAGGAAAGCCTGTGATTCAAAGTCCCATATATGGGTTTGTGACTCTGACTCTCAATGGGACTAATAAAACACTTGAAGTCAACTCATAACTTGCACAAGTAGCTATCAAATGAGGATATATCAAGGTGACGCATAATTTCTGTATGGTGTAAGCCCCCTCAGTCAGATAATCACCAGAAGTGGATATAGCTACAAATTCAAGAGCACGAACCATCGTACCATCAGCCATCGTCACTACATGGATGATATAAAGTTATATACAAAAAGTAAACGAGAAATTGACTCGCTTATCCATCTAACACAGCAAGGACACTGGAAAATCATTCGGGCTAGAGAAATGGCCAAATGGTAGTAAAAAAAGGAAAAATAATATTTACTAATGGACTAATGGAGTGTACCATCAGAATATATAGCAGACATACAGACTAGCTATAAGTCCTTAGCATCCTACAATCACATGGCAACCATGATGAGAAGGCAAGAAAATCTGCAATATTTAAGTACCATCAAAGAATAAATCCTGAAAAGCTAGCTTAATGCGAAAACAAAATCTGTACCATAAATATGTTCGTTCTGCAAATAATCAGGTGGGCAGTTGGCATAGTAAGATAGAAAAGGAAGACATGGAGATTGCTGAGATTGTGTAGACCCAGAAGCTCTCCAAGTCTAGACAAAGACTGTGCACCAGCGCTTGATAAGTATAAAAGGCTCTGTCTTAAATGAAACCCAAAGCATTTATTCAAGCAATATACCAGCAAGATGGTATCAGTGGATGAGATACTGGCACTTACATTCATTGGAAAAAGACCAAGTAGAGGGAATATCATGGCAACCCCTCCATGGAATGCACCACCAATAGATAGGTGAATTATCTTATATTGAGAAATTCTACCATCGATTGGAAGCAGCACAAGAGAATGTACTAGTATATAACACCTCCAATGAAACAAGACTACTAGACAGGATTCTAGATGCAGATTGTGCAAAAACATCCCAGAAACAGTCAAATAGTTGCTGTGATAGGAACAAAAGAATGCAGGATGCAGCATACATTGAAGGGTATAACCAAATAGCTGACTTCATCTACAGGAATATCTGCTCGGTATATAGGCTCTTCCAAGACTAGATGGGAGATTCTTCAGAAGACGAATAAAGCAAAGGTCCTGTGGGAGTTTTTCATCCAGACAAATAAGTATTGACCAATCAACCAGACATTATAGTAATAGACAAGAATGAGAAATCAGCACTGGTGATAGTTTTAGCAATACCAAGAGACAGAAACGTTAGGAAGGGAATATGAGAAGTTAGAGAAATGATAGAAACTGGAAAAGGAACTACAGAAGATGTGGAAAATAAATCCCAGTAATAATTGAAGCACATGGAACTATGACTCCTAAACTAGAAAGATGACTTCAGAAAACTCTAGGAACGACATCAAAGATCCCTATCCAGAAGGTCGCAGCTAAGAATAGCTAAGATATAGCTACTGCGCAGGGCTTTTAATTTCAAGCCTCTGGTAGATATTGAGGATGACCCTTACCACTCACAGAAGATAAAAAAAGGTTTTGCTTTCGCCTATTTTCCTTTCTTTCCATGACAAAGATATATATTAATACGAATCATATTTATATATATATATATATTATTATTTATTATATATATATATATATATATATATTATTTATACATTTAAAAAACTTTTCACTTTTCTCTTACTTTGTTTTTTCAACCAGCACTAACTGATGTGGAAATGATATATATATATAAGACAAAGGGGCAGTTCAGTGGAAAAAAGAAAATCCATGCCATAAATATATACGCAATTTGTGTTGTAAGATGGATAAATATGGATACATAGAGGCTGCTGGTGTAAAGACCAGGAAATTTCCCACTTACACTCTAAGTCCAATATCCAAAGGCTGTACGCTAGCCGAAAAGAAGGCGAATGGTGAAAGACACTATGAAGAACGGGTCTCGAAACATTCAGAAATATATCAACAAGATGCACGAAAGGATGAACTGCTGAAAGAATGTCTGAAGTATATGCAGACATTAGAAAATGATCAAGCAAAGGAAATACCATGGCAAAATAAAGCCCTCCATGGATTGCACCATTGGCAGATAATTGATATTGCGAAATCCTACTAGTGGTTGGAGAAAGCCAAACTAAAAGTCATTACTGAGGCATAACAGAACAGGAGCAAGCACCAGATCTATCTCGACACAAGGGATACAGATTGTGCAAAAACGTCTCAGAAACACTCCAGTACATAGTGGAAGATGCAAGAGGAATAACTGAAATGCAAAGGCATATAAGTAGCTGGCATCATCTACAGGAAAATATGTTCGGTATATACCTTACACTCTCAAGACAATGTGTGATTCCTCAAAAAATCGTAGAGAATAATAAGATGATGATTCTGTGGGACTTCCCCATCCAAACAGACAAACAAGCACTTGCCAATTAACCAGATATCGTGATAATAGACAAAAATTGGAAATCAGCAGTGTGATTGATATAGCAATACCAATTGACAAGAAACTTACGAAGAAAAAATATGAGAAGTTAGAGAAATACCAAGAGGAACTAGAGAAGATGTGGTAAGTAAAGGTCAAATTAATTCCAGTGATAACTGGAGCACTTGGTACCATGACCCCTAAACGTTGCTTCAGCAACGACATCAAAGATCTCTATCTCTACTATTAAGGAATAGCTAAGATGTGCAGAACCCTTAATCTTCTAGGCCTCTTGTAGAGCACCCAAGGTTAAAAGGATAATCACGACCACTCACAAGGGTAAAAAAGTTTTTTACACATTTTATTTATGATATTTCTACAATAAATATCTTTAAAATTGGTTTATTCGTTGATAACAAGGGAATAAAATAATTTTTCTTCAATTAAATCCTTTTAATTAAATCCTTCGAGAAACCGCTTAATTAAATCGTGCAAAAAACAAACACTTATTTTTCTTCTTGTAAATGATTTTTCAGGGTGAAATTTTCATGCTTTGTTTGCTGCTTTATGTAAATTTCAATTTATTTTTAATTTCAATTTATTGGTTATTTTTTCATAATTATTATTGAAAAGTTCTCACGTTTTCTCATTTTGAGAAATTTGAACTTTTATCATACGAACTTATCATCGCCGAGCCACTCTATATATTTCCAGTCGTGCCAATAAGCGCAACCAAGAAGAAAGATTTATTCATGAATGATTCGTTCATGAGTGATTTGCTATTAAAATAATATTCAATTGGTGTTTTTATTATTTCAACTTTATTTGTTAAAAAAGGAAAAAAATCCTAAAAATGACGTTAAATGACGTCTAACTGCCTGTAAAAAAGTTTTGTTTAATTTCCAATTTTAATTCATTTTCCATTATTCTTTTTTTAAATAGGCTTTGATAACAGAATTGCACTGCAGTGAATATGAATAATTGAATATGAACTGAGGAAATTTGGCTATAAATAATTGTAATGGCCTTGAAAGAGGAATTGACTTTTAAATCTAGCTTAAAACCTATGGGTTTATAGGTTCTTTTTTCTTTGAGAGCCCTCACCATTGGGTAAATTCGCTCCGCTGGTTTGTCGCACTGGACAAATACGCTATATAGTTCTTTGGCGATAAAAGTACAGGTGAGCCGCCAGTACCACCCGGACTTTTCGAACAGTTCTACCCTATCTATCTGGGGGGAATACAACCTCAGCAATGGTTCTCTAAATAGAAACAACCCACTGAACCATGCTACCTCCTAACAAAGTCTTCATTAGATTGACTTTTTATGTTGTTGAGATATGTTCCGTTTTTTAAATATTAAAAATTGATTTCAATAAATCCGCAAATAATCGGCAAAAATTATTATTTCTCATTAGATTAGCTTCACTGACTTTGAATAGCGTGAGGCAATTTTAACAGAGAATCATTTGGAGATAGAGATATATAAATCCCAATCACCCTAATTTTTTTTTAACCATCATTTTATTTTTGTTAAGAGAAGGTACGGAACCAATTCATAGCTGTGCACGTTTAAATTACATGAAAAAAATCAAAATAATTTAAAAGATAATCATTTCTAATTAATTTCATTGGTGCAGTATTTTGAGTGCGCTCGAATGAGAAACAGGAATCTGGTATTCATAAAGTTTAAGCTTGAGATGATGCCATCCTCAACCTTCGTTGAATGAATTAGCTGGCATTTGTTTTCGAATGGTACTCCGAAGAAAAAGATTCAAATTTACGACATACTACGGTTTTCTCAATGACAGATTTATTAGATTCAGGATTTATGAAATTACATAGATTAACAGCTCCTCTGCTCATTTTTAGACTCTTAATCTTTTAGCCTCATTTCTTCAAGCTTTTTCATCAAAATTTAATGGAGTATTAATTTATTAATTTGTCTCAATCAAGAGTTACATTTTAATCATTGAAGCTATGGCGTATGTCAACGCTCTGTTGATCCGACATCATGAATATTTGTTAAATTCGCAAAGATGGAAATATAAGAAAGAGAAACAAATAGCGTCGTATAAAGGGAAGGTGCTGAGGGCTGATCTTACTATTTGCAATATTTATTTTTTCGTCTATTTTCCACTATTTTCTCTTAAGATGTGGAAATTGAAGAATAGGAAATACGACAGATTACATGAAAATAACGAAGCTGAAAGAAATATGATTCCAAAGATATTCAATGTTCTTCAAACGTTCAATGAGCAAATTAGAGAATCAGTTACGAGAGGTTTAACTTTGGAAATTGAACATTCGCTGATAAGAAAATACAAGTAAGTTTAAATTTCACTTTCAGTAGTAAAAATCCTCTTTATTTGCCATTTATCGTTAATCGTTTATCGTTAATTTGACAACAACATCCTTTCTGTACGAATTTACACCAGAAACATTTAAGAACATTGAGGATCAAGTAATAACAATAACGGATTGAAGTTTTATTCATATATATATATATATATCTATATAAAATCATCTTTTATATGAGAAGTTCTTATCTGATGGATCATAGGTGAGGGAGAGGAATAATAAACAAAACTTCTAGAGACTAGTGATGGCCCTTTCTAAATAAAGGCTCGACCTTATCTTATCACCACATGCTGTACGTTAATCAACTGATCAACTGTACCTGGATTATAGTTTTTAGCAATTCACTATGAGAGCATTGTAGCTTAAACTGGAAAATAGGAAATGATGATTGGAGTTGCATAGGATAGTGAAATATAATAAGAAATGTTCAATTTCGTGCTAGAATTGAGAGCGTCGAATTAGATCTACCATCCGAGATGTTTTAATCTGAAGTTGAAGAATCTGAAATTCGGAAGAACAATTACTCATAGATGTGATTTTGTCAACTGTGGCATTGGTTCACCACTACCATCTGGTTATAATTTTTATTGATATATCTACTCGTCATGAGACGTCTTAATTTAAACAACACGCCACTCGATCATCCTCATCCCATTCCAATCTTTTCCCATTGTCTCATTGCATTATTATTCGCAATCAAATAAGACGAGTACTAAAGTTAAATTTCAAAAGAATTATTATTTGCCGAAGTTAAACTGTTTTTGTGCAAAATTAATCCATGAAAAAAGTATCAAAATGAAAAAATAAAAAAATGCTACATCAGAGGAATAAAATTTGCGAATCATACAGGAATCATAAAATATTATGAAAAAATTCATTGTGACATTATCATACTTTCTACTTTTTCATCCGTTTTTTATTCCCATCATCTAATCATTTAAGTTTACTTAAACTTAAAGTTTAGTAAAAGAAACATATACTATTTGTGCATTTATCTATTATACTTTTTTCTATTATTTCTTTCGTATCTCTTTTGTTATTTTTATATTATTATCACTGTTATTACTGCTATTGGTGTTGAGGACCCACACATTTCTTCGCCAAAGTGATATCCTTGCAAAAATTTCTCACCTTACTACATATGGTGAGCAACGGTTACTTATCACTTACTTATTTACTACTACTCTTACCGTATTATTGTTTTTGCCATCATATTACTTTTTTTCCTCGTTTTATTCGATTTTTTATTTAAATGTTTAAATATTTATTTACTTTTTAATATATTCTTTTATAAAAATTTATTTTAAAGAATTTTGGACTACTTGCGATTTTTAAAATTCAAAATGTAATAAATAAAATGCAAAGCACGTAAGATCACGCAAAAATAATGTATTTTTCTCATTAAAATACTTTTCAAGTGATTATGCGCGCTCATATGATTTTTTGCTATAAGTTGTAATATTTTTCGAGATAATTTCCTATCAAATTTATTTGATATTTTTGAGGAATGGTATTTATCGACGAACTTTTAGTGATTATAAATCATTTTGTCGAATTAAGCTAGCCATAATTACCTTCATTATCACCTCCCTTCGTTATAAATTTTGAATTTAGAGTTTTTATGCGTTTCTGATTTTTTTATTAAAATTTTTCTTCATTAGGTTTTTTTCACAAGAAAATCATTAGATATGGGATGCCTACTGGTCTGAATGATAAGCTTTTATCTCGTTTGCTGAAGAAATCTCACTTTATCCTAGTAAGTAATTGCTATTGGTACTGTGCTAGTGATTATCATGGATTAAAAAAAATTGCTATTTTCGGCGTTCTTCTTTGCACAAATGAATATCATTGGGTTAATTGACTAGTTTTAAGTTCTTTTTTTCTACAGCTTGATAGATTTTTAAATTATTTAAATATTTAAAGATCTTTGACTAATTTCTCTCTATTTTGAAATTTCAAAACAGAATTATAATCTTGTAAAAAGCCTGATGAAGCAAAATATTCGATAAGATGGAGAAGCAATTGTAATCCGTTGAAAAATAAAATTTTGGTAACAAATAAATATTGGAAATATTGTTACCATGGATGATGCTTTGGACCTAATCTTTGCTATCTAATGAAGAGTCTCGCCTCATCATAGTGATAGCGTCCCCAGAGAAATAAACAGTACTTGGTGCGGATATTCCTTCTTCGCTCTCATTATTACTGGTTACGCCACTGACTACAATGGCAAGACGGTTCTAAATTGCTCGATATCATGCTTGATATTAAAAGAAGCCACTTATTTTTGCATTGTCTAAATCCATGTATGCTAGACCACTTATATGTTTAAAATCTTTTCATTATGGCGATTTCTTTTAGCGGTATCAAAAAATAATGCAGATAGTGAGCGAAGATGGATACAATCATTTAGGATTTCATACACGCAGCGAATAAAATGAGTGGTCAAAGGTGGATAATTTCTATAATATCTTTCACTCTTACTGGCCATATTTTTCTGCTATGTAATATAAAAGAATGGTGCCAACTGCAGCCAGATAGATGCGAACTTTCATTTTTATGGTTTATGAAATGCAATCCGAAGATTTCCAATAAATAAAATTTTCCAGCGTTAAATCGGGAAATTCGTTCCATTTGCATTTACTTTTATTTTAAATTATATTTTGCCCGCCACGCAGATTTTCCTTTAAATATTCAGATACTGCAATAATAATTACGTCCTACTTCTTAGCCTTCCCTTGAAATAATGAAGTATTTCCTTTTTTTAAGTATTTCACTGCGAGTTTCTTAAGATAATAGCTTAGAGAACCTCAAACTTGGGTAATTAAACCTTTATTTACAATTATAATAAATGGAGTCCTATATACTATATAACTGTTAAGTTTGGCACACAAACGATGTGCGATAAGTGCACACGCAAACAGTGACTGATGTGATAAGCAAGCAACAACATACCTCACAAAATATCCTTTAACTGCCTCATCCACTCCTTTTCCCTTTTTTCTCCCTTCCTCTATCCTCGTTATAATCCCACTTTCCATTGTGATTCCAAAATGACTAATATTGGAAGCTGAGAGTTTGTACAGAGCTTGAGATTGGCAGAGGAAAAACTTTTTTTCCATTCTTCATCCTTTCACTTTCTCAAAATTTATTTATTGATGTCTATGCAACTATTGCTAATTGGTAATTGCTAATTGGTGATCGTATAATTTCGGCGATAATTTGCCATCCTCGTCCATTTCAATGCAGTTTTTTAAATCTCTTGCTGAGAAGAAATAGATATATCAAAGACGCATTGCGAATGACCAGCCCTAAATCCTGGGTTACGTTTTTAATCAATGATAAAGTTCTCCATCCCTGATGAATTGAATAAAAATAGTGATAAAATATTTTATTAGCACCTGATATAAGAGAAAAAATTTTCTTTTTATTTACAGCGAAAAGTGAATATTATTGGCGAAGTCATTATTAATTTATTCGGAAAACCGAAATAAGTTGTTAGTAAAAACATTCTTTCTTTTTCTAACAGCTCTCACCATTACTGGTTACGCTGACTTTGCTAGCTACAAGAGTAAGACGTCTCCAAGCTACTCAGTCCGACTCCATCGCTAGTGGTAATGGAAGCCATTCTTTTTTCCATCGTCTAAGTATATCGCTGGTCTCCCTATGTTTTTAAAATCTTTCCTGACTGTATCAGTCCAGGTTTTGATTGGTCCTCTTCGCTTTTAAAGCCATCAATCACATGTTTAGCAAATATCGAAATATGCGTCAACTCCTGTGGTGTACGACGTACCCTAACCAGCGAAGGCGACGCTCTGTGATAATATTATTAATGCAGGTGGTATTTGAGTGAACGTGGATACAATCATGTGCGATTTTATCTGCTCGGCAGACATGTAGGATGTACCTTAGACATGAGTGGTAAAAGGCTAATAGCTTCTTAATATCTTCTATTTTCATTGACCATGTTTCGCAGCCATATAGCAAGATCGAACGAATTCCAGCTATATGGACACGAATTTTCGTCTTTATGGTGATTTCGCAACGATTCCATGAAGGTTTCATAAATCGGAAAAACATAATTCTAGATGCCGTTATCCGGCTTACGATCTCATCCTTTGCCTGGCCATTTGGAATTAGAGTGAATCCAAGATATTTGAAGTCCAGCACTTTCTCAACCGGCAGTGAATTGATAAAAATAGATATTTTATCAGCATCTTGTATATAAGATGAAAATACTTTCGTCTTATTAATTTTGAATCCAATTTTCGCTGACACATTTTAAACATTATTTTCATTTGCTTATAACTCGGCAAAAAGGGCTACATTATCTGCGAATTCTAGGTCTATGATGCTATATTCTGAACTGATTTGCACACCTCTTGAATATCGACAAGCGATGTCCATTACCCAGTCTATCGCATAGTTGAATATTGTGGAGGAAAGGACGTAGCCTTGACGGACACCAGTTTTTATTTCAAAGGAATCTGTCAGTTTCCCATATACACAGATTTCCGCCAGAATATGCTGATAAAATGTCTTTATGAGTCGAATGATCTTCTCCAGGAGAGCGTCACATTCCATCACTTTCCAGAGCGCAGCTCTATTAATCGAATCGAAAGCAGTTGCAAAATCGATAAAGCAAGTGATGGTGGGTTGCTTGCATTTGAATTTTGCATTTGAAGCGATGTTCCAGCATCTTTCTTAACCTAAATATCTGGTCAGCACAACCACATCATGGTCTGAATCCAGCTTGGTTAGCGCATTCTGCTTTCGGCTCAAAGACTATTTTCTTCAGGAGTTTCATTAGTCTTAAGCTTATGGATTACAGAGGGTATTTACTCTTCTGTTGGCGGCTTACAATTGCAACGTAAGGCTCGACGCGTAAATTAGTATATTCGGGACAATAGATGGTGCACCGTGGTTAAGTTTGTCCTCAAAAATTATTTCCATCTTCTGAGGCGATCCTTGACAGTTTTAATAGGCACCCCATTAATAGGCACCTCGTACCATTTTACTGACCCCTTCTCGAGTTGCTTTACGAAGAAGGCGAAACAGTTTCCTATTATCATTTGCCTGAACCGTCGACTCCATTCTCAAGGCCATATCGCTCCAATAGCGGTTTCTGTCCCGACGTGCTGCTGTCGCTGTAATTCTTCGAAGCACCCGATTATCAGGATAGATAGTTGCTTGCGCCACCCACCTAACATATTTCCTATTACTATACCCTAATATGGAAGTGGCTGACTTTTGTAGGCATGTCTTTAGTTGGGACCAGTTATTCATTCGCCGTTCCAGAGATGTCATTAACATTTCACTAGGTGTAATGCAGTTTGAAATGCGCTTATCATTCCCGGATCTTTTAAGATAGTTGATTTGAGATAGTTGAAAGATCTTGGGATCGTTGTTTCTCACGATTTGTCAGTTTTATATTGTCAGTTGTTTCTTGGCTCGAACCATAACATGGTCTGATCCATGGCGGTTATCAGTTTCAGCACCCCAATACGACTATCAAGTACTACAGAACTCTTTCAACGGTGACTGACTAATATATAATCAATCTGATTGGAATGCTGGTTGTCCGGAGAATTCCAATTCCACATGACTGGTTTACTTCGATGCCGAAAGTATGAATTAATAGCAAAGAGTTCATGCTCTTCAGCAAAGCGAACAAGGAATTCTCCATTGGCGCATTGATGCCATATTTGCCAATCACCGAGTTCATCGAAACGGCATCATGACTTTCGTGCGCATTCTAGTCTCCCACGAATATGACCATGTCATTTCTCGATAGAGATGTTATTAACAGTTGAAGACATAAAACTTATTGTGGTCATCTGCGCATAAAGTTGGAACATATACACTGATGACCGAAATATTGCGGAACTTTCCCTTGAAACGCGCGTAGGCTATGCGGTCACTTACTGGCTTCTATTCGATCAGAGCGGATAGAGCCTTTCCAGACATGACAATCGCCACGCCATTTTACTCCAAGTTGTCCGAGATACCAATATTTTTGCTCAGAACCAGGTCTAATTACTCGGGAGCCGACATGACAAAGACGGACCTCCAAGGAACTACCGACAAACAAGCCACATCCAAGCAGTATTTAGAAAGGGTGTGGATAGTGGTCGCTTAGCTTGCAACATCCATTTCTGATGTTCCAAAAAGCTATAGTCAACACCTCTTCGTGCTTACAAACTATTGATGGATAGGTTTCCGCCTCCCTTGACGGATTTTGAGTTATTATTTCCATTCGCGAGCAAATTCTATGCTTACGCCTTGGTCTTTTATTATTATTATTACTATAGCGCCTGATTATATATTTATCGCATGTACCATCGGATCTGAAGTAACATGCGCATCGAGAGACGCGGACGTCGTGTTAAAGAGACCTGACCCTTTCGCCATGGAGTCACTTGGGGATAGAAATACAGGTGGGTCCCCAGCAGCTACATGGATTTTTGACATCATGACAAGTTTACTCCTGCTAAAGACAAAGTGTAGAGATAATTAAATTAAATTTAAAACAATAAGTTTAGAGATGGTTTAATAAAAAGGAAAAAAAAAATTAAAAAAAAAAGTGTTGACCTTATGAGAGGTTGTATCGAAAAGGCGCTCTGCTCATTAATCAATAAAATTAAAAATAAAATAGATAAAATAGATAATAGATAAAATAGATATAATAAATAAAATAGATTTCTTCTATCGTTATATTATCATATTATATTATTCTCTTATAATTCATTAATTATTATTTATCATCTACGAATCTACGAATCGGATAATTTTTTTTTTTTTAAATAAAAACATTATTGCAATATTAATTGTGATACAAAAAAATGCAATATTAATAAAATGAAAGTATTGAGAGTGCATTTCTTTTTCTTTCTACTTTTCACATTTCATTAAGCATATTCTGTTTAACGAAGCGATTTTTTAAAAATATTTTATTTTATAGTTTTTCTTATGTCTTTTACGTTTGATTAAGTAGATTCAGTTTACTGAAGCGATTTAATAGCTAAACTATTATGAATAACAAAATTAAAGAATTTTTGGAAAAGGCGATAGGGAGACACTTGTGTTAATAACAATAACAGCAGCAGAATAGGAAAAAAAAGTATCTTTATTTTTTAGATCGATGTGCATGTTTTATTTTTTTCATTCATTTCCCTGTAATTGTAATTTATTGGTGCAATGGGTTTTATATTTCTGTCTCCGAGCAACTCTGTGGTAACTTCTTATCCCCAGTGGAATTATTCTATCCAAAAATACTCAACGCTTACCTCTTATTCATAATGAATATTCTCGAATAGGCAGATCACGTGGTTTTAATTGTTTTTGCATGTTTTGACTGAGAGAATTGAGTTACAATAATTCATCTCTTCTTATACTGAAGGACTTCACATATTTTTTAATTGTTTACGAAAAAAAAACTGAACTCCATAATAATAAATTGGACAGCTTATGAAAAGTTTAAGCGAATAGAGAATCTATTTATTTAGAAACAGGTCTTATAGAATTTTTTTTAGACAATTTTTTAGTTGCCTATTGTCTCCTCTCATTCATTTTATCTCTTATATATCTCTTATATATAAGCAAGGAAATCGCGAAATTTGAAAAATTACATCGTTTTTATTTCATTTATGGCTTTATAGTATTTTATTTATTTGTTATCAATAATATTGTTTCACACAATAATTGTTTAAATTATGGCTGGTATGCTGCTTCATCTCAGGTAAGTATTATACGTTCGATCTCTTGACGAGAAATCCGTCCATATAAGTCCGCCCAACATATATATGCTTGTAATCAAATGAACCTTTGCTATGCAGTCCTACTCTAGCCAATGAGAAAATAATAAATGCGAAGGATAGAAGGATAGAAGAAGCTTTCAGGGATATGACCAATTTTTTAAAAATTTTTCAACGGAAAAATCAGCAATTATACCCAATCGAAATTAATGAGCTATTATTAACTACCTTTTAATGATTGCAATTATCAAAGAAACAGAATAACCGAGTGTTTTGTAGATTATCGATATGTTTGTTTTTTTGAGTCCGGGTCCTCCATCTGGCAAGAATAATTCTTTTCTCATCTTTTTTTAACAGAATACTGATTTGCCTAGCTTCATTCACTATTAAAATGACATGTAAGTAGGCGCATGGAGACAAAAAAAATGCGAATCCCAAGCTCTACCCCGATTTCATTTTTAATAATGATAGATTTCAAAGAAGAGGAATCTATGGTGGTTTGAATTTAGCTGAGGCAACATATCATTCGATCTCCCGAAATGTTTGCTAATCATCCAATATATTCTTCCATATAATATAAATAATTCGATTAAAATTTTCATTAATTCAGCGTGAGAATTTGAAATTAGAACTTCGTTTTATATATGAATATTATTTGTATAATTAAGATTTGTCATAAACGAATAAATAAATGCTAGAAAATATAGGAAGAGCTCAATTTAAGAATCTGAATAATTAAAAATGTATTCTTAACAAACTTTCTAAAGTTTAAAAAGCTCGAAGAAAATTTAATAATACAAAGATAGAGATAAGTACGAACTATCAGAATTTCGTTCATATAAAATCAAAAAAATTCGATTAAGTTAGAAATTAAGTTAAAATTCGATTAAGTTATTAGGTTTTATTTGTCGTTTTGCTGGATTTATTTTAAAAACTCTTTTTTCATGCTAAACTGCATTCCTCACTGTCTTTCATTCTTGAGCAATAAAAGGTTCATGCTTTAATCTTAATTTCTTCAAATATATCAGAAATTCTACCATAATTTACACGTCACTTATGTCAATGGAAGATTTAAAAGATGATTTACCATTTCTTGTAGCTTTGAATTTCTTAACTGGAAGTATAATAATATTAAACGATATTAAATTGGAATTACTCGCTTTCTCATGCATTAGGACCAATAATACGTGAAAAGATCTTTCGTTTCATTTTATGTGATTAAATATGGATAAGTATATTGCTTCGACTGAGGTAGAGTATTTGTCCCTTAAAAATGGAATTCGACTAGGAGACTCATTTGTACTCTCGCTCCTTTAATCTTTAACGGACCAGACAAATCACAGATGGTCACAAGAAGAAGATTAAATATTTTATAAAAAAATTTAAAAATTTAAAAAAAGCATAAAAAACAAAATAACGGATAACGGCTTTGAACGGTAATATCATGTAATATAAGCAAGTGAAGCACTCGTTGAAATAAAATTTGAACCTCTTGAACGATATTCTCTTCACACTCTCCAGAGTTCCACGCCAAATGAATCGCATATGCTAATTAAATTTCCATGGAACTCTTCAAGTTTTTTTGAAATCTCGCGATATTTTCCTATTATTATTTCTTAAATGCCCAAAACGAATCGATTTTTTTGTTTTACTTTTTTTATATTGCTACGTTAGTTGCTAATCGTGAAAGATTAAAGATTTTTTAAAATATTTTTGATCCAAATGTCCTTTTGCTGATAACAAGTTAAGCTAAATGGCATTATTTCTAAGATCGCGATACCTATTTTAGTGGAACAAGTGATCAAGTGATGTTACTTTTATGTTACTTTTGCCCTGTCAGTCTCTCGTAAGAAACTTTCCAGCATTATCCAAAATCGCTTAATTAATTATAAGAAAATAAATCAATTATTTTGTGTTATGGCAAACATGCTTTAAGTGGAGGAAGTGAAATGGGTTTGAACCTTATTCTCTCATTGTAGAATTGTGTGACCTTGTCAATTTTTTCATTCAATTCAATTTTTATATTTCAGATATTTTATATTTTTTATATTTTATATTACTTTGTCGTCATTGTACTTTAATAACCTATATTTTAATTCTATACTCATCATTCACTCATTCACCATTTTTGGTTGGCCCCACGAATAAAAACCTTTTTCCCATCGAGTTGCTTATGAATAAAAGTACCGTTCAACCGTTCGATACAATATGCAATATGGGTTGTTAATGATGGATTTAATCCACTCAAGAGAAACTTATCGAACTTGTGATGGTTTGATTTTGATTTAAATAACATACCACACATACCACTTGATCAGCCTGCCTCCGTATGCTTTAATTATATTCTCTAAATAAAAATATTTCGTGAAATTTATGCCATTGCTTTTTGACGTTTTTTGTTTCTTTATAGCGAGATTAATCAAGTACGAACCAATATGATTAAAAAATAATTTTAATATGCGAATTTTCAGCAAAAAAATCTATTATCTAAAAAAACATTCAGCGATACGAAAGATAATTACACTGATCACAATGGGATATCAATAGCTCATATATGACAGAGTAAACGATATAATTTTAACGATATAATTATAGCTCAGCTAGAACGAAGGAAGATTTGGCAATTTAATATTATAATTGCGATATTGTGAAGTACTTTAAAACGTCCGTAGTTCTATTCACTAAATGTCTCTTTGACGAAGGATTTTATTGAAGGGGTGATTAGTTTTTAAATTTTTATTCGAAAGATTTATTCACGATAATTAAACGATAATTATTTTGCTGAAACCTTGCCAAATTTAGAAAATTTTATTCTATTAAATTTTATTCTTGTTCACTTTTCTTGTAGACGAGGTTTTTTGCACGGATTTTGATTTAAATAGTTATAAAACAAAGGCTCGCTAGTCCACGTCTATATAGTTGCAGTTCCCTCGATTTTACCATATGGCTGCAAGACATGGCCGATAAAAGTGGGAGATATTGAAAAGTTATCTTCCTTTGACCACTCAAATCTAAGGTATATTTTGCGGATCGGCCGTGAGGACAATATCACATATGATTACATCCACTTTACCAAATACCACTTCCACTGTGATGGGTGTGGTCAAAAGTGAGATGGACCTGGACTGACGCAGTCTGCAAAGATTTTGAATGATGGACCAGCAATATATAGACTTTTTTTTTAAAGAGCCCCCACCATTATTGGTTATATTGACTTGTTCCGCTGACTTATCGCATTGGGCAAATATACCAAGAGTCTTTTGGCGATAGAAATATTGGTGAGTCGCCGGCATCACTGGGTTTTTTTAGACAGGGTTTCTCCTGCGGGGAGTAGAACTTCAGCATTGGTGCCCTGAATTGAGCAACAACCCACTGATCCATTCTACTCTTCAATATATGGATTTAAACGAGGGAAGAATGGTTACTGTCGGCATCAGATCGAATTGGGAAATTGGAGATGCCTTACCATTGTAGTCTGCCTAACCAGTAATGGTGAAATCTGTTAGAAGAAGAACAACAACAAAGGCTACTGTCATTTAATTCATACAATAATTAAAATAAAACGCAAATATTTTAAAACATTTAATCTATTTGTTCTTATTTCAAATCATCTTTGATTCGGCAGGTTCTACTTACTATTACGACGTGAACCCTTCGTTTATAAAGGGCCTTGCAAATAGAACGGTTGCACCTTCAGCAGCACCCAGATTTCCATTAATGATTATTTTATTCCCATCAAGCGACATGAGTCGAAACAGTGATATTTGTCCTTGGTCGATGCAACATATATTTTAGCCCATAATTAATAGTTATCTATTTGCTTTTTTTGATTTTTACTTACACTTCCTTTTGTTCTATCACAAAAAAATAAGCTTTAAAGCTAATTATTTAATTATTTTGTGCTTCAGTTAGAGCGCATAATCTTTGATCATATATTTTTTTCCTAATTTTTTTTCTCATTGCAGTACCAGAAAATGATATATATGAGAAAACTAAACCCATTAGTCATAATGAATTAATTTAATGGATTAATTTTTTCTATGCTGTTTTTTCCATTTGCCTTTTTCTTTATTCTCTTTTTAAAGGTTATTCCTTCAAAAGAAAAATAAATTAGTTTGTTTTGATTTCAAACGTCATGGTTTGGATTTAAGCTGTTCGACAAAACCTTATCCAAGTAGCTTAAATCCGGATAGCACCGAAGATTCAGATTTTTATACTCAGGCGAATGGCTCACTTATGATAGAATTTCATCCTGGTCATCAATGGAACCACGTAAACCAGAAATGATGAATGCTGTTGGAATTGATCCCCTAATAAGTTCCCCTATAAACATGAGATTTTCTTAAGGAATATAAAGTTAATATAAATTATATTAATATTAATATATATTAATAAGTTATTTTTCTGCAGCAGCTAAATAAATCATTTGGAGTTGACTTTTCGTTAAATTTGATTTACTAAGTGGAGTTACTTGATTTTTCAGAATGGAAACTGGTTACGCAATTACACAAAATATTTATATGGCGATGTCAGCGGCGATATCGGTAGTACCTCATCGCAGTTCACGTACTTTATCAGATTTCTCGGACATTGCCCATTTAACAGTCGCCTTTCACGGAATGCGATTAAGCGATAAACAAAAACTATGGATTAAGGTTTATGCAAAATTTTTTAAGAATTTCATGAACAATGCAAATAATGAGTTGAAAGGAGTTTGTTTACGATTATTGTTGTTATAATCCTTTTTAAAGAGCACTTACTAATTTGGCTATTTAAAATCGTTATTAGGTCTTTCTTTGCTAAGGAGATATTTGCGAATTGAAGTACGTGTAAGAACACTTGGATTCCACTTTTAATTTACTCAGGTAGGAATCGAATTTTGGTTATGTTGATTTGTTTGGGCAACTTATCCCGTTGACCAGATTTCTTTTTAATCGTTTCTCTCTAATTTTAAAGGCTTCGATCATAAAGGAAAGGAAATTCTTTCGTATTAATTAAATGGATTTCGAAACAAAATAGAAATTTATTTTTTTCTTCTACCATTAACTGGTAATGGTCGATGCTCAAATGAATCGAAAATAGGAATTTCAAGGAAAAATAACTCAGATACTTTAGTTAATCGATGAGAGATTTTCATTTTCACATAATATATAATATATAATAAATATCTTTGATGATTCAAATAGAAAATTTTCTTTTTTTACATTCTATATTTTGCAATAAACTAATTCAGCAAATAAATGAGAAATGAATGATGAAATTTTTTCTATTTTTTCGTAATAAAATAAGTCATATTCAAGTCATTTTCTCGAGTCATTTTCCTCACTTTTCCTGTTTTTATTCTATCATCCCACTATTATCCTATTTGGTTCTCTGACTTCGAGAAGAGATTTCATTGTAAGAATTTTAGTAATTCTCATTCTAACAAAAACCAATGGAGACAGCCAAACTAAAAATGATGAGTACCTATTGGAAGAAGAAAAAAATTGTTTATAATCTACACATGCCTATGACAAGTTATTAAAATTCATCAACCGTTTTATACTATATGTAATGACCATCCAATTCCTTGATTTATATTAAATGGACTGGGTCCAATTTTCTATTCTTTGATTTGATTCCATCATTAATTTTTTTTCGTCAGCGGTGAATAAATCTTTTAGCTTTTAGCTTGGTTATAAAAAATGGCGAAGTAAATCAAAAATGGTTCCCGGCGAATGGGTGCATGCTTATGCCATAAAGAAATATCCAACAATGAAAGCATTGTTCAAAAAACATGAAAATTTAGCTCGAGTATATACGCAAACAATCACAAAAATCATTGAAATGGCCGTTGAGAGCGTTGACTCATTAGGTTTTCATACACTTTTATGTATTCTCATAATTTTAGAAATAATGAGCCAAAAAAAGCAAAAAATTTGATCTTTTACTAGCACTTTTATTAGATTTAATTATAAGAACAATCTAATCAAATCAAATTTAGATGACTCTCTCGGACCATTGTTAATTAGCTATGCGAGCGAAAACGGAATTCTGGAAGAACGTGGTATGGCTTCGATTTTTGTTGCTATTGCTTAATCTTGGATCATTCACTCCACTCCACTCCACTCCACTCGAACCTTACTAATCCTATTTATTCATCAATTAATATTCATCTCAAACTAGTGAAAAAAAATTATTTAATGAGAAATATAATTAATTGAACCAATTAATTTTTACTGAAAAGCCAACGAAATCAACTATGTACCGATTTTCATCTCAGACAATAAGAAACGACAAATTATTGCTTTTTTTAGAAGGTTTTGATCGACGATTTTGGGGATATGTGGCTGAAGCTTTATGTGCGCTCTCACGTGATTTCCCATTGAAGAGACATAAATGGGATACAATCTCTGCATGGCGAATTATTGTTCTTTTTATAGTGAAAAAATTAGAGTATGGGTTTCAGCTTGGAATAAATTCAATGAAGAGTGATCAATCATTTGATAATCCTTGTTATAAAGTATAAAATTAAAACTTTACGGGTCAATTTTGATTGATTCTTTTTATAGTTTTTTCATTTTTTTCGAAATTATCTTATTAGCTCGATAAATTGTGTCGATCTGTATACGATTTTACACATGAAATTAAAAGCAAAATCAGTAAATGGTTAGTTCTAACCATTGGCTTCACAAACATTAGTGGGCTGAGAAATATTCTAAAGAAACGTGAGAATTATTTTATTCTGGCTGAAAATTCATAAGCCATTCTCGAAATAATTTAAACCAGTGGTTTTCAATGTTCTCTATCTCACTGCCTCCCTTGCGAGATTTGCTCGTCTCTGTAATATGCCTTATCCAGAAAATATATTCTTAATAATTTTTTATAGAGAACAAATAAGTAGAAATTTAAAAAATTCCTAAATTTTTTGTTTTTTAATGGAACATTCTTTTCCATGTGCAATATATCACTTAATCTATCTTTTGGCAAATTGTTCGTCATTTGGAAACTTCATATAGAGGGGCTTCATTAAAGCTTATTTGTAGAAAGAACTGTTTGACTTGTGAATATTCAACTAATTATTCTTCCATGGCAATGTTCATTTCATCTATGTACCAGAATACTAATGAATTACTCAATGGAAGATTTTTTGTCGATTTTTGGTTCATCATTCTTCTAACAGCTCTCACCATTACTGATTAGGCTGGCTCCAAGGGCTACAAGGGTAAGACGTCTCCAAGCTGCTCGTCCCATGCCATCGCTATTAGTAACAGAAGCTTTTCCTTTTTTCATCTTCTGAATCCATATATCGTTAGTCCCCCTATATTTTCAAAATCTTTCCTGACTGTATCAGTCCAGGTCTTGATTAGTCCTCCTCGCTTTTGACGCCACCCATAATAGAATTTAGCAAGTAACGAAATATGCGTCAACTTGTCAGCTTCTGTGGTAGACAGAGAATGTACCCTAACTAGCGAAGGCGACGCTCTATGATAACATTATTAATACAGGTGGTATCTGAGTTAAGATGGATACAATTGTCAGTTTTTGCGATTTTGTCAGTTTGATGGATCCGTAAAATGTATTTCAGATATGAGTGGTAAAAGGCTAATAGCTTTTTAGTATCTTCCACACTCATTGGCAATGTATCGCAGATATATAGTAAGATCGAGCAAATTGTAGCTATATGGAGGCAGATTTTCACATTTATGATGATTTCGCGATGGTTCCACAAAGGTTCCATCAACTGGAAAAACAATTTCTAATTGCCGTTACCTGAGTTACAACTTCATTTTTTGCCTGGCCATTTGGGATTAGAGTGGATCCAAAATATTTAAAGTCGGGCACTTCCTCAACCGGCAATGAATTGATAAAAATAGGTATTTTATCAGTATCTTGTATATAAGACGAAAACACTTTCGTTTTATTTACATTGCTTTTGAGTCCAATACTCGCTGCAGTTTTTGATACATTATTTTGCATTATTTGCATTTCATTATAACTATCAGCAAAAAGGATTACATCTGTCGCCGAATGCCGAAAAAAAGATGTAAATATGAGCAAGTAATCCGGATCGCAGAGTACCTCGTAAGTAAGAGGTATAATGTACTTTTATTATTAAAAAACATAAATCTTCCTGCCCATCTTAAATTAAATATAAGCTCCCAAAAGATCATTTTTGGTCATTTTATGCTTCTATTAGGGAAACGAGTGGGGGAGGATCGGTAAACGATAGACATTTATATCTTATATTTGATTTTATTTCCTATATTATTTCCTTGCAGGAGGACAATTGTTTCACTTCACTTTCTTGTATATATTTGCGCCTTCACTAAAAAAGATTCACTAAAGATAAAGATTTAACCTAAGTTTGAGGGCTCTTAAAGATGCAATGCAATGTAATGTAACATAATGTAATGTTCAAGAAATTTATTTATTGTGAAAATGATATTTTTTTAAAAAAAAGCATTTTCACTTTTCAATATTTTTCAATAGAAATTTCTTCAGAGACCATCAAATATTGATATATACGATATTTTCACGTAAATTTATCTCTTCACTCAATAATTTTCCATATCAGTGCAGTAAAAAATAATTTCCGAACTTTAGTATTAATACGTTATTAGATATTTTTTTATTCAGTAGCTGTATCATATATAACTAAGTAAGTGCTTAGTCAGTTATCAATTCTTATAAGGCTCGCTGCACTGGCTGCTAATAAGATGAGAAAATTTTGTTAGGGAGTATCTAGAAACAGAAGTAAATAAGTAGGCCAGCAACCGGATTTTTCAGTGATAAGTACCAGAGGCAAGGACCGATTACGATAAAAAAGTAGACTGCAACCACTCGACTATTTTGCCCTTTACATTTGCCGTATTCAAAATATGAACATAACAAACTTATTTATATTGTACGATTATTATACAAATTAATCATTGTGACAAAATATTTTTTTATGGATTTCTTAAAGTCTTGCGAATAGCTACAAAAAAATAAAAGATTTCATAAAGATAAATTATTTTAACAAGAACTTAGAAGATCATCGAAAACTCCAAAAATTTTTATTACAGTTTTAGCCCCTTAGGATTTTATACGATTTGATTAAATCATCCGGAATTTCATTTTTTTAAATTACAATGGTCTATCAGTGATTAAGAAAAAATTGCAAGTATTAAATACTCAGTGAAAAGCTGGAAAGAATAGGTTTAAAAATTGAAAGAATTATTTATCTGGCAGAATCCTACATCATTCGACCATCCTTGATTGGTACAAGTCGCAGTAGAACGACCATGTACCGCAAAGCCTTTGTCACAAATTAAAATCGCCATGGAACCAACTTCGTACTTCGACTTTATTTCAGACTGTATATAGAATATCTGGAAATAAAAATAAAGTTGATAATTAGTTTTACGATAGGAATTATAATTATAAGAAAATCCTGATAAAAATATAGAATACAAAATGAGAATGCCGGAAAATTTAAAACTTTTAGTATATTAATAATAAACAGCACAACTTGCTCTTACTTTTGCATTTTTAGGACCAGATATGGGATCGCAGTTTCGCTTCTTGCTCGATAAACCTAAACCAGGTTGGCAACTACCCAAGGACGGAATCCAGATTCCATTTTTACACGATGACGATGGTTCACCGTTTAGCATATATCCGAGGTTGCAATGTAGTAATAGTTTCGTACCTATTTTGTACCTGCCTTGATCAAGTACCGTATCATAGGTAATCTTTAAAAAAACAAGCCGATTTATCGCATGAATTAAATAAAAAACTCAAATATTCGCAAAAAGTAATTCAATTAAATTTAAATAGTAAACTATTTAAATCCAAAAATTTAAATAATTTAAACTTTAATTAGCTCGCTCAAGCATTCCAAACCGAATTATTGAAGCATCTCAATGATACAAATATCAATGATTTTTCTGGAACGGCAAATGAATACTGGTCCAAACTAAACGAATGTCTCCGAAAGTCAGCCACTTCCACGCTAGGGCATACTAGTAGGAAGAACTTTAGTTGAGTATTGGAAGCAACTATCCAATTGTCTGAAAAAGCTGCCAAAGCTTGTCAGAATGTCAGGTGATCCTAACTACCGGGCGCTTCGAAGAATTGCAACGAAAGCAGCAAGACAGGACAGAAATCACTATTGACCTCAAGAATGGAGGCGGCGACTCGATTAGGCGACAATAGGAAACTATTCTGCCTTCTTCATAAAGCAACTCGAGGAACGATCAGTGAAATGGTAAGAGATAGCAATGACGTACTAATCAAAAGTATTAAGGATCGCCTCATAAGATGGAAAGAATTTTTTAAGGCCAAGCTTAACCATGAAGCGCCATCTGTCGCCCCTGATATAGCTGATACGTTTGCAGAAGCATACGCTTGCAACTGCAAGCCTCCAACAGAAGAAGAAATAATTTCAGTTATCCATAAGCTTGAGGCCAACAAAACTCCAGGAGAAGATGGTTTTCGGGCTGAGCTTTTCAAATGTTGCCCATCGTTCTTCATAACGCACCTTCAACAAATATACTCTTTAGTATGGAAAAAAAATATTACCAGATGATTGGAACAAAGCAATTCTGCTCACAATTTTCAAGAAAAATGATAGGACATACTGCAACAATTATCGAGGAATCAGCCTACTAGACATCACAGCAAAAATTTTTGCTTCCCTGCAACAGACTTATGGAAGTACGGGACAGCATGATGCGCCCTAATCAAACTGGTTTCAGACCATGTGTTGTGCTGACCAGATATTCACGTTAAGAAGGGTGTTTGAACATCGCTTCAAATATTTGCAACCCACTGTCACGTGTTTCATGGACTTTGCGGCTGCCTTCGATTTAATTGATAGAGCGGCGCTTTGGAAGGTGATGGAACGAGACGGTGTTCCAGAGAAAATCATTCGACTCATAAAGGCATTTTATGAGCGCACGTCGGCGCACGTCTGTGTATATGGGAAGCTGACAGATTCCTTTGAAATAAGAACAGGATGGTGTCCATCAGAGCTGCGTCCTTTCCCCCACAATATTCAACTGGGTAATGGACTGCTTGTCGACACTCAAGAGGTGTCCGAATTAGTTCAGAACATCGTATCACAGATCTTGAATACGCTACTGATGTAGTCTTTTTTGCTGACAGTCATAACGAAATGCAAGTAATACTAAATAACGTCTCAGAATCGGATCGGATCGGAACTCAGGATCAATGTAAATAAAACGAAAGTTTTCGTCTTATGTGCAAGAAGCTGATAAAATGCCTCTTTTTATAAATTCATTGCCGATCGAGGAAGTGCCCGATTTTAAATATCTTGGGTCCACCCTAATACTAATAGCCAGGCAAAAGACGATATTACAGCCCAGATCACTGCAGATAGAAATATGATTCGTTCGATCTTGCTATATGGTTCTGAGACATGGCCAGTGAGAGTGGAGGATATTAAGAAGCTATCTACCTTTGACCATTCTTGTCTAAGGTACATATTATAGATAAGAAAAAATATAGAGCGGATAAAATATCACAAGTTCGCATCCATCTTCGTTCAAATACCACTTGCATAAATAATGTTATCATATAGCGCCGCTTTCGCTGGATAGGGCACATTCTCCGTCGTCCACCACAGGAGTTGACGCATATTTCGTTATTTGCTAAACCATGTGATGGTTGGCGTGAAAAGCAAGGTGGACCCGGATTGATTGTCAGGAAAGATTTTGAACGTATAGGTGGACCAGCAATATATAGATTTAGACGATGGAAAAAGGAATGGCTTCCATTACTGTCGACGATGGCATTAGACTGCGCCTCTTGGAAGCGTCCTTGTAGCCGTTGGAGCCAAACTAACCAGTAATGGTGAGAGCTGTTAGTAGAAGAAGAAGCATTAGCTCTCTCAAGAAATTATTGTTAAAAAAAAAGAAAAAAGCACTTTGCAAAAGTTTTACTGAATAGCGAAAGTAAATGCTACTTATGGGTTTGCCCGTTTTCCATTGAGCTCCTTCTGTTGGGCTTTTATCACCATCATTAATCCGTCAAAGATCCGTCAAAGACATCATTTTTCTTCTCCATTGACTCATATCAGTTTTTCTTCCTTTTTTTATGGCCGTCATCTATTAATATTTGACTTTTTTTATTGATTTGCTACCTTGCCAATAAGTCACCTTCGAACCTCTCTGAAATGAGACGGAAACTGCTTTATCAATCAATTATTTAGTCTCCTTTATTGATCCTTGATGATAATTCATAAATCACTCATGATTCCATCCACCTTCTGTCAAATAGCATTTGTATCACTATCGTCACAGGATACCGTCTTTGCTGGTTAGACGTTCTTCCACCACAGCAGTTGATACTTGCTAAACCTTGCGATGGATGGCGTCAAAAGCGAGGAATGCAATCAAGACCTGGACTGACGCAAAAATTTTGAATGTATAGGTGGACCAGCGATATATGGACTTAGACGATGGAAAAAGGAATGGCTTCTATTATTGCCAGCGATAGCACCGGACCGAATAGCTTGGAAACATCTTATCCTCCTTGTAGCCAGCGGAGTCAACCTAACCAGTAATGGTGAGAGCTGCTAGAAGAAAAAGATAATTAATGAGATAATAAGTCGCATTTTTTAGTTTTGTGGCCTCAAAGTAGTTTTTGCATTCGCAGTTCGAAAAGCATATGATGACACTGAAACTAATCATCACGAAAAATCAGGAAAGAATCATCGAAATTTCGTAAATGCAAATAAGCAAAGAAAAAGTTACATATCCATTAGAAGGTACCGACTGTGGCAAACATTTCTGATCATTATTTTTTGGGTGATCAGGATTACTTGTAACTGAACTTAAGCATGCGCCAATTTCTGCTGACGGTGTCCATCCATTTACGCCACATACTATCACTGCATTACCAACTCGAACAAAACTGTGGTCGCAAGTAAGAGAAGCTATCGTTCCCAATCTATATACATCGTTAGAATTTGATCCAATGTAATCAATCTGTTAAAAAAAAAAGATCACTTTTTTGGCTTAGAGAAAACTTGATAATTTATAGATATTATTTTATTAATGAATTATTAATTTTATGTGAAATCATAAAATTGTATATATATATATATATATATATATATATAATTTTTGGCTGGCTCAACTGGCTGCGATAATTTGTCAGGAAGTTATTTATAGATAAAAATATGGGAAAATTTCTAACGTCATTCTAATTTTTTTAAAAGAATTTCAATGAAATTCACTTCATGGATAACCTTGGTACTCGAAATAATAACCCATTCAATATATATTAATAATGTATATAAATATATACAGTAATAATCCAAACAACAACTATTCGGCTATTCTATCGGTTCAGAAATACAATTTGAATAATTTCTCTATTGAGATAATTTTATAATTTAATTTAAAATTAAAAAATTAAAGAATACAATCGATATAAAAACAAAGTAAAGTATCTTACCTTTCCGTTTACCGGTATCGATAAGGTGGAGCAATTTCCACTCGAAGCAATTGTTCGCATTTGGTAAAGATATACTGAAATTAAAAAAGTGCAACTTTGAAGAGCAGTAGTCACAGATTATCTGCGGAATTACGAATTTATGCTAAAAGTTAGTTAAATCCATTTGAAGATTATTATTACTATTATCATTATTACTGTTACTACTCAGCATCAATCAAGATTTCAACAAATTATAGCAAAATGAAGTATTTTTTAGTCTATATCACATGTTATATTGTTAGGAAAGCAACAAGAATATTAATGGATTAAAAACGAATTAAAAAACAAAAAAAAAGGAATGGCAGACTGGTTGGCGATTTGGTTAATCTAGGAAACTTTAATTGAACTTCTTTAAAATATCGCACAGAACTTTGGAATAATGTTCCTTAATGAATGCTATATCTTCGATTTTGATGGAATTCAATCATCTACTCCTTAATCGACTAATCAAGGCGTTATTAAAGATCTATTCGTACTTCCCCTTAAGCCGCCCTGAGGCGAAAGAATTTCGTCTTTAGTAGTTTAATCAGCGAGCCAAATAAATATTGAAGGCTGTGAATAATATTTACAATCACAATCAATTAAGTCCAGGAAAAAATATGATTAAACAATAAAGTCTCTTGATATTTTTTCAGTTCCTAAGCATTTTCGTCATACAATTCCATAGAACCAAGTCAATTTGCATTATCTATATTTTAATTTCCAAGATAAATTCTTGCTAGAATTCATAATTCCTTGAATCCAGAAATATGATGGAATCCTCAAAACGCTTTTTTCAAAAATATGGAAAATGAAATTAATGCGTACCAGGAGCGATGCATTGCCCGAATGATGGAGACCAGATTCCATTTGAACAAAATGATAAGGTATTTCCATTTGGCATGAATCCACTATTACACGTTAAAACTGCTGTTGTCCCACTTAAAAATGGTGCTGTTGTACCCTATAAATAATTTTTTTTTTATTCATTTTTCAGCTTAAAACTTTGAAACATGTCTATTTTAATGACAAAACCAACCAAAGAATAACGTATAGCACCATTCAAAACTGACGGAATTTCTAGATTACAACTAGCCCCTGTATTTCCTGCGACTGCCAGTCCTCCGTTTATTCCTTGTTGGCATAAGCCGAGAATCGGCGGATCCCATTGTCCTGAAAAGTAAGCAAATAAAAAAATGAAGAATGATAATTTCTCGCTTTGCATTCTTAGGTTTGTTAAACAATAAATGCGATTATTTTTTTATAATTTCAATTAATGAAAACGTACTTAAAAATTCCATAAATTTTTTCATAACTTTATTCCATAACTTTCTCAATCAATAACACAAAAGTTTAAAAAAACCTTAAATGACTGTTTTTTCACCAGTTTTTTACCAAAAAGGAAATCTATCCATTTGTCACATATTTATAGCAAAAGAAATATACCACTTTTACAGATTGTTGAAGATTGTCCAGAAGGAATAAATCCAAGATTGCAAACTAATGTGGCAGTTGTTCCCGATGGGTAAGTGGTGAGGGAACTTGTTGAATACTGGATATTTCCATAAAGAGGAGGCATAATTCCCATGCAAGATCCTTGTGTCGAATCTAAAATCAGAAATCACTATGAAAGGTTTCACTAGAAAATTGAAAATTGAAAAATTTCCATTCATTTAGCTTTCACATATCTTGGTAAAAACTGACTTGAATTCGACTGAGTGCAAATGGCAGATACAGGTGGAATCCATAGCCCATTTTGACATGTACTTGATGCAGTTCCTGACAGAGAAAAACCAAGATTGCAACTAACAATGACAGTGGTATTTGAAGCGTGCGAAGATGCTCCTCCATCTGAGTATTTTATAAAGCCATTAGTGACTGGTGCCACGTCGGGGCATTGCCCGAAACTTGTTGCTGTAAAAATTAATAATTGAAAAAAATTTTAAAATTGTTGGCTAAAATTGCGAAAAAAAGTATAAATAAAATAAGAACCTCCAACTGCGCAAGATAAAGTAGGTGGATTCCATAATCCACCTATACATGTACTAATTGTATTTGAAATGGGTGAGAATCCGGTGTTACAAACAAGAGTGGCTGTTGTTCCAGATGGAAATGGAGGAACAGTTGAAGTTGTAGAGTAATTGATCTGACCAGCAAAAACTGGTGGCAACCCCACCATACACTGAGATTGGCTAAGAATTAATGGATTATTAACTGAAGCCCCTGAAAATAAAAGGAATCAAATTTTTTAGTTTCTTTAACTAAAACCAAGATTTTATAGACCAAGAAATATTAATAAAATAAAGTTGGTATTGGTTGATATTAACTTTTAAAAACTGATTTATTTAAAATTTTCCAACTAAATTTTCCAAAAAATTAGCTATTACCTAGCGCTGAACATTCGCCCAGCTGTGATGGTGTCCAAACACCATTGATACATGTTGAAGACGTATTTCCAAGAGCCGAAAATCCCAGATTGCAAATTAATGTAGCTATTGTTAAGGAAGGAAATGGCGCAGAATTTGAAGCAGTTGAGTAGAGTATATTACCGTTTGCTGGTTGAGGAAAACCGATTGTGCATTGCTGATTTGATGCTATAAATTTCATATGTCAAGCATTGATTTCAATGAGATCGATTTAAGACTTAACTCATCCCATTCCAGCCAATAATTTTTACCAGTCTACCATCCCATTTCGTTAAGGATTAGTAATAATGGTTAGTTTTGGAAAATAAACAAGAACAAAAGAGAAAAGAAAATATAAGAATAAAATTAATTTAAAAAAATAAGAAACACTGAAAACATTAATCGGTTAAAAGAAGCATTTAAGTTTTGTTATTTATGTTTTGAACCTTTTAACCTTCATGCCATGCTTATATCATATGAATCGCTTCCGAAACAGATATTTTACCCAGATAAATTGTATCCTTCATACAAATAGTTACAATGTTTGGTACCCAACGCCCATCCATACAAGTTAATAATTTTGGCCCAGAAAGCACATATCCAGGATCGCAGATTATTCTAGATGTGGAAGCATTTGGTTGTTCAGAAGAATTTGACGAATAAACAATTTTTCCATTGTTCGGCGTTGGAATATCCATTGCACAAGACTTTTCGATACGTTTTTCAACTATAAACTTCAACTATAAACTTTTAATAAATTTTTTACGAATTCATATTTTGGCTGAATATGGAGCTAAATTTTCTAAATTTTAAATTGATTTGGAGAAATAGTTAAGAGAATTAAAATTGTTTCTGGAATAGAAATAGTAATAGTATTATCTGTTTGTGTGAAATATGGAAATTCCATTGAAGATAAAGAGTTGAAGTTTTGATGTTATAAGAAAGAGCAGAATACATTTTTAAAATTTACCGGAGAAGGAAAACTGCTTGAAAAAAAATAAGATAAAATTACCTTGGATACATTTGCCTAGTATATTTGGATACCACTGTCCTTCGATGCATATTGTCAGTGAATCTTCACTGGGCATGCCAGTAGGACATTGCAATATGGCAACTGTTCCCGATGCGAATGGACCAAGTTCAGAGCCTAAAAGGATAAAATTTTTAGTACGGATTATGACTCATTAGAGAATGAAAGAAATAACTTAGATTCATAAAAAAATGAAAGATATGAATGAATAGAATTCATAAAAAGATAACCAGAACTATAAATAATTTTTCCCCACAAAGGAGGTGACAATCCCAGAATACAACCGACTGTTTCATTTCTGGTTCCAGGGACACATGTGCCAAAAATCTGGGGCTGCCATTTTCCATCTTCACATATTGAGGTTGCCTCATCTCAAAATAATTTTAACATATAAAACTTTCAAAGTACTAGCAAAAATCTGGATCATATTGTATTAGCTGGTAAATCTCTTCTTTTCTTTTTCTTTTAATATTTTAATATCTACCTCCTTTAACATTTTTGATTTGAGCCATTGACTACTATTGGAAGATCGATTCATCAGAGACTCATTTAGGGTAATACAAATGGCCTAAGCACCACTCAATTTTCACTTTTAATGAAAAGTTTAGTCTTATTGCAAAAAAGAGATCGAATCTATAATATATGACCTCAGTCGAAGAAAATATAACTCGACCATTCTAATTTCAGTGCCAGAAACTTGATTAAAAATTTTAGCAAAACCATTGATAAAAGAAGAATGATTGAACAAATTTTAAATATCCGTTATCTAATATCTAATATCTAATATCCGTTTCTCTAAAATGAACAGTAACCTTGAACATGAAAACCAGAATCACAAAGAGCAATGGCATGAGTTCCAGCTGGAAAAGGACCGAAAAATGCACCGTTTGAATACAATACGTGCCTATTGGAAACCATTGGCATTCCAAACATACAACTATTAGAGCCTTCTGTATCCTAGAATGTCCCAGTAAAACCAGTAAAAAGCAAAGCGAACAATTGCTAGAAATCTATAAAAACTATATGAAAAAAAACTCACATGATTGCATGGACCAAGACTTGATTCTGGATACCAACCTTGGATTTGACAAGTCAACATTGCTAAACCGTCATTTCGAAAGCCATCATTGCAAAATAGTTCAGCAGTGGATGTAACCGAAAAATGATTACTATCGTAATTGGTATAATGGATCTGAAACGATTGATATAAATATCCGCCAACCTATCATCGTTTATATAATAAATTAATTTTTATCAGAAAATCGTCTGATAATTTATAATATGAAGGTATTTTGTCAGCGTACATCGACACAGGTAATCGGCACAGGTATCGATATATGGGGGACTGAGAGACCTTTTTGAAATAAAAACTCCGGCCTGCCCTTTCTCCTACAATATTCAACTATGCGATAGACTGGATAATGAGCATCGTTTATCAGTGCTCAAGAGGTGTTCAAATCAGTCCAGAGCATAGTATTATAGACCTTGAATACGCTGATGATGTAGTTCTTTTTGCCGACAATTACAAGGAAATGAAAATAATGTGTCAACAACTGCAGCGAGAATCGGACTCAAAATCAATGTAAATAAAACGAAAGTGTTTTCGTCTTATATACAAGATGCTGATAAAATATCTATTTTTATCAATTCATTGCCGGTAGAGAAAGTGCCCGATTTCAAATACCTTGGATCCACTCTAATCCCAAATGACCAGGCAAAGGAAAGTGTAGCCCAGATAACGACAGCTAGAAATGTTTTCCCGATTGATGAAACTTTTATGGAACGGTCGCGAAATCACCATAAAGACGAAATACGCGTCCATATCGCTGCAATTCACTTGATCTTACTATATGGCTGCAAGACATGGCCAACAAGTGGAGGATATTCAGAATCTGCCCTTGACACTCATGTCCAAGATATATTTTATAAGTTCGCCGAGTGGACAAAATCTCTCATGATTGCATCAATGTCCACTCAAATACCATCTGCATTAATATTACTATCAAAGAGCGTCGTCTTCGCTGATTAGCATATTCTTCGTCGTCCACCATAGAAGTTGACATTTCGTTACCTGCTAAACCCTATGATGACGTTAAAAGCGAGGTGACCAATTAAGACTTGGATTGATACATTCAGGAAAGATTTGGAACGTATAGGGGAATTTATGGACTTAGACGTTGGAAAAAGGAATAGGTTCTATTACTGCCATGGGTCGGACCGAAAGCTTGGAGATGTCATACTCTTGTAGCCAGCTTAAGAGGTAATGGGGAGAGATGTTAGAAGAAGAAGAGTATGAAGGTGAAACTATGCGAATTGTCTTAATTTAGAAATGGTCGAGTGATCTCTTGTCAAGTGATCAAAAATTCTTGAAATTAAAGTTTGGAACCCTGTTTATATCCTGTTCTCAAATGACCTTTTAGCGATGGAATACGGAATAAGCGACAAGCAACCAAAACTGGAACCAAAAGCAAAAATTCCAACAAATCATTGAGTCACTTTCTTAGCCTATCAGAAGAATTATATCGAAAATGGAAAAGTACCAGTTACAAAATACTTAATTTACGGTTAATATTGGACATAAACCTACTTCACCATTTGGTACATTTGGGAGTTCTTGACATTTATCCGATATTTTCTCACAAAGTCCAAGGCTTGGCGGTGACCACCGTCCATATTCGCATTTTATTTGTTTAATAGACCCTGTCGATAGAAAGCCATCAGAACATTGCAAGCGAGCTAAAGTGCCATTTGGTAAATTATTCGATTGATATTGGCTATAAATAATGCGTCCATTGTCTGGATTGGATAATTGTGGGCAACTAATTGTAATAGCGTTCCATGAATCAACTTTTGCTAAAAAAATGGAAAAAATTACAATAACTACAAATTAAAAAAATTAAAAAAATTACGAATTACAATAAACCATAAAAAAAAAGTCCGCCAATAAAGCAATTTAATGTATGGAAAAAATTTTTCAATTTTTCTGGTTGAATTCAAATTTCATTCAAAAAAAACTAAAACCTCCTGAGACATTCGGAACACATTGACCTAATGTACCATGTGGATACCATCCGGTATTCGTACATATAAGCACTGAAATTCCTGCTGGTACAAGTCCTTCGTCACATTTTAGTGTTGCTGATGTGCCGACCGGTGTAATCCCTTTTTCACTGTGTTGATAAATTATCTTGAATTGATAAATATGATGTACTATAAATGCTATCAGTGCTATAAAATCGTAGCTCCATAATGTCATTACCATGATGGTTCACTTAAAAGATGAGCAGCAATTATTCTCTTCTGAAAACCACTAATCCACTATTAAACCACTAATCATTGTTAACTACTATTTTTGGTTTTCTGGTGTAGCTGACCACCAGTATTAGGTAATTTCAGATAGTTATTTGGAAAAGTATATATGGGTTCTCACAAGCCATCCGGATTTTACTTCCGGATTAACTACAGTAATAAGTTTTTAAATAACCTAAATTTTCGCATTTTTTATGATTTTAAAGCATTTTGATTTTAAAGCAATGATCTCAGGAAGCATTAATATAATAAAAAAAAAACTTATGCAGAAAGATTAACTTGTCCATCAGACACGTTTGATAGAGTTTGACATTTATTTTGTGCCGCTTTCATCCATTCAGATCCATTAACTCTGGCATCAAACAATAACTGGTCGTATTCTTCATCATCTGACCATCCATAACACATTGGTATTAATTCTTTCATATAGCCAGGAAATGTTGCTTCATGGCCAAATGAATAAGCATATTCTAAATTATTTGAATACCGAACTTGATATTTGATCAATATTTACTGGCAGACTATAAACGATAATGAAAAATTACTGGTCGCTGATGAAGAATCAGTTCGAAAACGAAAAATCGGAAGATCCGCTCCACAGTCTCCATATGAACGAGCACAATAATATTCGCCTGCTTTGTCAATTTCTACATAACCATTCGGTACACCTAATACATTTTCCTGATGCAGGATCATTCCTGAATTTGGATGCTTATCATGAAAATGATAAGTGAAGCAATTTGTTACGTCAATGAAAACCAATAGAAATTAGAAGGTTTAATTTGGAAGACAGAAATTGAATGATTATCTCTATTAAATCTATTAAATATTATTATTACAAAATTAAATATTAAAAAGCGGAATTAAAATTTTTTTAAAATTAGAAAATTTCTATTTGCAAGGACAAACGAGAAATGAGAAAAAAAATGAAAAATACGAATTACCATCGAGATTTCGCTCATTCGTCGCTAATTTAACCGTGCATCCACTTGGACAAGATGACGGTATACCTCTATTCAGTAGAATCACTGATGGGCTATTTTTTAATCTAACGAATTCTTGGGATTCCAATTCCATACTACCTATGCGGTATATATCTAAGCCCTTTAAGCTCGATTTCTTCCATATTGATACAGGTGCTAAAATTATGAAAATGGTTCATACTAAGCAATTTTAAACCTATTTCCTCAATACTGTGGTATTATTTACATTTAAAAATATAAAGTTTTTATGAAAATATAACGTAATAAAAAACAAGCACACCTAAATTACTCGGAAATCCTCCTTTGACACAAAATAACGACTGACCAATTATTTCACTGATAAGAACTGTTAATAAAGTAACAATTACGATAAAGCAATGATACATAATATTTATTACTTCATCGATAAAATTTTTTTAACTTGATGACTGAAAATCTTTTAGAGAATCAAATTTTTATTCGCTTTTCGTAGATATTCAGACAATTCCAAAAATTCAAGTCATAGAAAAAATCTAAAAGTTCTTGAATTTCGAAAACCCTAAAATCACTGGATGTTTGGCGCAAAAATTTCTTGAACATAAGCTCAAGTCCTTTACAGTATAATAATAAATAAAAGAAAATATTCATTTTTAGATAAAATTGAATAAGCAAGTGAAGAATACGAAATTCTCTATATTTTGGCACCTCAAACGATAAGTTTTTTTTTTCTTCTTCTTTCAAGTTTATTTTTTCTTTAATTTTTTTTATTTTTCTATTTTATCCTTGTCTTCGACAGGAGCAAACCCACCATGCTGCTGAGAACCTGTAAGTGTATCGCCAAGTGATTCTATGGTAAAAAGGTATGGTTTTCTTGACATGATCTTCCCGTTTTCTCACGTGTATGATGCCAATCCGGTCATATGTGCAAAAGTAAACAGCCCAAGCGTAAAATGATTCCAAGGCTTTTAAATAAAATATACTCGCAAGCTAGGGTAATTTCTTGAAATCTATCAAGGGAAACGCGGCGAGGTATTAGCGATAGCAAGGTGGAACGTCAGAACTCTTATGGACGTTGTAAGTTTAGCGATTAGTGTCCACACCCTTTAAAAATATCTGTGGATGTCGCCAGCTTATCAGAGGTCCATCCCGTTTTAGATAGCGTAGCGATTGTTATGTCTAAAAAACTCTTGCTCTTACCTCTTTGACTGAATGGAAACTAGTAGGCCCTATGCATGCTTTATAGGAAAGGAAAGAAATATTTCAGTCATCAAAGTATAAACGCGCAGATGACCTCAATAAGGATAAGTTCTATACAAAACTTCAGTTGCTAACAATATCTATACTGAAATATTTGGTTATAATCGGAAAAAACTGGAATGCCGTTGCGAAGAACTCAGCAATTGGCAAATATGGTATCGGAGTGCGGCGCGCCAATGGGGGAATACGCGTTCTCCGCTTTGCAAAAGAGTATTTTGTTACTAATACATTCTTTTAACATCTAGTCACACGGAACATCCTATATAATCAACATTCCAACCAGACTGATTATATCTTAGTCAGTCACGACTGGAAGAATTCCGTACTAAATAGTCGTTCCTACCGCGGAGCAGCGCGATACGGACAAATGTAATCTGTCATGTTATGGTTCGAACCAAGATCCGCATAAAACCGACAACTCGCAAAAAACGACATCCCACAAGATCTTTCAACTATCTCAGACTAAAAGATTCAGGGACAGTGAGCGTATTTCAAACCAAATTACTGAAATATTTTAATGATAGAAACGATTTTTCTAGAACGACAGATTGATCCCAACATCTTTGAAAGTCAGCCACTTCCACATTATGATATATAGATAGATACTAGTAGGAAATACGATAGTGGAGTGTCGAAAGCAACATCTAACTGTCTGAAACGGTTGCCAAAGCACAAGTGTCAGAAGAAATGTCCTGGATCAATCTTTCAAAGAATTATAAGAATTATAATGACAGCAACTCGGTGAGACAGAAATCGCTACTGGATATTGCCTTGGAAATAGAGATGGCGGCTCGATAAGGCGATAATAAGAAACTATTCTATGCTCTTTTAACCAGCTTAACAAGTAATGATGAAAGTTAGAAGAAGATAAAATTAAATTAAAATTAAATGACTGATTGCCGTACTTTGAGCAGAATAGCTGAATGGCTATTTCTTAGATTATCTTCTTCTCATTACGCGCGACTAGCATAACTAGGCGACCAGGGTTTTCAAGCCTCTAGACTAGAGCCTATGCGTCTCCCATGACCTTGTAAAACCAGGCTTTGATTGGTCCTCTTTTTAATACCACTCATCACAGGGCTTAGAAAGCATTGTGTGAATATCCTTGGTGGAAGACGAATAAAATAGCAAAACCATGCAGAATAGCAAAACCCAACGTTTTTTCATTATACTTTTAATGCAGGTGATATTTGAGCGAAGATGGAAGATCAATCATGTAAAACTCCACCTTGGCAAGTAGGAAGGATGTATAAAAGAATAAATCAGATAAATTCCTGATTTCTTTCATTCTCGGTGACCAAGTAAAATTGTGAGCCGCAAACTTTCGTTCTGAGGCTGATTTCGTGGCTTTTCCAAAGGAGCTTCCGATAAAAAGAGGCATTTTTAGCTGCATCTGTCCGAGCTGGAGTTTCATTTCTCATCCATTAGGTATGAGAATGGATCCGAGAAATCGAAGCGAATGCTATCAGCATATCGAGACTGGTGATATAGGATGCTGGATGCTGCTGTCTAACTATTTTATACTTATACTCAGGTGAGCCTCGGGCAAAATTGTCACCCTAATAACAATAACAATCAGTACAGCGAGCTTAATCAGAATGAAAGTACGAACCAAAGATACTAATGAAAGGTAGTATATCTTCTTTAAATGGATTAACGATATTGATGATCCCTGACTAATATGAATACTGTCACTGTCACTCAACCTAATTTTGTTATTTCTGAAAAAAGGGAAAATTTAGCGAATTTTCGACGATCGCCATATTTGATAGAGAAAATCGATTTGACAATAATTCAAATCTCCATTATAAATCTACAATATTTGAAGATAATAATAAGATGCTTTACCATTATTAATCGCAGTAGAATTCAGGGAAAATAAGTATTTATGGTAAATAAGTCGTTAGCGTTCTATATTTCTGGTTAAATTAGATCCATTGATTAATATAGTTAAAAATTTTTGATGGAAGCCAACTGGCGATAGAAGTGCAGCTGGCTCACCTCTCGCACTTTTTTGATGATAGCTTTGTTCTCCTGTCGGAGATAAGAGCCGAACTCTTTCTTCTCAACAGCTTCTCAACACCACTGTCCAGTCAACTGCTCTGCCCTCTATGCTTTAATAGATACAATAAGGGCGAAGCGATTGAACTATTGGACATACAAAAGGAATTTTGATCAAGATTTAATTGTATTTTTAGAGGAAAAATTCTCAAAAAATTTTGCAGAGAAATATTAAAATGAACGGTGATCGCGCGAAATGAGAATTCTTCATTCCTCGTTGTAAACAAAATAATCCAAGAACAGGAATCGAAATAATCGACTATTCAAATGGATTTAAAAATCAATGTCGATGGATGGATGAATTGCAAATTCAATCTTCAGTATCATGTATTTGTATGTGTGTGGTAAATATAAATATAAATATACTTATTTCTGTACCGATTATTACCACAACTAATCTATAAATGATAATGAATATAGGATTTTATCTCTTTCTTTTAGCACATTTCTGGTTCGGCTGGATTCATTGAATACTAGGATGGGACCTTTGTACCAGAGAACAAATGCGAAACATTTGGTGATGGTTCCCATACTATTTGCCTTTAGCGATATAAATACAAGAATGCTCCATAGGCTTTTTATCTATAATCAAGGTTGAAAAAAAGAAGTCATTCGTATTAAATTGTAGTTGTTTATAGCTGTTTCAATACATCCACTTTTATTCACACATTAAGTGAAGGAATTTTTTCCTTGACCTGATTATCATAGAAGTTCATTTTTTTGCAAAAGCAAATTCTCTTTTATTATTCTCATTGGAAGAATTGGAAGCGAGCGGTTCAACTACTTTGCCATGAAAAACATAAGAAAAAGAGAAAACCAATAAAATTCTCAAAATTCTGAAAAACATTATCAAAAAATAAAATAAACCTTAACTTTAAATTATATAATAAGTAAAACAATTATTATAATAATTATATAATAAGTAAAACAAATAAAGCAAATAGCAGATGAAGATTATAGGAATAAAAATTGCACTATTTATCCGACCTTGGTGACTCGCTCTCCCTTTCAAAAAGAAATTTCCGCTCTTCTCCATTTTGCTTGGTGCTAAAATTAAGGAAAGTAATTTTTTTTGAATTTGCAATAACCCAGCAGTATTGTCTTATGTTTACCTCACGTTTTACCTCACGTTTTTATCAGGATATCTATCTTCTTTGCGAAAATAATTTACATTTATATTTATTACAATCCCACAATTAAAAGCCAACAATATTTGGTTCCAGTATCGCAGTGGCCATTTTTCACCATTTCAAAATTCGCTGATTTATTCACCTCAAATTTTTGAATTCCTGAAATAATTTTTACTAACTGATCACATCCCATTACCATTATTCTGATTCTTCCGCTGATCCTTACCCAAGTAAATCCAATAGATATATTTAGATGAAATGTAAAGAATTCTTTATTCTTATTTCTCTTAATACTCTTAATTCTTATTTAAAATTCAGAATTTTTCTGTAGAAAAATCATATCCCGACATAAATCTTAAAAAAAAAAAGAAATAATCAAATATGATAAATTTAAGCGATTAGCGAATCGCAGCCAAAATAAAATTTACAACAATTCGATGGAAAAGTATCATTAAAAGTGGATTTGGTTTTGGAACGATTGAAATATAAAATATAGCAATAAAAATTCAGGTTTATAATATATAAATAAATATAAATAATAATAAAAAGTAATAAAAGTGTAAAAAGCGGATTTTATTTATTAAAATACTAAAAATAGAATTAAAATAGAGTTAAATTAATAAGAATTTTAAAACTGCAATTGTCAATTTGTTCAAACTAGAAAATGGCAAATAAAAATACAGCAATTATTTTTTCGATTTCTAAAAATCAAGTGGAACACAATAAACACAATTGATGATTGGTATACAGCAATAAATATCAGTGTGAAATTCAGAAAATTCTTTCTGCAAGTTTTTACAAATTTCAACGACATTCCTGAATTCAAACTTATCGTAAATTTAAAAGAATCAGGATTTATACCTTATTCTCACTTGGTGTGCAAGTCAACTGAGCTGAGTTGTATATATGCAATTCACTGATCGCTTATTTCAATTTACATGATCACATTTGCCATTCGCAATACTTTCTAAAGTCTAGCAATGAATAAACCATAATGATAGAAAAAAAAAAATTTAAGAACATCTAGAGAAAATATGAAAAGGAACAAGTATAGAGGAACACAAAGGAACGAAAAGCATGCACCGTCACATGCTCCTTCGAAAAAGAACTAGTGTACCAAGACTACATCCTTTCTCCTATAATGTTAAGCTATGCCATAAACTTGGTAATGGACACTGCTTGTCGGCATCCAAGAGATGCAAATAAGTCCAGAGCATAATATCATAAACTTTGAATACGCTGATGATGTAGTCCTTTTTGCTGAAAGTTACAATGAAATGCAAATAAGTGTCAGCAACTGCAGCGAGAGTCGGGTTCAGGACCAATATAGATAAAACGAAAGACTTTTCGTCTTATGTGCAAGAAGCTGATAAAATGCCTCTTTTTGTATTTATTGCCGGTCCAGCTAGAAATGCGTTCTTCCGGGTTGACAAAACCTATATGGAGTCGTCCTGAAATCACCATAAAAACGAAAATTCGCATCTATCTAGCGCATCTATCCGTGATCCATTCGACCTATATATGGTTCTGAGACATGGCCAATGAGAGTGCAGGATATTAAGAAGTTATCTGCCTTTGACCACTCTTGTCTAAGGTACTTCCACGGATCCGTCGAGCGGACAAAATATAACATGATCGCACCCACTTTCGTTCAAATACCACTTGCATAAATAATGTTATCATAGAGCGTCGCCCTCGCTGGTTAGGGCACATTTTCGTCCATCACAAGACACATAGAGTTGACGCATATTTCGTTACTTGTTAAATTGCTTACGTGTGATTGAAGGCATCAAAAGCGAGGTGGACCAATCAAGACCAGTCATGAAAAATTTTAAACGTATAGGAGGCCAGCGATATATGGATTCAGATGGTGGAAAAATGAATGGTTCCTATTACTAATAGCAATGGTGTGGGACCGAGCATCTTGGAGAAATTTTACTCTTGTAGCTAGCGGAGCCAGCCTAACCAGTAATGGTGAGAACTATTAGAAGAAAAAGAAATCGCTGTGCTGTAAACTATTAACCCTGAAAGGGCTGATGGTAGTTAACGGATGAATCAAATTTTTTTAAATTTTTGATAAATTATTATGAAAAACAAAACAGATCCGTATTTTGTTAGAAATATCTGTGGTTTAAAACGTTTACAAAATTAACTTAATAAATTCTAAGAGCCATCAATGTAAATCGAAATCGACAAAAAGCAATTGGATGGCAACAGCAGTAGCAGAGGTAAAAAACGGAAAAACGGAAGGAAAAAGAGAAAAGAAAAATTATCATCCCCCTTTCATAATTTTTTGCTTTATGTGAAATCTCAACAATCCGAAGAAATTTTATAAAAAATCATCAGAAAGTAAATAAATTTTTGCAATACAACAAAATCGATGGAAGAAAGTAGATGCGCAAACTGATGATCACCAAAACAACGCCCTCATATTAACTAATATTCAATAATAATATTTAAAAAACAAATACAAAAAATCGACCATAATTGGAAAAAAATAATAAAATAATCTGATTAATATGCTTTTAAATTAAACCAACTTTATCAATAAAAAGTTCTATAACACTGAAATACAAAAATAATTGAATAAAATCTATAGGTTACGGAAATTATTTGATCGAAGCTCAACAATTATCAGCTCCTAGACTAACCACTATAAATAAAAACAGAAATTCAATTTGGTGAACCATTCCTGCATTCCTATAAATTTGGCAAATCCAAAAAGAAATTATTTCCATTTCTATTCTATTTTCCTTTCAGCATGTACAAAAAACACTACACTAATTCCGATTTACGCTCAAATTTTTGAAAAACGCATTTATAAATTTAAAAATTTGATCTGCGTGAACGAAGTTCACTTATAAACATAAACTTGAATCAAGTCGGTTCAAACAATTCTTAGTATCATTAATGCATCCATATATGAATGCAGTAAGCACAAAATACCATGAATATAATGAATGAATAAAATTAGAGCGTTAATAATAAAAAAACAGCGATAGCAATGATATATAACAAATATACTATGGTCACAAGCGACCTACAAGAGAGCTAACAGGAAAAAAAAATTTGAAATCAAATGGTTGATAACAATGATTTTTTTTTCAGTTATTTCGTCAATAAAAAATATTTAATCTGCTCTCAAAAAATCAGAATGATAAAAAAAGTAAAAAGTAAAATTAATTTTCAAATAATTATAGAAATCTCATATAAACAAATAAGATAAAAAAATCAATTTTTATAAAATTTATTAAAACGTTAAAATTTAATAAACATAGAACAGTTAATTTTAGGTTTTTTTTTCATTTGGAATGTAGAAAATCGATGTTTTATAATTAAACCTGAGCACAAAACCAACCATAACAGGGTAGACATTAGTTCAACAACTATTCAAATATAGTATATACGTTCATTTATCTTCAAAGATATATAAACGATTTGTTGCTGCTAACGCAATAATATTCTGTTTCGGATGCCAAACGGCATGAAGAATCTTTTTCGAATAGTCGAGTGATTCGGTGGTAACTTCTTCAACATTGTCGAAAGATTCAACACTGTTCGAATAAGTTCGTTTTCTAGTCTTCGAAGGACCAGAATTAGTGATGCGACGAAGAGGTAGCCGAACACCGGGTTTTTCAATATGTGCCTTAAAAGACGATAAAATAACAATCATTCTCAAACAGTTAATAATTTAATACAATTCAACAACTCTTTTTCAAAGTAATTTAATTAATATAATAGATAAAAGACCAAATTTTTCCTTTTTTTCATAAAAAGTATTTCTATGGATAATAACAAATCCGCAGACAACTTGATTTTTTTAAAGTATAGTTTTAACTGTTATTATTGAATTGAATTCAAATTAGATGATTAAATAAATAATTAGATAATTAAAATATAAATCCAAAAATTTTCCACTAAATGAAAAAACGAAATCAGTGGAAAACAAACTTCGAAAATCCTTGAGTTTGCCGAATCTTTGGAATATCTCGGGAATGTTCGAAAAAAATTGTTGTACGAACCAGTTAGAATATATCTAATACAATATATTTTATTTCCGCTTTTTATTAATGTAACCAATATTATTAACAAATGCTAATTGTTGAAATTACTCATTATTACTATTATTATTATAATTATTATTATCATTATGCGGAAATAAGACTAATGGTTTAAAAATATAGGCAAAGTGAGAAAAATATATGATAATAATCATAAAAAGCAAACATGAAAGAATGCATAAAATTAGAAAACTGTGCATAATTTTATATCCTTTTGAAAGTGCCTTCAAATTTATGGAAAAACTATTTGCTAGTTGCTATTTAATTATTATAATAATTTAACCATGAATGAATGAAAACAAGAAATCTTAAACAAACTTATCATCGCCGCTCCAGCATACTTCGAATTTATCAAAAATGAAATCACTCTCATATAAAGTGCATAAAATGCCGCGCAGATGTTCATGAACCTGATAAGTTTCTACCGGACCAGACTCCATATTGATATCCCATACCTATAAACAAAAAAAACAGAAATTTAAGTAAAGAAAAACCATAGCAGAAGATATGCTATCAGCTAATTATCCAATAGTAATAATAATAATGTGATTTCGGCAAATATTGTTACCTTTGCAGTGAAATAGTCACGAGTAAGAATATATCGCCCACTGTGTGAAAATCTTACATCAGATACGGAAGCAATAATTTCGGAAAAGAAAGAACGACTTGAAGGGCCTTCTGATTCTTCAAACACTGAAAATTATTAATAATTTACTGAATTGCAGCCAAATGGAAAAGAAAATTAAAAGTATAAAATCGAAGATAAATGTTCTGGTATAAAAAAATTAATAATGCATATTTCCTTTATTTAATTTTTATTTAGAAATTATAAATTCAAGAAAAAATGAAAAACATTCTCATCTTTACAATCATACGACCTTACAAAGTATAGAGCACAATCTATAATAAGCACCCTTTAAAATATAAAGGACATATAAGATTCTACTCCTCGACTGACCAAGTGGAAAGTGATTTTATGAAACGTAAATTACTTTTTTCTTCCTAAAAACACCAATAATTTTCAAAGGAACTCGAATCTTAATTAAGTAAATATAGAAAATTCTAGGATTTACTTTTGGCATGAGCGTCACACAATGCTCTATCTCGCATATCACATAATCGTATTGAACCTTTTGATGAGCTATATGCAAACAAATGACCATGGTTAGGGTGAAATTCGCTGGCAGTTATCACTTCAGTTAATTCCTCCATGTTCGCCGGCTTTATATCGACAATATCTAAAAAATTTAATAAAAATTTAAAAAATATTTAAAACATTTAATATTACTATACAATTTTATTACATATCTGTTATAATTATAATATTTCTAATATATTATGAATACAATGAAATATTAGATATTAAATCTCTGTGTTATGAAGCTTGAAACATAGATAAAAGAAAATTCCCTACAAATTTGAAAAAAAAAAAATGAAATATCCTACTAAAGCTTTCATTGGTGATTTCAATATGCCATAAATTGACTCGCAGGTCATCAGCCGACAAGAAAATATCCTGAAAAAATCCATTTAAAAAAAATTATATCACCTGAATAGAACAATTTTTTATATGCTTCTGCCATTTTTAAATAATATTTTGCAATTTTTTTACACTTTATCGCATTTAGCTGTTTTATTTTCAAAAACATTTGTAATGCCATTTTCTTCTTTTATTTGCTTACTTGTGGCACATTAATCATAATATTATTATAAATATTAAATTATTAACTATATGTAAACTTTCCACTTTCCATCAGTTAATCTTTTTAAATCTAGAAATTAAATTAAAAATTAAAAAAACTAACCTGATCTGAGTTCACACTAATCGAATTGATATGATAAGTATGAGCATTACCATAAACTCTCCGAGGAGATGCTTCAACGATAAGTTCCATAGGAACCAACCGAGGTAAGACCAAACGTCCAATGAAACCTTAAAAAAATCACCGTAATGCGGTATATTAAGCAAAAAATATTTAAATCAATAAGCTAATAAGCCATTTATAAATCAATAAGATCAAATATATTAACAGTGACGAAATACCTCCTCTACAGTTGTTGATCCCGGTCGCATCTCGTGGTATATTCCAATCTCCATCTGCCACTTTTTTTTCTCGCTCCGATATTTTCCATAGTTTTATTGTTTTATCTACAATTACCGTTAATGGCCAATTTCCAAATTTTAAACCCTACTAGCTATAAATTTTCTGAGCAAATGTGTGGGAGACAGTAAACTGAAAAAAAAATATCAAAATGAAAGAACCATTTGTTGATAGCAAAAAATTTGCAGCATTCTTCCTTTTTAACCATTTTATCTGATTGATTTTTTCTTCAATTTCTAGTGATTTTAGATAATCAAATTCAGGTTCATGAGATTGAAATGTTGAATAAACGTTATAGTCAGTTGAACGTTTACCATTTATAAATTTGCCCTGTAGTAGTTTCAACACATCATAAATAAAAAGTATGATTGTTTAAAAAAATATGAAACAAAAACCTAGAATCTCAAAAACCAGAGAGAAAATAAATCAAACAACTCACACTTTGGTCCCGCTGAAAAATTACAACACGTCCACCTTTATCACCCGTAGCTAAAAATTCTCCATCGTGAGAAAATTCGACGCAAGATATTATATCAGCTGAAAATCAGAAAGAAACGAGACGTAAATATACATATATCATATATGTACTAAATACTTTGGTAGGCACAGCATTAACCAACTATTCAAATAAATATTCGAAAATTATAGCAATTATAAGCATTTAGAACTTTTTCCAGCTCTTTTCTATACAAATTTAGGAAAAAATTTTAATCTGACTTATAATTAACAGAACAGAACTACTAACAGAACTTTTAAAATAGAATTAAGAGAAAAAATATATGAAAAGAGAGAACTTTTCATGAAAAATTGAAGAAAATATCGGCCAAAAAGTCAAAGAAAGAGGTTAAAAGGCTATTTATTGATACCTTCTTCAACCAATGATTGCAAAAATTCAGAGCCTCGATCAAAATAATGCTCACCATCACTAGACACCACTTCCTCCGGTTCAACATGTCCTTTGACTTGTGAAAATCGCCAAGCTAATTCATCATTTTCACCGTCGGAAATGTCCATTGATGTACAGGCTTGATGATCATCGGTATCCATTGAAGTAAAACTAAAATACAAAAATATAAAATCTAAAACGCTCTCTAAATAACACTTTTAATAAACCCGATGAATACGAGGGAAAACAAAACAAAAAATTTTATGGTTGGAATATATTTCAGACTACCATTACTACCATTTTATGTATTTATCATAGTTCATAAAAAATGAGTGCTTCACCATTTCCATAGCCGCTTGAGACGTCCTTTGGGTTAATTATAAACATAGATATATAGATATATAAAGTATATAAATATATAGACTCTCTTTCTTTTTTAAAAGTTTTCACCATTACTGGTTAAAATCGCTCCGCTGACTTGTCGCATTGGACAAATATGCCAGAGAGTCCCTCGGCGATAGAAATACAAGTGAGTCGCCAGCATAACCCAGATTTTTGGACAGGTTTACTCCTGTGGGAAATAGAACCTCAGTACTATTCGAATTGAACAATAACCTAATGAGCCATCCTATCCCCATATAGATGTAAAATATGCGCACATAAAAATATATATGTCAAATAACATAATACATAACCTCTAATTCTAATAACTCGAGTATTTATAGGCATATAGCATAGCTGGTCCCCTTACACCCTCAAAATCTCTGTTGATCATGTCCAACCGATTTTTGATTGGCTTTCTCACTTTTGAAAAGCGATCGCTTATTGCTAGACAATCGCAATGAAGCAAGGAAATGCCTGGTGCCCATAAATATATTTAAAAATAAATCATAAAGAATCAACTTTCAAGAAAAGATTCCACTTCGTGTTTCATAAAACTGCAAATTATTTTGTGGGAAAAAAGATATGCCGATAAATAATTTTTTTATTTCTCTAAATTCCGGCTTCTTCTATTTAATGTGGAAAAATGATGAAAATCGATTGAGGAAAACAACTTCTATATAATGCATAAAAATGTATGAACCATCGAGCATATGCGATTTAAAATTTTAATCATTGTAGACAAAATCCAATCCAACACGCCGATCGATATAAATCGATAAAAACAAAAACGATCACAAAAAGAAATGCATAAAAAGTTGAAAAGTAAATAAACCATTTGTCATAAAAAATATTGGTGCTTATGAGTTGTCTGATTCACAGCAATATTCAAGTTACTGTCAATGAAATAGCGAAATGCCAACCTGTTAACATTTAGCGGAAGAATGGAATAGAGTTCAAAGAATTTCGATCACCTCCAAACCTTTTTATACGACCTAAATACTCAAAATTTAGAGGATCCTCATCCATTATAAAATTATTCAATGAACTATGAAGCTATCGCTTCTCTTTTTCCCCTTCGTTAAAGTAGAATGCTCTTCGGCTTGAGATTTTGATAGAAATTACTTTTGCTAGTCATCGCACTGCGCTTTTTGCTCCTTCGCTTTTTTGTCGGCCGTTACGAAGGTTCATTAATAGTAAACAATTTCGTAAATGAAATCACTCTTATTTAATAGCCACACGATCTATCCTTCTTCTAGCAACTCGCATCACTGCTAGTTTGGCTAGCGCCGCTATCAATTCCGAGCAATAAACCTATTAAAGTAAAACCTGAGCGGTTATTGCGAACCCACCTGTACTCGATTATTTCCAAACGCCTCGCTGGCGAAACAAAAGTCTTAGTGAAGTCAACCAAGCGAGAAATGACATTAAAGTAAAGAAGGTATATGAAATAAAAACGAAAATTTACACGTAATAAATCCGACTTATAAATTCCATTCCAAAATTCAACTAAAAACAAAAAATAAATAAAATGATTTTTTATTTAGCAAAATCAGTGATAAAAAATATACCACAAATAATTTATCGATTGAAAAATATCACAAATAAGCGAATATTAACCGATAAACGAAAAAAATCCGTAAAAGAAGCAATGAAAATAATAACTTTATTTGCAAAAAAAAACCCTCCCCACACCGGTCAAAGCAACCACCCATCCTTATTTCCATTATAAATGCATCAGGAAATTACAACTTGGCAAGCAAATTACCGCGCAGTTGTTTTTATAGTAATCTTATTTTCGTTTTGAGATCCAATAATCATAGTTAAATTCAGAATCTAGAGTAAATCGCATGACCTGGATTTATTGAGCTGATAAGCTGGTTCCAAACATATTAATTTGATGGCGTAATCCGATATAGAACGAGTCGAAATGTCATCACTCAGTTGCGATCTGTCGAAGCAATCTTCGAGTAGCACTTAAAAATAATTAAATGAGCCATTAGTGAATAATTCAATGCCTTATCTTAATCAATTGTAAATCTGATAACAATTAGCGGTTAAATCAAACTACTCAACCAAATTAGACATAGTTTTTAATTTGTCAATCCTAGTTAAATGATCAAGGGAGAGGGTGATATGCTGTTTCAATTGATTTCTTGGCACGAGCGAGCGGAATTATGAATGAAATCTGGATTGTGTTGAAGGTCCAATCATATCTCTCATTTCTCTGATTCCTATATTTATTATAAACAAGAAATAGAAAGAAGGAAAAAGAAGGAAATTGCATGAAAATAAACCCATAAAATTGGCGTCGATATTCCCATGGAAATGATATTTTTGGTAATTTCAAATAAATTATTGGATATCAGTTTCAGAAATAAATAGAATACTTTTATAGTTCTATTCTATTCGAATGAAATCGCTCTTTATTTGTATTTATGAAGGTAGCTGAGGCGATAAAATAAACCTCTTAGGAAAATATTCAGTGATAACAAAAGGGTATGCAATCAATTAGCAAGCTATAAGACATCCGAAATAAAGATCAAAAGGACAACTAAATGAAAAAGACTTCTTTAGATATGATGAAGTCGACGGACTGAATCTGTGACCGGTCACAATTATTGCATAAATTGGCAGGAAGCAAGTAATGAGACATAACAAAAGACCGTACTCAAACGAGATCCAAAAGAAAAAGCAGTGAATATATATGACACGAGTCTGAAAAAGTGATCGTTCAATATTTGTCTCAAAATACATTTTAATGATAATGATAAAATTAAAATTCGTATTTCAGCCGATAGTTGAACCTACTTGGTGTATCAACCTTATCAAGGAGGGATTGCTTGAATCGTTTACCGATTCTTTGAAGGAGAGTTAGATCCCTTGAGTCATCTGGATTTCTCCTTTAATGAAAATCCTTGTCAAAGTGTAGAGGAGAACCATGATGTTTGAACTCTTAGCTGAAGCATTATTAGTTATCATTAGTCATAATTTTGCGAAATATTTTTATTATAGTCGAATGTTTCAATAAAGTTAAAATGTGGAAAATTGAATATTGAGATTTTTTATTTAAACATTATGAATTAAATTACAAATTATATTTATCTCATTTGATTTCGAAAGAAGCTATAAACGAACAGTTCTAATAGTTCTAATAGAATTGTTCTAAAGAAAAGATGAACCCGGACCCGGCTCAAACACGAGTTTATTTCCAATTTTTTCACATTTCGAAAATATCTGAGAGGGCGGGAAAGCAGAGTGGATGATGATTTGGATTCTTATGCTGAGAAAAAAGGGTTCAGTTCCTGCGAAAGATAGAACTAAATAGTAAGCGTGGCGAGCCCAACCAGAAATGATGAGAGTTAGCCATTTATTTTAAGCTATTAACAATTTATAACTTACGTGGACTCCAAATAGTGGTGCTGGCTTAGGGGATCCATTCGACCCATCTCCTTTTCCATCACTTGAACATCCTATCTCCAGTGATCTAATAGTAAACGGATAAGAATTTAATTCCTGAGAAATTCTTTGGAATTGGGGCAGAACATCGCCTAACACATGTATTATATATATATAAATATATAATATATATATTATATATATATATATATATATATATATTATAAATACCATCTATATTAATATTGCTACCACAGAGAATGGCTTTTGCTGGTTAGAGCAGTTCTTCGTTATTCACTACAGAAGTTGATACAAATTTCGTTACTTGCTAAACTCTGTGACGGATGCCGTCAAAAGCGAGATGAACCAATTATAACCTGGACTGATACAGACAGGAAAGATTTTAAATGTATAGGTGAACCAGTAATATATGGACTGATGATGGAAAAAGGAATGGTTTCTAATAATGCTAGCGTTGTTGACGGACTGAACAGCGGGCCTCCCTAACCACTAATAGTGGCAGGTATGAGAAGAAAACATTTCATTACCTCGTATATCAAAAAATTATCGAAACAGAAAGGGAAAATCCTTTAAAAAGAGATTTTAGTTTAAAAAAGCTTTGCGCTTTCTAGATAATCAGAACTCATAGATGCTTGGATATTGGTCATAAATATTTGGATATGGAAACTGATTGCGATTGAGTTATAAGGCGTTTTTTAATTAATTTTAGTAGTTGCCATATATCATTGAATGATCAATGTTCTTTACATTAATTATGAAGTGATTAACGAGAAGCAATGTTACATGTGTAAATCTCAATGAGGTGAGATCTGCTCGATGGCCATTGACCCTTTACAATTGCCATCTCATGTTAATGCAATTGTTTCACTGGATGCGGATTACAGAGGAAAAAAATGCATGCAATACTGCTTTATTTATAATTTATAAAATTCTCGAAAGCAGCCTAGCATTTATTTATTTTCCTTCCTATTTAGTAAAAAGGATTTATTAAATTTGTATTCACCACAGTCCATATTTCACGATTCTCAGAAATATGGATTTAAGCGTGATATATAATACATATAATAATATACATTTCAAAAAAAACTGATATAAAAAAACTAACATGCATCGAAATAATCGCTATAAATGGTATTAATGATGATAATAATGGATAATAATGGATTAAAGAACGATAATGGATGGTCATGGATGGAGGGAACAAAACGGTAGAGTGGTTGCTGCTTAAATCATCATGCCAATTATCCTGGTTCAGTTTTCGCCCCTGCCATTAAAAAATACAGGTGCAGTGGGATGAGCCTACGTAGAAAAATGCGTTGGTCCCACTAAAATTAAGCTAAAATGGAAATTTAAAATTTAAACTAAAATTTAGCCTGTTTTATGCAGGTTTTCACGATCTTTGGTAAAAAGTAACTTTTGGAACTATTTTCAACAAATTTTTATATCTATGAAAAGTTCAATAAAATGGTTTTTTTCATCTTTTCAGATGCAAAAGAAAATCATTTCAGTAATTTTCATTAATTATCGCATAACTACTATCAACGATTTTCACCGCTAAATTAAACGGTATTTATCGTTTCAATCTAATTAATCAATGAGAATTGTAAATTAAATTTTTTCGCCGTTTCAAGGATATTTGTTCACCTGGGAAAATTCAAGATTTATTAACTGATTTCTTTCTGCGATCATTTTTGGTTATTGCAATATTGCAAGCCTTTGGGAAAACAGCTTTTTTCTAGTAAAATTTTTCTACTTCGCAAGTCATTTTCTAATATTTTAATTTTCCTTTGAGAAATGATCTTTGAAGGTATATTCTAGATGAAGTTATGTTGAATTAAGCCATGAAATATGTAAATTCAGATTATGGCTAACTGATTTAACTTATACGTTTTCCAATGTAATATTATTACATTGGAATTGTGATCCAAAAACTGATTTGAACTAATATGAATTTTATATAATAGCACGCTCTCCTGGATAAAGATCTTTGATGCTGGAATATGCAAACAAGTTAAGGGAGTCATAGTTCCAAGTGCTCCAGTTATCATTGGAATTAATTTGACCTTTACTTACCACATCTTCTCTGGTTCCTCTTGCTATTTCTCTAACTTCTCGTGTTTCTTTTTCGTTCTTGTTGCTTGGTATTGCTATATCAATCACACTGCTGATTTCCAATTTTTGTCTATTATCATGATATCTGGTACTTATTTGTCTGTTTGGATGGGGAAGTCTCACAAAATCACCATCTTGTTATTCTCTACGATTTTCTGAGGAAATCTCTCTCCCATATATTCTTGGAAAGAGCTGGACCAAATACTGAATAAGAAGATGTCAGTTATTTGGTTATACCCTTCATGGTTATATATGTTATTTCTACTTGCATTTTACATTCTGCCACTATATGTTGGACTGTTTCTGAGGTGCTTTTGCACAGTCTGCATCTGGAATCCTGTTTAGTGAAGCAGACTCTTATTTCGATGGATCTGATGCTTATTTCTTGTGCTGCTGCAATCAATATTTCAGTGCTGCCTTTTAATCCAGTTTTCAACCATTGGTAGATTGGTAGATTTAATCCAACCATTGGTAGATTTTCACAACGCCAGCTATCTCAGCTATTTGTCAGTGGTACGGTACATGGAGAACCTTGCTTTTCCATGGTATTTTCTATGCTTGATCGTTTTCAAATATCTGTATATTCTTCAGATATTCTCTGTAGCTTATCCTTTAGTAGCACCTTGCTTCCTATATTTCTGAATGCTTTGAATTTCGTTCAAGATAGTTTCTCTCTTTCTTTCTGGTTTTTCAGAGTTGTGGTTTCGGTGTGAGGAGTTTACATCAGCAGGCTTAATATCTTCTTTTGTCCATCTTATAATGATAACTGCGTACCTAATGACCGGCGTACATATTTATGGCGTGGATTTTTTTCCTCTTAAGCTCTTATCTCCTCATCTTGGTTATCATGTGACTGCGGGGTACCAAGGTACTAGCTATATGTCGTGATCGCAGGTCCACCCTATTAGTCATTAATACTTTTCCTCTCTTTATTGCCATCCGGCAATATTTCTCTAATCCGAATTACATCGTAATGTCCTCGCTATAGATCCGAGTTAGATGGATAAGCGAGTTAATGTCTCGTTTTCTTTTCGTATATAACTTGATATCATCCATGTAGAAAAAAATTAATGATGGCAGTCGTGCTCCTGAATTTGTAGCTATATCCCTTTTGGTATCTAAGTGAGTAAGCTTAGACCTATGCAGAAATTATGCGTTACCTTGATATATCCGCATTTGATAGCCACTTATGCAAGTTATGAGCTTTATTAGCCCCATTGAGTTCTCAACATCTTTAGGATCCTGTTGATTTTGTTTAGAGTCAAAGTTACAGACCCATATATGGGGCTTTGAACCACAGATTTTCCTATAGTCAATCCAAGCTGTAGACAGATTGATCTGCCCCGATTTTGAATCAGAGCGACCGTCTTATCTATGAGCGACTGGTGTTTGGGACCTCTGATATTGTTCCCAATGCCTTTTTGAACTGCATTCATATCCTGGCTCATATGGTCTTGATGGCTGAAGACTTTCCATATTTCGAGTATTTGTGGGTAGGCAAACTATTGGTCGATAGTTGGACAATGTTTTTCATTTAATGAAAGTTTCTCATGATTCTTCTTGTTAACCAGTCTGGGTGAGAATTAGCTGGTTCATCTCGTGAATCTCACCGCTATTAGCTTCTTTAGCCAATGAATGTGAATCATATTTGCACTAGGTGCAAACTTTTATATTTTTGAGTCGTTGCTGTATGTGATGATAGCTGATTTGTGGGGATTGATGTGACTTGTTCTCAGATTTCACATTTTCAGATCTTGCGATCCTTTTGGGTATTATGAATCAATTTCTCACATATATTCTTTCAGTACTGTATAGTTTCTGGGGGACAGAATGGCTCAGTGGGTTCGATTGGGAGCGCCGATGCTGAGGTTCGATTCCCCGCAGGAGTAAACCTGCATAAAAATCCGAGTGATGCTGGCGACTCACCTGAATTTCTATCGCCAAAGCACTCCATGGCATATTACTCAATGTGATAAGCCAGTGGAGCGAGTTTAACCAGTGATGGTGAGGACTCATAAAAAAAAGATATATTCTTTCAGTATTGTATAACCACTGTACTATGTATAATAACTGGTGTTACCATATTCACTAAGATTTTCGTTAAATTCAGAAAGAAAAAATTTGTGAAAGGAGTGATTTACGTACTCGTCGATTGTTTCACGAACTGGACTTAGGATATACAACTATTTGTAAGCTTTATTAATGCCCAGCAATATAATAGAACGACGTGCGAAATTATATATAGGTTTCAACATAGCGAACAAAAAAATAGAAAGAAAAATAACGTAGAACTGTAAAAATCACGTACTTTAAAACTGCCACCACGAATAAAACCAATTGTTGAACACTGACCCAAATGAAGCAAAAGATGAAAAAATGAGCGCTATGACTCTACTATGCGACGCACTAATGACCCGACGATGCAAACTACGCTTATAATTTTATGATACAATTATTTCGGAATTTTCGACGCAGGGCATTTATCTTTTTATCCTCTGCTTTATTAGTGTACCATCCTTAGCATAATGGCCAGCATGCCAGTGAGCCCTTGTTTAGCAATCTCTGATAGGTATAGCCTTTGCATTTTCTCAGCATCCGGATAGATACTATTTTATTCTTCACACCTTTCTACAATTCTGTCAGCTAACTTCTTTCCTCGATCTTATTTCCAACCATTTTTTCCGAATTGCATTATCTCTTTTTGAAAATATAAAATCTTATTTCATACCCCAGTATTTCGAGAATTTACAGTGGCTGTGACGTACACCAATTCATTTCTGTTAAATTGTTGCAAGGTCTTTATTTGAATTTTCAAGTGTATTTTGCTGAGTCTCGATGGTCGGTCTCAATGGTTAATTACAGTCACTTTCATATTTTTTGCCTCATATCAACTACTCTAATTTGCAACAAAGATGCTGAAAGGCAATTTCCAGCTTCCCAGCTTACTATATGCACATCACTTTTTTCCTGTTCTTTCTGAACATTCTGGATCTAGGATTTAGCGCATCTCCATCCATCTCAAACTGAGAAAGCAGTTTCCTCTTTCTTACGTTGAAGCATTAAGCCACTAATTGTTTCTCAGCTAATGTAGACAGATCTTTTTTCCATCCATAGTTCATACGTTTTATACTCCTTTGATTAAGTCTATTATTGTAGTATCATTCTCTCATTTCCAGATTATCTTGTTTTATTGTAGTAACCCATTTAATGCCAGACTCCCTTGGCCTCACAACAACTGGCGCTATTCCAGTAGCCCATTTATCATCAAGATAATTCTGGTCCCTCAGCCTCTTACGCGGATCTTGTTTATCAGAGCGACGTCCGAACCGCTATAACTCTACTATGCGACGCTCTAATATTGAGAGAAGGTAGGTAAGCATTAACGGACTATTGTCCAAGGACCCCTCGGAAAAGTAAAGGCTTTTGGCTACGATTCGACCAAAATATTGTTTTTTATTTCGACATTAAATCGAAATATATGTGTGAAATGTTATATATATATATATATTTCGCGCCGAAATCTTTGTTAGATCATTTGAACTAGGGATAGCACCTACTAAGGCTTTCTAAAGAAGTTATGATAGGAGAGTTGCTGCCATTTTGAAAGTAGAATCCATCGCCCTTAGATAATCTAGGGTTTGTTCAGCTGTAAATGATATTAAATAATTGGGTAAAAAATTGCGATCACATGAAAAATGTTCACTTCCACTTGTATTTTCGCCGAGATAGCGAGAAAAATCTAAAAAGCTGGAAATACAGTTTGGCCTAATCGTTTAGATATAATATTTATATTTTCATATAATATTTTCATGGATTAAGCGTGGTGATTCCGATTCCTTAAAAAACCACCATATTTCTTGTATATTTGCTTCTCAACCGAATAATCAGAGCTATGTTACTTGTCTCGCATTCAGTTTAGCTTTTTAGAAATAAAAAGTGGATTTAGAACTTGGAGTACTCTTGTTGAACAAATCTTTAAGTAAGATTTTAATACCCAGTGAAAAAATTTATTGGTCAATGTGAGCATGGAAAATTTCAAATTTATTTGAGCATCTCGAAATCCGTTAAGTGCATATATACCATTGTTAAATCAGAGACAACACATTAATAATCGGTATAAAACTGTCATAGAAATGGTTTGAAGAAGGGATTAGATGATTGAAAGCATGGAATGTACGGTAATCAGTTAAGGTCGTTTCAGTAATAAATTGGTTTTTATATTGACGAACGAAGTTGACTAAAGAGATCAGATTATGTCATTTCCATCTCCCAGTTTTATACCGATCATTAATGTGAACGCAATTTAGCCATCACTGTCTCGCTAAGATGAAGCAAACTCGGCTCCAATACGATAAAAACAATGCCGCTTTTGATTAAATGTCAAACATGATGCAAAAATAGGAATTAGGCCACTCTTTGAGAGAAGAACAAACCCTGAAAGTCCAAAGTTTTAAAAAAGTCAATCGTAAATGGGTATTTTGATATAACTTTTTTATTCGTTTATTAATGATATAGTAATGGAAAATTTCTGAAAACCAAATTCGCAATGCTTTTAAAAATCTTGGCATTTTTATTCTTCTCTCTCCAGTAACACTCTCTGCACTTCTGATTTGTCTAACTTAATATTAAGTGGGTCCTTCGCCAGGGAACTGCAGATAGTTCCTTGCACTAATTTACGAATTTTTGGCGATTACGATTAAATCACAGGAATATAATGTCTTGTATAATGATCGATATTCAATTTTTGATTTTTTTCATTCATTTATTGAAGAAAAAATTCTATGAATGTTATTGGAAATTTACTGTAAAAACTTGCAACATCTTTGAATTCATTTGTTGGAATAAACGGAAATCGTTTCAGTTAAAAGAATATAAATCGATCATTCATATTTTTACGATTTATTTACTTTTCGGATTATTTTCTACATGAAGGATATGAAAGAAAAATTGTTGCAAATTTTATCCATATTATAGACGAATATTATGATCGGTGCACATTATATCAGAAAATTCATCGATTATGGCTTTTTTCTTTAGGTTGAATCTTTAAACTAAACCAAAAGTGTGGTGTCCACATTGTTAATTTGTCTATTTGAGGTGACACTTACAAATTATCAAGTGGAACCCAGTTGCACCAAAATGGTGAAAACTGTTCGCAAAATAATCATAGTACATTATTTACACGGATAACCTCAAATCCTCATAGATTTGATTCCTTGATACGAAAAAAATGCCATTAAAAATGAAATCCAGATGATGTAAGGTTCTTCTAATCCGATCTAAATCTATGATTTGATATCTCTATGTTAATTTTTTATTTTTATCCATCTGCATGTACAAATAGTTTATTTTATCTAGCATTAGTTCTGCATATTGTAAAAAAATTAAGCGATTAGCATATATTTCTGGTCAAACTAACTCCAGTAACAAATTTTTTATAATTTTCTGCTTACAAATTTTTGGCAAGGACCATGACAATAGAAGCGAGCTGTCACTATCACCCAGATTTTTTAAGGGCAGATTTATTCCAATTGGTCACGAGAGCCAAACTCTTACCTCTTAAAATGATAATCTGAGCCATTATCCATTCGTCTATTCCCACATGTTCTCTATCTTCATTTACTGGAAAGCTTAGACGTCTGTATTTGTACCCTGGTCATTTCTAACTATACTTCTAGAGTTTAAATTTGACTATTAAAATTTGGCTGTGGTAAAAATTTGGCTGCAGCTTTTTTTTTGAAATTCATCTGTAAGGCATTCTACTTTTATTATTATTAAAATATTATTTAAAAAATATTATTATTAACACGGTAAGACGATCATAGTTGTAGTTTATTGCTATAAAATTTTGTAAAAAATTTATTGATCATTATTTTATATTTTCGTGTTTCTAAATTAGCCAACTATTTGATATATTTTCAGCGATATAAAATTCAAAAAAATGGAATAATTTCTTATAAAAAAAGAATTTGATAATACATTAAGGATCCCAATTTGGTAAAGAAGGTTGATAACAATTTTTATATAAAATGCTTAAACCCTTAAATCAGAAAGCATCATATTTAACATGATACGTCATAACACTCGATTACCTTTCGTAAGCAGTATGCGGCAAAAATTTTAATTATACGTGTGATATATAGGCGTATAATCTATACATTTCTGTGAGAAAGTTCTTCGTGCCCCTTTGTTTTCCTCAATGGTGCCATTGCTAGCTCAATTCTGAAGTTCAAAATTTTGTACTCTAAAAAGTTATTTGGTTCTAATAGGCCTATGATAAGCTTCAATTTTTAAAGCTCGTTGGACTATGAAGATGACTTTCATTTTGTGGAAGATGATTTTCATTTTTTCTATTTATTATTTTTGAACTTGGGCAATTGGATATTTAAAAGCAGTAATGAGTGCAACTTGCTTCTGCGGTGTTTTAAAAAATGGGCAATGAAATTTTAAAAATTTTAAAAGTGAAAAAATTAAAATAACCTATAATGGCACCTTCATATATGTTTCTCAATTAAAAGTTCGCTGTATCCATTCTCCATTTATATCGAAAAAAAAGATAATTCAATCCGACAACTTAAAATAATTCTTCCTTTCCTAATCTAAACTGGCTCAGACTTAATTGTTTAGACCTACCATAATTATTCTAAATATATTTTCATTAATCATTTAAATGTGAAAAAATTAAATATATAATAAATATATATAGTTTTTTTTAATTCAAAATACTAATAAAAAATACAGTGGCGAGAATGATGAAGAATAAAATTAAGAATTTTTGGCAATAGGCAATATGTATCAAAGATAGTGATTTCAGTTTATTAGATTGATTGTTACCATCATTAGTTCAATTTCTATCCGTTGACGAGAGTTTCTGTGAAAAGTGAACTCAAGTGAACTCATTTGCACTATGCTATACAGAATTTCTTGATTGCTCATGGTTGCAAAAACAAGAATGTTGATGATATAAATGGAGTAGAATATTGTCTATAATAAAGAAGTGCCCGATTTCAAATACCTTGGATCCATTCTAATATTGAATGATCAGGCAAAAAACGAAATTGCAACCCAGATAGAGTTAGTTAAAAATGCATACTTCCAGTTGAAGAAACCTTTATGAAGCGAAATCATTATAAAAAGCTTCTAGACATGGCAAATGAGAGTGGATAGTGTTAAGAAGTTATCAGCTTTTGGACCACTCATGTCTAAGACACATTTTACGAGTTCGCCGAGTCGGTAAAATCTCACATGATCGCATCCACCAACGTTCAAAAACTGATAACTTCTTAACACTATCCACTCTCATTTGCCATGTCCACTTGATATAACTATATCATCACGAAGCGTCGCTCTCGCTGGTCGACCTCCACAAGAGTTGACACATATTTCGTTACTTGTTAAACTTGTCTTGGGTGGCGTCAAAAACGAGATGGACCAATCAAGACCTGGACTGATATATCTTTTGAACGTATAGATGGACCAGCAATATATGGATTTAGACGATGGAAAAAGGAATGGCTTCTATTACTGCCGACGAAGGCACCAGACCGTTTGGAAAAGTTTTGACCTTACATGCAGCCAGTGGAGTCAGTAATAGTGAGGGCGATTAGAAGAAACAAAATTCCTTAAAGTAGGTAAGCTAGAATTCTTTCCTCAATTATTTGATAAACAGCGGTGGATAAATTGTTAATGGAAAATGGAAATTTCATTGCTTGATTCGATATCCTTAGCTTATGGCGCATAAATCTTATCCAGACATGATCGAATTTTTTTACCTTTATTTTATAATAATTTTGCATTTTTTTAACAGTCGGCTGTTTTCACCTGGTATTGCGTTATTCCAGCAATCGCTAGAAAAAACAACATCATTAAAAAATTTTTTCTAGTCACCGGAATCTAAAAGTGCATTTAGAATCTAACGGAAACGGATTATTCCATTTTGCATAATTGAAACGATCAAGTCTCTTGTATTATCCATCCACTGTCCCTATCAATACAAATGACGCCATTTGTCAGTTATACAAATTTTTGGACTAATATGCATTTATATTTAATAGGGTCATCTGACTCAATTATAATTATCGTCCATTCAATCTTGAGACATAAATCACCGAAAGAAACATGAAATCTTCGATGTTGCATGATAACTATTCGTACAGTGACTTCAATCATTCATTTGGTTTCTTAATTGTTCGAAAAATATAAAAATATTAATTGCATCTATCTAAAACTCGAGTCCACTATTAATCTATTCTTCATGCAAATCTTATAATATTTCATTTGAATGCATTCTATATTTTTTTCCTTTTTTTATTTTCTCTAACATTTAGATCTTCTTGCTACTAAAGCTTTTAATCCAATTATACAGTTTTTTACTTATCTATGATCTTTTCATGTTCTTTTTAAACTTAAAAGTATAACGAATCTCATGGAAATATAGTTTAAGGTGCTGCCTCCAGCGCCATCTGGTTTGCTCCTCCTAAGAAGGAGAGAATCAAACCTATGAAGCTTGGCTCGGATCGGATCGAACCAATCGTATTAAAATGCATTTTTTTTTTAAAACTTGCTCGTTAATATAATCTATCGTAAAATAGAAAATCATTGGTTCTTTATTAAAATTAGAAATCCTTTAAAAAATTAGAAATATGAATATTTTGGTTGATTTTTTACTGTTTTGTAAGTTTTATTGGTCGGATTTCTCCCTTTTATTCAGTCAATAAGGAGTGCCTTGTCTTATCAGAAGAAAATTATAGTCATAAATTTCGCTATGAGAAGTGATGAGGCATTTTATATATGCGTATAAACTTTATCTTTTTAGGAAAAAATCAATATTTTGATTCGAATTCGCAATTCTAGGAAAATTAAACCTTTAAAAATATGAATTTGGAAAATCAGAAATGATCAAAGCCTTGGTTAAACCGAATTTATTTTTTTGCATTCATTCATTCATTCATTCATTCATAAAATTTTACGGTTTTACACTATTAATCTATTCAATACCAATTTTTTTGTCCAGAATGAATCAAAATAGTGAAGTGTAACGAATGAATAATACTTATAAGTATCGTTCAATAAAATTGGATTTTTCATTTCAATGATAAACACAAAATGATCATAAAAATGTTGAAAAAAGAAAGAAAAAAGAATTACAGAGGAATAAAAAAAGCTTGAAAAGTTCGTAATGAATCTACAAATCAAAATTTTTGAAAAAAAAGTGCTAAAATTTTTAGTTCCGATACATCGATAGAAGCCATTATTCAATTTATTCACCGGTGCACTTAATTAATATTTTTAATCGGGAGATATAAGCGGCCCGTGGAACTTATTCATACTAGAAATGATTTTTTGGCTTAGTTCTAGTCATTTAATTTATTTGCTCATTTTTTAGGGATGACTTGAGAGGGGAAAAAAAAGGCTTATTTGATGGTTTGCAAACAAATAGTGAGGGAAAGTTTTTAGCAATTATTTCATTTTAGAACTAAAATTAGGGTCAAATTCGAATAGTTTTTTGACATAGAAAAGTAAATACTTAGTATTCACCTTTTTTGCTTAAGCCAGCGTTACTCGCTTTTTACGAAATTTTTATCTTGGCCGTAAAAACATAAGTGAATCAGCAAACGATGAATTTTTTGATGAATTCTATGTAAATACATAAATATGAATTCAGGGTGGAGATGGATCTGAGGCTATGGAACAGTTGCTTGATCATTCTGCCAGTTTCTTAAATTTTGATTGTGACTATTAAACCTGCAAATTGATTAATATTTGCAATATTTATAATAAATAAATATGGCATTTTTCCTGAGAACCTCGTATAAGAATAATTCTATACTGGCAATCGTCTTCTGAGATGAATTTTTGCATTTAACGCCACTAAAACATTGATTAATCGCTTTTTTCGCCCGAAAGATGCTGAATTACTCATTTAGCCTTGATTAGCGACAAGATACTCGAGTTGATTTGTTAGCTAAAATCAGGCATCATGTGCCGGTCTTTATTTCTTCCCTAATATATTTGTCAGTACAAATGAAACTAGAATTTTATCTGCATGTTTATCCCCAAAGCAATTCTATCGCGAAAGGCACGAGTAATTAGTGCCAGCCCAATTGAAATTATTATTAGAGGTGAAGAAGATGAAGAATAATCATGATTAGCCGATATCGTCAGAAATCTTTTAGTACGGTCTAAAACGAAATTGGTCAAAATGATGGGGAAAAGTAGGTTTCACTTAGAAAAGTTTGAACGAAATTAGAGGATTTACGATTTATGAAAATAATTATTAATTTCATTGCCTATCAACATTTTTTGACAGAGTTGTCGTCAATCTTTTTACTCGAGCCATTGGAAAGTGATTGGCTGAACTGTATCTCATTAGAGTTTTGCCTAACTCATTTGTCTTTTAACCACTTTCTTTAGAATCTATAGAAAGACCATCAAAAAGTTTTATGTTCTAAAATTTAAGCGAATTGAGTATGATTGAAAGGTAGCAAATAATATTAGATGATGAACAGCTTGGACTTTCACTATGAAATTTTAATCACACAATGTGGTCCAAGAATCTCGCCTAGTTATGAATATGAATATGAATTATTCGATATATAAGCAATAGACGATGGCGAAAGAATAGCCGAGTGATTTTTGCTCAGTTTATCGCCAAGGCAAACTTCGCCTCAGAATGAATCTGCCAAAAAATCCGGATGATGCTGCAGGTAGAGAGAACTTACCTATATTACTTATACCTCTATCCTCAAGTTTTCCTCTGGCATGAATTTCTTTCCATACTAATAAACAGTGGTGAAAGTCAGTAATGGGCGCCAATAGTTCCTCGCATTATCAAATGGGTTTAAGAGGTTTTTAAGAAGAGATTGGGTTTTTTACATATTATCTTCGAGAACAATTGACCATTTCGAAATCAATCATTCCGAGGTTTCGCTTTCCATTAATATCTCCTCATCTCCTTCTGAAAATATAGCTTTCAGGCTATGAAAATAACAATTTGTATATTTATATATTGTATATTTCTTTTAGAATAAAAAAGAAGAATCGGGGTTCTTTATGCACAATTGCTTTGAAATAATCCTAAAATTTTGTCAACCTTTCATATTTTTAGCTCTACTTAATCTTAATTTTAATCGAAGATTGACAGATCGAAGATTTAATCGAAGATCGAATATTGATATAAAATATGATATAATATGAAAATAAAACATGATATGATACTATGGGTTTTAAATCTTTTTGAAAGAAATCATTTGAAAGAAAAAAGAAAGAAATCTCTTCTTAATTATTGTCCAACTAAGTGCATAATAAAGTAAGTACAATTGTCGCCCTAAAATAACATTTCAATAAATTTTGTATTCTGGGTGTTACTGGCCCAACCTAACTTCTATCCACAGATGACTCTCTAGTGAGGAGATCTCATTCAAATCACCGAAACCAGAGGTGGTCGGTTGCTAGATGAAGAAGGAAAACCTTATAGCAAATTTGATTTTATAAAATTTTTTGTTCCCAATTTAATTTTATTTGAATATAATTACTTTTTGTGCATTTTTTGGCAAACAGATTTCTCATTTTATTTATTGGAGATATTTTGCCAGATTATTATCTCCTGAGATATTTCTCGAATTCTTTAAATTCATACTGGTCGACCTTCGTCAATTTGCATGATATTGCACAATACTTACAATCAATGATTGCTTTCCTAGTTGATTGCCCCATATTATCAATATTATTCTATTTATGTTGGCAGTCGAGTTGCTATAAAAGCCAACATAGCAAATCAATTACAGATCTATTTATCTGTGTAGATTGGTCGGCATAGAACAAGTATTTTATGAGAAGGGCGTGTACGCTTATAAAAGGCCACACCCCTGCCGATTCTCCTATTTTCTTCAGCCTATCTTCATCTTCGTTCTTAGAGGATAAATTTGAGGTGATGACTGGGCCTTTTTCTTAATTATTTATTAAAGAAGGGATTATTTTTATTTTCGCTATATTCACTTATTTATTTCATTATAATTGAAGGATATGTGGAAAATGGTAATTCTTTGTTACACGCACCGCAGGTGAAAATTAATTGCGGAAAAAATTCAGCTTCCAGCATTACTCGGATTAACTTTTATGATAAATTTACTCCATTGAGAATCCAGTCTCCCACCATTTGAAAGAATCAAATCAAATAAATCGACAAATGGATAAATTAAATAGAAAACTAGGAAAATAGCATGTCAACGGCCAAATGATTTTGGTATTAAGGTGCTATGGTAATTATTGACATTATCCTTTTTGAGATGAAGCTTATCGCTATCATACATTTGCTTTTGATATGTGATAAGAAGAAGAACTTATAATTTTTATGATACTATCTGTCATACAATGTTTGAATATTATGAAAACGTGATAAATTAATTCCAGTCATTTAGGCTAAGATCATGGTAAATTGTGATCATGGTTATATAATGGTGTATTTTTTATTTGGCTGATTCCGCTTGTTATAAGGGTGAGATTTTTTTAGAGAGTTACTTAAACAAAGAAGAAAGGATGGACCTTCAGCATTAGTTTTCACGAACCTATTATGGCTTTACTTGAGTCGAAGCAACATACCATTTGATTATTTGATGGTATATAGTTGTAATATATATAAATTACCTAAAATTTAAGAAAAATGTATTGCTAAGATGTGTTAGATCTTATTATAAAAGATGCAACTAGATGGGGTTTATTGCCTTCGTAATCGCCCTCATTTCTAATATTTCATTGTTAATATTTGTTGTTCCCGAGGTAATAAATATTGCTTACATCGATGCTGCTAACATTATTAGATGCTTTTATTCGTTCCTGTCGTATTAAATATTCTCCTCAGAAATATGCTTCCCTTAAAATTGCTCATTAATTCTATAAAGTTGTTTCGACCTGTCTATTATAATTTCTTTGATATGCGGTCTAACTTTGCGATCTTCAAGTGGCGAAAAAGTTTTGATTAGGTTTCAAATAGTTAAGTAGACCAATGATAATTTCAGGCCCTTTTTCTCCACGATGAGGGCAAAATTGTATATTTTTATGATTATTTATCCGATCCATTGCATATACTATTTCAGTGGTAAATTAAGTCTCCGATTTGTCATTTGCGAATCAGGCAATTTTTCTGGAAAAATTTAGCCCGAAAATGTTTTATAAGTCTAAAAAAATAAACTAAAATCAATGGCTATTATTTTTATAAAGCCGTTGTCAATTTAATTCTTAGACTTAATTCTTAATTATTCCATTTATTTTTTTATTCATTCTTATCCTTATTTCAACATATATTTTTAATTTTTTTTGCTGAGTTTATTTCTTTAAGTTTCTTTTTTTCGCATTCGCTGACTGAATGGTTCTTTGCTGCAGGTGGCTTACCAGCACCCATAGATTTATGACTATCATGACTAGGGATTGGTCTTCACACCACTTTAATCTGAACCATTATTCATTCGTTTCTCATCTAAGGTCATTCATAATTTTTTCTAGAAATAAAATGAGTCGTTGAGAAAAAAATTCTAATATCTAGTTAAATGGTGTAAAACATGGTTTTTCTCTTTAAAATATTTTCATTATCATAGTTTTTTCTCCAGAAAATTCTCTGTTGATTTTGAAACATCTTTAATTCAATTTTTTCTCCCCTTTTGTAGCTACGCAAGTTTTCATGATGCAGACTGATGTCTTCATCAATATCTATTATTGTCATTAATAATACCTTTATGTTTAATATTCACACACCTTTTGTTTAACCTCCTTCTGAATAAAGGTCAAGCGTAGCTAAAAACCATTCGAATAGCTTTGCATTCTCTAATCATCCATTTTAAGGAGAAATTATAATTTTTTTCATAACCTCTAAATTACACTATCTTTTTTTGCAACCTTTTTGCACTCTTATAAGTAATTCTTGGTCCACATGTTTTTTTTAAATGTCCAAACATTACGCAACTTATTGTTCTTTTTCTTTGTTTTAGAGTACTCATCACTTTTGATTCGGTTGGTGTTGCTAGAATGAGATTCTTTCATTGGGGATTCTTGGGGATGGAAGAATAAGATTGAGACATCGTTGAGATCATCTGGATTTTATTTTTAGTGACAAGTTTACTCTTCTCAAGGGACAAAGGGACAAAAAGCACAGTTTTTCTTGGTTTTAGTCAAAGCAGTACCACTTGATCATTCTGCTCTAAAGTTAGCATCATTTTTATTAGAATTTACAGATTATTCAGTCAGCAGCAGCAGATAAAATACCTACCTAATAAAAAGTTCTAAACATTCTTCTAATCAAACATTCTGATTCCAATAAAGTAGTGGTCATTGGTACATTGTAATATTATAAAATCCTTTATTTTTTTTAAGTTTATTCATATCTTTCCTCGATCCTTATCCAGAAATTTCTTTCTATAAGGTTGTTCAAAATATCAAATAGCAATAGGCAATCAAGAATTTTTATATTCTAGTATGAATATGAACATGGAGATTTATATTTACATCATTTATTTCTGCTCGAATTTTGCACGATGTAATAAAATTGTTGAATAATTTCCCATACATTATTTTTCAGAGATTTTATTATAAACTCTATGAATTGAAATTTGCAAAAAATTCAACCAGGCAATGACAACAGTAAGTTCATTGTTCACGCTGCTATTGGTTTCTAGGGTCGATTTTATCAAATCAGACGAATTATTAAGCGCTCGATGTCATGCCAAATGTCTTCATGAGCTCGAACTTCATACAAATGTTAGTTTTTATTTTTTAAAGAAAAATTTAAAGTTTTGCTTGAAATGAATTAAAGATTCTCTATAATTAATTATGCATCGCATCTAAAAATTCAATAATTTTGGTTTGTAAATATAGCAATCTCAATTATATTTTATCTATACCAATTAATTTCTTAAATCTTCATTAAAGCTAAAATTTATGAATTTATGCTCGAAATTTATTGACAATTTTGTCTTTTAAATATTGCGTAATATTGTTTGCATTAATTCAATAATTTTATTAATAATTTTAAAATAATACATTTTAAAGAAAATGATATGATAGAATGATAATTTACGTTTTATAAAATTCTCTTGAATTTGCTTGAGGTTCAAAATGACTATTCGAATAAGAAGAATGAACGCCATCAGTTCAAAAAGCATACAACTAATTATATTTTGTTAAGCAAAACCTTTTAATAAATCTTTTTTTAAAATCTTTTCTTGCAAAAGTACTCTTTATTTCTAGTTTGGCTAACTATTAGGACGACGATTGATAATAAAAAATACATGCCCATTAATACGAGGTCTATATTTATTATTTATTATTATTATTTATTGATAACCAACCAAGCAGGGCGACAAGGCCATGTGCTTGTATTAATAATAACAATTAAGATAACAGAAAAAGAAAACACAAAACAACAAAAAAAAAAAAAATATATAACATAAACAAAATTAATTATAAAACAATATTACAGAAATTAACAATTTAAAGAGGAAATTACAGATCAATATAATATAGTACAATTCGAGGTAACATATATAACCTGAAGATAAAATCGAGATTTCTCACTTCCTGCAGTTCTTGCCTGGTGTAAACTCTTCTCTTTTTTTTTTTTTCTATAAAATATTAATGATATTTCTTCTTCTAACACCATTATTGGTTAGGCTAGTTACAAAGGCTGCAAGGATAAAACGCTTCCAGGCAGCGCGGTCAAATGCCATCGTCGACAGTAATGGAAGCCATTCCTTTTTCCATCGTCTAAGTCCATATATTGCTGGTCCACCTATACGTTCAAAATCTGACAATCAATCCGGGTCTTGGCTGGTCCACCTCGCTTTTGACGCCATCCACGGTTTAGCAAGTAAATAATATTAAAAATAGTAGTGATAACGACAAAAAATACTTTTGCATTAATCAAAAAAAAGTTAATAAATGGCATCAAAAGATAGAATTAATTTATGTTAAGTATTTCCACTGAAAACATCATAGAATCTATAGATTCTATTTCGCTAAACGGCGTAATACCATCACTTTCATAGATTTGATGATTAGGATATATATATATATATATGTATAATTTGATTAATTAATTCGAAGCATTAATCAAATTGACTGAAAAATTGAATTTTTCGCTTTTTTTACTTCACTTATCAGTATTTTCTTAATCTCTTTTATCAGTCTATTCTCAAATTTTTATCTAATGAGCCAAGCAAATCACTATTAACTTTGTTACAATTATCAAAAATTTCTAAATTTGTCAATTTTTAAAATCTATTCCCTTTGTTCTTTTTGTAATTATCTTGACATATTTTCTTTAATAAAATTCATATTTTCCGGCGAAAGTATGACGAACAATTTTAAAAGGCCTAGGATTCTAGAATCCAGCAAATAGTGTTGCGATCGTCGATAATATCTCTGATAACTTAATAAATTCAATAAAAAAAAGATTTCAATTCCTTAATAATGTTTTTTCAAAATAAAAAATTTTAAAATTTTATTCTTCATTTGTTAAAATAGTCTAAAGTAGTCTTCAGGAGTTTTTCAAAAATAATTGATTTTTTGCAAATTCTTCGACTGTCTCTCAACTTTTAATTTTTAAATGCTTTAATCCGCAGAATGAGTTCCGTGGCATATCGAATTATTGCTGGTTATTCAATCTTTGCTTACCAATTAATTGTTCGACCAGCTTTATATACTGGCATTTTTTCAATTTATTAACACTTTATCCTTAACATCTAGGTGGAGCCAGTAGTACTTCTATCCTCAAGTGGTTCTCTGACGTGGAGTCCTAATAGCCACTGGAGCCATGCAAATTAGAAATGGTACTATTGACAGGAAAAAGAAGATTTGACTTTCTTATTTTTTTACTTCTAAACATATTCTAAACATATTGCAATTTTCATTTCAATATGGCTAAGAAGAGTATCTAAGAAGTATCGAAGAAAAGGAAATTAAAATTTTAAAATTTTCTTACTCAGTGTGGGTCTTTTTTCTTCTATTCATCTATAAAAGTAACTATTAGGAACAATGAGGACTTCTAAAATTAATGGGGATTGCAATTTTTGCATGCTTTAATCGTTTTTTTAAATGTTTTCTCAAGTGAATGATTAATTTTTTCACTCTTCTTTCATCTATTGTTATAATAAATCTTAGTATACAATCATTTTAGCCTGTTATTTAGAAACTCTCTTAGATTAAACTGATGATATTCATTCATGAAGACGGTGTAATGAATATAACAGCACCAACATATTTGTGTATATTTGTCTTTGTATATTACCACTGCAAAATAATTCGCTGCTAAACAAACTTTGTAATCAGTCAAAAAATGGCCATTAGATTTAGCGATTGATCATTATTTTATTGCAAATGAAATAGCGAACTGCATCATTGTTATTTCTAGCTCTGCCATTCATTGCATCTTAATGGTTTTCTTTGGAACAGTTGCTTTTGCTTCTGAATAACTTTGAATATGCCTAAATCAACTGTCATGATTTAATACCTTTACAACTAGGATTTTATACACATAAAAGAATTAATCAATTTGTATCAATAAACATTCAGTCTAGAATTTCGATCGAACTTTAAAATTCAACTGCCTCGTTCCTTAACTCATAATGGAATGAGGAAATTAAGGATCGTTATATTTGTTTAATGCTTCTCCTCTACATTGAGAGACATCACAAAAAATCTGTTGATTCAATCTATTTATTATGACTGCTATATAAACAATAAAGCGAAATATTATATCATCTCTTAACATCACTCACCGGTTTTAATTTGGCTGGTCGTTAGCAGTGAGGCTGTTATCAAAAAGTCACTTAGGGGAAAGAAGTACAGGTGAATCATCCTGATTTCATTTAATGATAGGTTCATTACCGTTAAAAATTGAAACACAATGCATTTTGGGGCAAAATGTGAAATTGTTTTCGAGTAATGAATGCCCTTATGCCCAAAATTTGGAATTTAAAGAAATTTTAGTTAAGATCTGGTAAAAATAAAATTTCGTTCGCAGAAAATTTGTGCTTTTAAAACAGCATTTGCCAAAAAAATCTCGGAAAATAGAGTCATATTTATTATGTCTCCGTATCATCAACAATAACGTTTGGTCAGTTAGACAAAATACAATTGGGTCTCCAGCACCATCCGATTTTCATTTTTTTGATGACAATTGTAATTTTGGCAAATAGCAAGAGTCAAACCCAAGATCATTAATCATAATGAATTAAAGCAAAAAGCACTCGACTATCCTCACCATCATAAAAATAGTAAAATAGTTAAATAGTTATTCAATTTAGAAAAAATTAAGCCACGCCATCATCTTATTTAAGATAACATAAATTTCTGCAATTCTGCAGTCAATTTATTAATGCACCAAACAAATTTTTAAATTAAATATATGCAAATAGATGACCAAGAGAAGAAAAATGAAGTAAAATCTTATGACAAATAAATCTTATGAAGAAAGGATTACGAATAAATTCATCATTTAATCCTTGCTAAAATTCGATTTTAGTTGGATTCATTAACTCGTTCAGTCACTAAGAAATATGGTGGATTGTCTTCGTTAATTTTTCACATAAGCCAATAAATTATTGCAATTAGCTTTTTTAATGAATCGAGAAAAATTTAAATTTTAAATTCTAAACCCACAAAAAGATTATTTTTGAATTAAGAAAGAGCCTAGCCAGAAACGTCTAAATATTTAATTATTTATTATTATTATATATTTACGTACATTTATTCAAAAAATCGGATTTATGAGAAGCGGAAAACTATATAAACTATATAAGATGCTTCTGGTCATGAAATTTATTAATGGGCTAAATATGAGACTATGGGGGCTTTTTCAGAATTTGCATTCATCTATCCAATCAAACTATCCAAACTGTTTAGGTAAATTATACAGAATTTATTGTCATTGAAATTATTGAAATGAAACAATCAGTTTGGTTTTTGAAAACTGTTTAAGAGTTTTTAGCAGGCAAGTTTAGAAAACTCGTTTGTTTGGGTTTTTCCTAAATTTTATTCTTCTTCTAATAATCAGTGCTATACACAGTATATGCCTCGACCAGAGAGTCATGAAAAATATGAGTTTTTTGGTTCCTAGCGCAGTACCTTATATTTACTACTACAAAACACTGAATTTGTTTTTCTTTTATTCTTAAAGTTTTCTAAGATTGAATAGCGATTTAAAATAATTTTCTTCTTTTGCGTTGAATTTTTTCCATTCAAATCCAGCCATATATATCTCTGATATCTATTTATTATGAAAGCAAATATATATCAGATTTTCGACGAGAATTCGGCATTCTCTCTGGCAAAAAAATTGAATTAATTAATTTATTGTATTCGAATAGATTATTATGAAGAGAGAATTACTTTACGATTTCTCAGGTTTTTTTAAGAAAAAAAACAACGGGCATAAGAGAAAAGCAATTTTTTTTTTCATTTTTGCCTTTTAAATAATTTCTTCTAATAAGTTCTTCGAATTCCGGAAAATTTGGCTTTTATGTATTTATTTTTAATTATTCTATATGCGACATTTCACATATCGACATTTTTAAATATTCTAAACCTCTTCAACGACGAGAAATTTCGGTTGCAGCAAATTTATTATATATTATATAATATATATGCCTTATATGGGTTTTTATGGATTTTTTTTACACTAATCCTTTAGCAGATTTGGAAATAATTTAAATGATTCTATAGTAGCATCTCCGAGAATTAAGAATGTCTCGGCTTCAAATTCGCCCTATGCACCACCCTTCATCGAGCAGCAATATCGAACGACACAAGCGTAATAGAATAGCTTAGTGAATTGTTGCGTAATTTCGAACGCTGATGCCGGCTAGATCGCCAAGTGATTCGTTGGTAAAATTTGTCGCATCCGACAAAGCAGTGGAGTGAGCCTAATAATGGTGCATTTAGAAATAAAATTTTCAATTAAATGGTGAAAAAGTATCTAAAATTTATCCCAAAGGCTAATTGTAAAATAAAATAAACTGTAAAGGATTATTGAAAATGGTTGTTTATTTGAGGAAATAATCATGGCTAAAACAAGTGGAAAATGGTATCATAGAATATAATGTGGAAAATGATAGTATATTGATTAATATCCTGACGTCTGTTCAGCAGTGTCACTAAGGGAACAGCGATTATTGTCGTACATTTCCTTGAAACAATTTGACTTACTTGGTGATAAAATTTGACTGAACAGTAAAAAACAATTGTTATGCGGATAAAAAATAAAGCAGGTTTTGAAGAGTGATTTGATGCTTCGAAAAAATTTAATTCATCCTGAGATATACTCATTATTTTAGAAATCTAGACGACCTCTAGTCGAATAATTTTTTAAAAATGAAAAATACTGATTTTTCGCTTTTTTTTAGTTAAAATGTTGAATTAGTTAAAATGTTAAAATTGAGAAAATGTTGAGTTCAACGAATTTTTCAATGAATAACGAAAAGTAGCGAATTTAACAAATTTTTTACATTGGAAGTCAACAATTCACGACTGAATCTTAAAACAACTCTTATCTTATTATCCAGATTTCTTAGTATCTTTAAAGTACTTTAATAAATTTTTTTTCTAAGAATCCTCACCATTACTGGTTGGACTCGCTGCGCTGGCTTTTCGTACAAAACAAATGTGTCAGAAAGCATCTTGGCGTGAGAAGTGCAGGTGAGTCACCAGCATCACCTGCATTTTTGGACTGGTTTACTCTTGCGAGGAGCAGAGCCTCAGTATCGGCGCTCCGAATTGACTAACAACCATTTATCACACACTCAAATAAATTAAAGATACATAAATCAAAAAAGTTAAAAAAAAAGCTAGGCAGCTGTGGAACACATAAGTTTTTATGCGAATGGGAAAGCATTTTTCATTATGATTAAGTTCTTTTCTTTATGCATTTAGGTGGAAAAATTTTATGGGGAATCTTTAAATCATTATTGCTTCCGGCACATCATGATCCACGACTTGTAATCTTAATAACCAGTGATTTTAAATCTATCACTGATTTCTTATTTAAGCATCTGAATCGGTCATAATTACCATTAAAGAATTTATTCAATATTTAAGGTACTATTAACAAAGATCATTAACAATGAAGTGTAAAATAAATTGTCTATAGAATCGAAAGTAGAGAGATCATGAAATGATAATTCTTTTGATTGTCACTTTTTGATAGAATGTTTCAACAGATGGACAATAACAATAATTTTCAACTTATTCAAATGTCACAGCAGTCACAGCATTAGCGACAGCTGACTGGCGTCTTTTAAATTAATTTTTCGTAAAAAAAAGTATTTTCCATTTTTATATCTATTGATACAAACCTAAGGGCACAATGGTAAGTGGTTGCACTTCGGAGATCAGTCATCTTGAGTTGAACTTTTGGAACAAATTTGCAGATGGTGCTGGGAATTCATTTGCCTTTTCTTTTAATAATACGCACCTTTTCTGGTTTGGCTTTTTATTAGAATGAAATCCTTTAAGAACTAAAAAAAAATAGGATTGGATCCCAGAACCAGCCAGATACCACTTAAAATTACAGGTTTACTCTGGTTAAAAGTTTAATCCATGATGGTCGATTTTAGTCGAACTAACCATTCAGCCATCTTCTCCGACCAAAAAAGTAGCAAAAGCCTCAGATCAGATTTATGGATATCAATGATTTGTATAGCTTTTCATCATTTTTTGCGTTTTCTTTTAAATAGTTTATTTCACCAACATATGGGAAATTAATTGTATTGTTGATCTCGAGAAGATAACAATCTGTCTGTTAATTACTAATTCCAATCCCAATATAAACGAAGTTCGTCTTCAAATATTATTTTGGATTAAGCACTTGTTGATTTTGGCAAATCCTTTTAGCATGCTAAATTCCTAATTGTTATGACCGACTTGTTCCATTAGATTATCTTTTATTTATTATAAACTTATGATTCCTTTTGACCCGTTATATATTTCCATAGAAGGAATGTTTTTCATTATTCATTGCATGTAGTTAGAGATACAATATTCTACAGTATATGCTCATATAAGTAGTCATTCATTTATTCTGGGTAAATTATTAACCCCCATAACAACCAGTTTATTATAATTTTTTATTATTTCCGACAAAACCGGATATACATTAATAGTTCAAACTTGATGACCATTTTGTAGAACTCAAGCCTCACTTTTACTAAAGTTTTTGTTGACTTATTCGAATGACCTTGACAAAACGCTAATTGTTTATGATTGGCTACCAAGTTGATGGCAATTATAATAATGATGACGACTTGGCCAATGAGCAATCGAACGAATGACCATTAGATAAAATGAGCAAAATGATGACAATTAATTTTTCATGTAGGATTTTTCATGAATTATTAGTTCTTACCTTTTATGAATAAATTCAAAGAAGCTTAATTGATTCTTTTTGGATGACAAAAGTGATGCTACATAACCACTAGAATAATTACTACAACTGATTATTCTATTCCATAAAAAATGAATATCATTTCCAGCAGTTGAAACCTTTTTTTATCCCCTTATCCCTCATTTTCCCGGGTCTCAAAATTTAACATCTCTCAAAAATTTACTTTATACACTTACCCCTTCCAGTAGTCTGAGAAACCTATGAGAGAAAAATTTAGAGCAGAGAGATGAGATCCGAAATCTAGGGAAAATTTTTACTATTATTTGAGATTTTCTCTCTAAATCACCGATTCACTGGAAGACTCTTCAAATAATATAAGAACTGCTCCATGCATAATTAATGTATATTGCCCAGTGGAGTAATAATTATTCATTATTACTTATTATTAACCATTCAACATTAAGCAAGATTTGAAGGACTTTATATTGCCAAAATGGCCTTCAAACAATAGGCAAATAAAGCAAGTTGTTGGGAAGAAAAATGTGAAAATTGCATGAAGAAGGGAAAATCACAACATTTATTTCATATAGTTAATTATTTCCATATTATCACTAGGAATAAAATGTCGAAAGGAATTACTTCGATTATTTTGAGCTCAAGAATCATGGATTTGATCGCTACCGCTTGGTTGTATTTTACTTCTTATTTCGAGCTGTTTGAGCAAAATTCTCATGCTAATAATCAGTGGATGATGGTCACTATTAGTACACTATCAGTGGATGATGGTCACGAACATAAAGAATTCGGATAATTCGGATAATTTATGGCTTCATACTTCACATTTATTTATTTATTATAGTTTTTAAGATGAAAAAAATGTATTTAAATTCGTTAAACAATTTATTGAAGGTCGGTCAACCAATTAAAATTTTCTCACCAATCAATTACGATAATTGATACAGTGAGATGAATTTTTTAAAGTGACAATATTGTTATCAGTTAATATTCTAACTTACGATTTACCAAAATAAAGGCTTCTAATATAAATATGTAATTGCCAGTAGTTTGCATCTATCACTCTCTTCCAACTAGTATTGAAGGTTCATCTCAAGTGACCCTTTGTGTCCTAGTGGAGCCAACAAAGAAGCCGTGAATACTATTGGAAGAGATAAAAGATCCAAGATCTATTTGTCAACTCATTAGTCATATGGTGATCAACCTTTGAAAACTAAACTCTTTATTGAGATGGCTATTCATTTCCACTAACACGCTATCTATTACTAGTTAATTAGTTATAACTATTAATTAATTAGTTAAGCTATTTATTAATAATCATGATGATTTATTCAATATGCTGGATAGTGAAGGTCATACGAAATTGTCGATAGTGGATTTCATTTTTAGTTAATAATTCGCTCATGAATAATAGTGCCATCGTAAAAGATAATAGTAACTTAAAATTTTGTAATTCTGTTTTATCTTATTTTCAAATGAACACATGAAGCATAGTGTCAACATAGTGTCACCAGTATTTTCTGCTGCATTCTTTGCTTTTTTTTTTAAATGAATTATCGAGATGAAATGGTGAATTTGAGATTTTTCACTGACCGATGAGACCAATCTCTTGCTTTTGTTACTCAAAATCGAAGCCAATTGCATTGTTAAAAATGCTATGAACAATTTCTTTGCATTCAACCATATGTCTGGCGCCATATTGAAAAGCCATTATCTGAAATATCTGTTCATATATTTTCGGTGAATTAACTTGATGTAAAAGAAAATCGAGAAACCTTTTGCAATAAATGTAGAAAGCATTTGGTTAGGAATTGTCTACATTTATGATATACAATAAGGATATCAGTGGATTCTTTCGCCCGACTTGGAGAGCATAATGATTGAATAATGACTGAATACGTTATGTTATCTCATCTTAGCTTTGGGAAAGTACTGATTCTTATCGTTTGATGAGAGATAAAAATGAAATTCAAATGACTGTTTACGACTGACCTGTGGCTTCAATTCTGAGTGATTGTCTGGTGAAAGGATCAACTAAAGACTTTGTTCATATAGCCAGTAGTATGTGCAACTAGAAGAAGACGATTATGATTGCTTGTTTATAATTTATTTACGCAATTAGTTAACGATTTATTCGAACCGTTTCCTGTCAAAAAGCTAGACTTTTGAGTTAATATTCAGTTAATAGAATTGCAGCATTCATGAAGTATTCAGTCAGCATGTGGTAGTTTTTCGAAAATTATATCAATTGCCTGTCCTATTATATTCATTATGTATATAAATATAATATTCAGCTCTTTATAAATGAATAATTTTTGACCGTATTGACCAAAAGTTTTAGTTATGGGAAGAAATTTCCTAAGTAAATTTGGAATTTCTATTCAAAGATACCATTAGTAGTAACTTACAGTAATAGATAATAGATACAGTACAGTAAGATATTGTGATTTATATTATATTTCAAAAAGTTATTTAACTATTTTTCCTATTTCCTAAAAATTCGCTAAATAGCTGTATCTTTTTAGATGAGCAAAAAAATTTTCATTTTTTAGTGGAAAATTGAACATTAATGCGTTTCATTTAAAATTAAGTTCATGCGCCGTCGTAAATGAACTATTAACCATTGAATATGTATTTAAGATTTGCAATTTTCGTTTGAAAAGTTCTTCAAATTAGAAAATAAGTTCTTGCCAGTTTGCCAGTTCATTCAGTGACACTATAAGGTGGCGTTTTAATGAAATTCTAGATTCTGCAAGTACCTTAGCTAGGTGTTAAGAACGATCAAGCAGTTTTCAGCTGAAATCAAGCATTAATTTCTTCACAGTCCAATTTTTTTCTTTTGCTCGAAGCAAATGTTCCATTAAAACTGAAATTTAGGTGGTACTGGAGTATCATCTGCGATTCTATAATCCCTTTGATTTCAATCAGATGTGTCAAAATAGTAGCAACATAAATATTTAAATTCTTCTTCTACAGGAATATGAATTCCTCATAAATTATATTAGTTTTTATCAGTAATTCTAATAGAAATTTGCAATTTTCAAAATCTATAAAATTTTGTAAATTCATTGTGATAGACAATTCTAAATTCAAAAAAATATAAATTTTCGAAGGACATTAAATATTTGTGTAATAGATATTCTTATATTTTGACGACTATTTGATTTTCTAGTTCCACTTGAATGACCAGTGAATGTCACATGCAATTAAATATCAGCCATAGAGTTATCACTAAAGATAGCATTTACATAAACAAATATTACTTCATCAAATTCATGGTGATCTAAATAATGAAAGCACCACAAGGGAGTGTATTAAGATTCTCAGTTATCGTATTTAATACAAAAAAAGTCCGATCACAATTTTAAATTCGAGTAGATTATTTTTATTAAAAATAGAAAGCGCTTTTGATTATCAAAAAAAGAAAAGTTTTTTAAAATCGTTCCAAATTTCCATTTGTTTATGCTAAGTTTTTGAAGTATTTACATTGATTTAATGAAAAGAATAAAGAATTTTTGATTTTGATATAATGACAATTTTTAATAATAAATTTTATCCTAGCGTCCAAGAAAAAATATTCGATAATATGAATATCAAGCCTGAGGAAAAAAATTAATTGACATGATTTTCAAGCTTATGAAAAAATTTATTAATTGGCAATAAAATTATGAATTTGACTAAAATTGGACCAATCAAGCTTTTAAATTAACAACGACCACATATTTCATTTATTTCATCTTCGATGTACTTCGATAGGCAATTCAACTTCAAATGAATAAATTTCTGATTTAACTGATATCATCGACCATATAACTTAGAAAAAATGGAGATAAATGAGTCCACAGCATCACACGGATTTCAGATTTAATGACATATGTCCCATATTATTTCATGTTTACTCTCGTGAAGAAGCATGAACCAAATTGAAGATGGCGTGGCGTTAGTCAAACCATCACCCATCCTCTATCTGAATATAAGATAAAATTTTTATTTTTATTTTATTTTTTAAAATTCATCATTTACATGAAATAAATTTAAATTTTTTAAACTGTAAGTGACAAATATTTTTCGATTTTCAGAAAAATAACGAAATTAGAAAACATTTGAAACACCATTTGATCAACGTTTGCAAGGAGAATCTCGAATGTTCATCGGTTGGTTATCATTAAAATAGCAAGAAAATTGACCTACTTTAAATTTTATTTCAATTTTTCTAGGTGACTTTGATTAATTGAGGATTAATTGTGCAGTAGCAATCTCAAAATTCAAGATAAATTTTTTGGAGCAAAAAGGCATTTTTTGCTAACCTAGATATTCCTCAGGTTCTTTATGCCTCAGGAAAATTCTTTGAGCACTTTCTTATGCTTGATCTAAGCCTAAGCCGAAGTTTATTATTAGCTATTACAGCGATACCGTTTTTCTTGCAATTTTTTGACAATAATGAATAAGGAAATAAAAAGTGGTTTGCATTAACCACTTAGGCTTATTCCATATTCACAAGTTAATACAATTTTGCCAGAGTGTCACTTGCGAGTATTTATAAGCCCCCCCCCAGTAACACTGGAGTTTTCTAACAACGAAGATGATCCTGTAGTGCCAAATTTATCATAAACATTTGTCATTTCCAATTTAGTTTATTTGAAAAATTTTAAGTTATAATATTTTATTCAATCAGGTCTTACTTTTATATGGCATTGATTTTGCATTATTTTGCTGCATTACTGTTGAAGAGGATTCAAAGCTTTTCAAAGCCATTAGCCGTTATTTCGAAATAGATGTTCTCATTTTCGGTTAGGATAACTCCACTGGTTGTAAGAGATTTTTGCCAAGGATTCACATGGTTGTACAGGCAGACCACTAGTGCTACCTGCAGTTTATAAAGACAGTAGCTACTATCGCAGATAGTAGGAGTCGAACCATTTCCTTTCAGCACAATAATCGACACTAGACATTATCCTTTTCTGTAGGAAGATAAATATCTTTGACTGATGCTCATTAGGCCTCTTCTCCTTAGAATCACAGACCTTCGATAAATACTTTATAATAAATCAAAAAATGTTTATTAGCTAGCTTTAATATGCTTTTAAAAAGATGGAAAAAATGAGCGATTATGTCCGAATTATAGCTGAAGTGAATATGTCCAGTGCCATGTGGTTGTCATCTGGGTTAAGCAGATTTAGCCGAATTATATATTTAAAATAATAAAGGATGGTATATAATTAGTAATAAAATTACTATCATTTATTTCAGTCATTGTTTTTTTATTTTTATTTTGCTTACCTTTGCTTTATGGATTGATTTAATTTCTACTTTAGTTTTGGATAATGGCACTCTTTTGCTGGCAAGTCATCTGGAGATAGAATCATAGATGGGCTCTTGGCATCTCTGGAATTAGGAATCATATATTTAATTCTAGGAAATAAAACTATAATATAATGGCAGAAAGAAAGAAATTGTGCCGATAAAAAAAAAGATTTTATTTTTTATTTATTATTATTTATTAGTTTTTTTATTAGTTTTGTTAATATTATTGGTATCAATAATAATAATGTTTAAATATCGCTAGCAATGGATATATTAAAGAAAAGGATATGAGACGATTTCTTCTTATTTCTGTTGCTTGCTTGATATAATAAATAATTAATTACAGTTGGTTTCCAGCTGAAAAAAATATGAATCAACCATATTTTTATAATGGATTTTGGACAAAGCTTGGTTCCTTAATATCTGAAGGGAAATGATACGACGAGAATAGAATATAAAATTTTGGAAAAATCACTCGATTTAAGAATTTTAGATTATTATCAGACTGTTAATGTATGAAATTATCAGACTATTAATTAATATCAGTATAATGATTAGTATGGCGATTTTTATTGAAGGAAATTAAATAAATCTGAAGCGCTGAAGTATAATTATCACGATGTACTTGGTTTTTTTTTCACAACGATATATTCTTTATTCTTATTGGTATTGCTCTAGAATTATTTTATTTGCTGGGTTATTCATGAGAATAACTCATTCATTTACACACGACGACTCGCTGAAATGACCCAATTTCCTCCGCTTTCAAAGGGAACGCTGAAAATATTTATCGAATTTTCTTTTATTTAGTAGATTATTATGGATGGAAAGAAAATTATATCAGCAGTAATACTGCTGATTATTTCAATCAGTTCATCTTATATAACGAATTCTAATTAAAGTTTATAATGAAAGGCTATTAATATAAGCAAAATATTGCAAAGATGCACGAACTAGTTCTAGATGAATGTGGATGATAGAAAATGAATAATTTAATATTATCTTAATATTATAGGTGGAAGAAAACTTCTAGTATTGTTCTTTGATCTAGCTGTTCTTCAAATTTACGTAGTGTGGCAAGGTAGTTCGATAGAAGTCCGGTATAATTGGCACAACTGCTGCCACTAAATTGAGCCTATTGGTGATTTGGACTCCTTTGTACTTTTACACCCAAATGGCTCTCTGCCGAAGGAGTCTTACTGAATTAGTTGATGAAACTAGCCAAAATTTTGTTGGATAATAATAATAATATCTTAAGAACTTAGAATGAAGTTAAATTTTTGTGGTTTGAAGTAAAGTCAATTTTATATCAAGTAATATCAATTTTGAGTCAGTATCATTCCCCGAGTGATGGGTCTGTGATTTGGATCCACTATAAATTACTATCTAATCTTCTTCATTCGGAATAAAATAGTAAAAGCTGCCACTTCAATTAAAAGAATATCGGGCCTTAGTTGAAGAATAGCTAAATAGGTTTAATTCTAAATTTTGTCAAGAATTAATTCGACTCGACATCACATATGCATCTGCTCTAACCAATGCGCGTATAATTCTAATAAAGACATAAAATTTTTAATATTGCTTCGACGCAATAATGAGAAGAGCACGCATCACTATTTCGCCTAGTTTAGAGGGGAAACTTAAAAGGCAAAACATACATTTCATCTGCTCTAAACAATCTTTATTACTTCGATGATTTGTTGACTGAAGTAATTTTTGTAATTATTGCTGTCATAATGAGGTCCCTTTATTTCAGGGAATTATATTATTTTAGGAATATTCAACCCTTCAGAAAACCTTTAATAAATCACACCTTATTAATCTTTCTTTTTTTTTTGTAATAATGAGTTTCACAGTAGTGCATAAATCCTAGCAGAATATAGTTGCCAGTCATCATTTCTTTTTAGCTAATCCTTGCTAATATATTTTTAGAATAATCTACTTTAGGATAATATGCTTTTTGCCAGAAATTCACTCGATGATGGAAGATTTAAATGAGTTTCACTTTTCTGCACTTTTCAATGAGAGATTTACTTTTCAGATGATAATGATAAAGGATTAAGGTTTATCAGAGGCAGGCGTCATGGCGCTTGAAATATTAGATAATCTTGGAAATACACCAGTTGGTTACGCTTATAATTTTAAACATTGGTAAATTTGTCTATCACAATAAGTAACGATAAGTACCGCGAAAATATTGTTTCTGGCATTACTCGATATTTGCTTGAATTACTGTTGGTGACCGATTTTATGGCAATAAATCTTGAAATAAATCTTATTTAGGCAATTTATTAATTAATAATGAGAAATGAACTCAGTGAAATGAACCACTTATCATATTTCGATAAGTTCATTTAGAAATGCTTGCTAAATAACTAGATTAATGCACAAAACAAATGTGTTGACAGCAGCACACAAACTCGTCCCGACCGGCATCTCTTAGGCTTTTTTTGTTTAATTTCTAACGACTTGCCTTGCATGTTTGTTTTGTTTTATTAAAACAAATAGTTTTCATGAATAATTAAGTAAATAATCAGTCAAAAACTGATTTAAATGAGTTTTTGGACTAAATTATTTCTCGAACGAATTAATCTCGACAAAGAATCTCTCCAAACCAAAGAGATTTTCCTAGTCTTAAGAGAAGTAACCGAAATTTTATATCCTATACGAATAAATTTAAATATTCTTCAGTTTCTATCTAGTAAATTTCGTGGATTTTTTTGAGATTTCTTGATTATCTGATTTTCCCCTCGGGCATTATTTCCTTATCGGACTATCGATTGGTGGCTGTCTAATTGCATTTTGAAGGATTCGTTAGTGATGTTTTGGAAAATTAATCGTACCTATCGAAACAAATCAAACTGGGAAATAAATAAATTTCTATAAAAGACTTATTTAAATTTAAATAAATAAGTTTATTGGAGAAGAATGCGAAATATGACATTTATGAATTCAATTCAAATTCAAATGAATTCAAAAATAAAAAAACCATAAAACCAACTGATAAGAAAAATAAAAGAGGAAGTTGAACAAGAGCACTATGATAACTATGAGAAATTTTTAAGAAAATGGCTGTACTACAAGTAGTTATAAGCTTTTTGGGCTTTTATGACTTTAAAATTTTTACAAATCTATACAATTTCATATAATTAATAATTTGCAATTTATTTTAAAGCAAACTTTCTTTAAATCAATTTAAAAATAAACATGAATTGTTGGCCTTAAAATTAAAATTAATGAATTTTTATTATTTTTACGCACTAATTTTAATAAATTTAATGAGAAAGAATTTTCAGTGTTCTATTCCTTGCAGTGAATCGTTTGCAAATATCACGAGCTGTCAAAAAACTGTTTGCAATGTAAATAAATATTTGCTAATTTTATTTAAAAATATTGCTAAATTATATATTTATATTTTTTCTTTACTTCTTTTTACTTTTTATGGGAAAAAAAAGCGAAAATTGTTGGTACGACTATGGCATCTTCCACTGAAATCGGCTTTGATAGTTGATGATTGTTACGGTCATGAATGAAATATTTCATTTTATTATAGTTAATCCAGGAAACAGGAGAATTTTATTTTTAAGCTTCAGGCGGCTAAGAAAATGGATAAATGCAAACGATCATGCGAATATTTGCGAAGGATATATGCAGAAAAACCAGGAATTTGTCCGGGATCTACAAAACTGGTCGCAACAGATGTAGGAATTTATTTTCTTTATTTTCCTTGTGCCATTTTGGAAGTCTACTGCAGCATATTTTAAAAAAAAAGAATTTAAGTAAATTAAAATTAAGTAAATTAATAAATATAAAAAATAAATTTAATTTAAAAATATAAAAAAACCTATCTGTGGTCCATGGAAAACTTGGACTAATCATAAGTTATGCAACCTACAAAATGACTAAAGATTTATTTTTTTGCCATCGTAGATATAATCACCCTTTTTTTATAAAAATATATTTTAAAATTTAAGATTTCATGAGGATTACATAAGAAAATGGAAAATTTTCATTTTGTTAAGGAATGCTCTGCATCATGTCACTTAGATGGTGACTGCTTAGAAACTAAAAAATGTTGTACTATCGGATGCAGTAGACATTGTTGGAAACCTATTAGTCACGATCGTCATCTAATACCAATACCCACAACGATAACTGTCCAGGAACGAAAACGAAAAAGGTTCGAATAATCTTCCTCGTCATGGATTTAGTACGCCAGTTCTACTTTGGATCTTTGCATCTTTCAAAATAATTCGCATCGAAATTTATAGATCAGTTATCGTGCGATGGATTATTCAACAGATATCGCGAGAGCAAATGGCAACCAGTTCAAATTTATACGTGCTTCAGTGGAGGTGGAGTATTCACAAAAATGAAGATACAATGACTGAATGGCAAACTATTACTGTGGTATGGTGATTTTTGATTAACCAATTATTATATAAACAACTATGATTAAGGATTGTGTCCTAATAATGATAACATTTACAAATATGTATATATATATATATATATATATATAAATTACATTTGTTTTTATAATAATTGATCAGTTCCACTTAAGGATAAAAGCTCCATAAAGGCCCTCTTTTCGTAGAACATTCACAGATTTTCCGATTTTTTACTATCAGATTTGTTCGAGAAAACCTTTAGTAATGGGCAAGTTTGTTATTAGTTAATATATTTGTTATTCAATATGATTTTAGACAAGATAACGAGATTTTAGAGATATTCTTGGTGCAACCAACCAATGTAAGTAAATAACTTTAGAGAAAAACTGAAATGTAAAATCAAATTAAGTGATAATTTTTAAACTAAAGGCTGGCTTCATTTTGGCATTTAGAGGCAATAAATAAGCATGCAAAAACATTTGCTTAGATATATATTAAACGCAACAACCAAGCAGAGTAGTGGAATGTAAAATAAAATAAAGTAAAATGGAAGGACAGCTCTAGTGAATCTTAAGAAATATTTTTGGCTAGAATACCAGAAATCCTTAAAAAATTTGTGCTAAGTAGAAAATGCTACTACTAGGACGAATTCATGCGCTATATGAAGTCGCTTTTATACCTCACTAATTCCTTAACTTTAATGGCCAAAGCTCTAAGATCTTTTAAAAGACAAATTGTTATTTAATTGAAACAAGTAAAATCATCCAAAATTTTTCAAAATATTATTTTCGTGTAAATCTGAAGAAATGATGCATAAAATTGTTATGAAGGGATTTCCTTTATCATCATTTCTCTTCATTTTCTTCGACATTTTCCACAAATCAGCTAATTTGACCATTTTTATTTGGAAAATGCTATATCATTTTATTACGCTTATTTAAATGATAAAATAAACTCTAAATAAACTATAAATTTTTCGAGGGATTGAAATAATATTTCCATTCTATTTTAATATTGATAGATCATGATCAAGATTGCATGATTGCGGTAGACCACTGGCCACAAATATTTGAATCTTTAATAAGTTATTATCTAACAAATGTCTTATCCTATTAACCAGTGGAGCTAAAGAAATGTTAGAAGTAACACGGTGGTCAGTTTATTGTAGTAATTAAAGGCGGGCAATAGATATGGAATGTACCAACAACACTTTGGTTCGAATCGCAGCCAAAGCCTTAACTCTTAATGCTTATATGCTTTATCTCAAATATAAGAATGTCGCATACTACAGTCATGTCATGCTTGCCTACATCATATTTTAGGGAAGTACTATTTGATGATAAGTGGGCTGCTAGAATTGTACCAGGTGTTGTGGAGCTAGAGTAATCTGGCGTTAAAGGGCTACTGGGACGAACGTTACATGGGTGAGCCAAGGTGATATGAAATTGATGGAATATCACAACAATAGACCTAATGAAACAAATTAAGGTATGAAGAGAAACTGTGAAACGAAAAGAGACCCATATTCATTATATAGAAACTGCTACTTGATCAACTTCATAACTTCATAGAAGCTGGAGAATGATCGACTCTACATACCTCTTAGATCCAAAGTGATTTGTAAAAATGGGAAAAGAATGCGCATCCAACAACCTGGGCAGCTGGAAATTGCCTTCCAACATTTCCATTGCAAAGCAAAGCAGTTGTCATAAGGCAAAAAACCTTAAATAAACTGGCTATAACTAATTAATTATCGAGACTGGCTGCAATTGATTAATCATCGAGATCAACTATCGACTACTGATGTTTAGTAGAGTACCATCATGTAAATACCTGAAGATGCAAATACAATCCTTATAACAATTTCTACTAAAGCCATAGCTATTAGAGCAAGAACGAGTTATTTTATTATTACTATTGTTATTATTATTAATTATTATTATTTATTATTATTATCATCAGATTATTAGTGCTGGCATCTAACAGCGGCTCAAAAAAAAAAGTTGGACAGGATCTGGTCTGGATATCCACATCTACTGGTTGAGGAAATTAACGACTATTCATGAACGACGAGCAACACAGATGAACCAGCTGTTTGTGGCAGGCTCTTATCCAGACTGGTTAACACAAAGAAGGACGGTAAAGATCATAAAAAATCCTCATAAGGAAACAATATCGTCCAAATATCTGCCTCTCCACAATGCGGAAATTCCTGGTAGGCAAGCATAATAGCCATCAAGCTTCATGACCATATGAGCCAGTACATAAATATAGTTCAAAAAGGCATAATAACAAAGGTATAATAACATTGGGAACAATATCGGATGCTCCAAACATTAGCTGCTCACAGGTAAAACAATCGTTCAAGACTCCAATACCGATAGACCAATCTATGAAGCTGTAGAAAGTGACTTGGATTCAATTCAGAACAGCTTGGACGAGTGGCTATCGAGTGCAACATATGCACATTGTTCCCTACTATTCTCTATTGTTCTACATAAGTCTAAACACTTTCACAGACAGATAATCAGAGAAGTGGATATGGATACAGGTTCAAAAGCGAAAACAGCATTAGCCATCTTCTTCACGTGGACGACATAAAGTTATGAACATTGGCTCGTTCATATAATCAGTTGAAAAAGAGATATAAGCGTTATACGAAAAGATTTGGTAGAGATACTACTTTTTAGACTTGTAATAGTTCGATCCAGCCAATTCACCTTGAATTGACCGGCTTAGCACGGAGAACCTCCACTGTCATAATACATCCATAATAGGTATTATTATATTTTATATTAGTAATATTTCTTTCTATAACTGAAGATTCAAATTATTTCTCAGTAATAAAAAAATCTAAGAATGCAGAATCTGTACATAGTCTATTGATAGAATCAATTTCTCCAATCCGATTTAAGCAAATAAAAACGAATGAAAAAAATTTTAGGCGAAATTTCATTGCTCTAAAATTAGCCTTTTTTAGCTTTCTTATTTTTTCTAATTAAAAAACGTTAGAAGTAAATAAAATATGGGTATAAAGGCATTCTTCTTCTTGTCTGGCCCACCGCCGACTATGATGCGAAATTCTTCACCAGAGAATTTTATAATGGCTCCACAATACCATTCGGACATTTGGCCATTCGAAGATCATATTTTTACAGTAAAAATGAGAAGCTCTAAATGTTTTTTTGCAGAGAAATAAATTGTATGCTATATTAAAGCATTTACTCACACCTGGAAGGTACTATACATTTCGCGTTGCAGCCGTTAATACATATGGTAGCCTTGGCTTCTCTAATAGTAGTTCATTGTTCAAACTTTCTAAAGGTTAGTTACTTATTTTTGCAGAAATTTTTGATGATTGGAATTGTTAGTTTCTAGTTAAATGGTCTGAGAGTCACTTGAGGATAAATATACAAGTCGATCCCCAAAACCACTCGGATTTAACTTAATGACAAGAAATCAAGCTATTCAAGGAAATTCACATTGCTCAGATGAAAGAGTGGTCGAGTTGCTTCGATGTATTTGGAGCACCAGAAGTTCAATTTCCCTTGACCCTGATAGGAATGAACCTGTGGGCAATGCTACTGATGGCTCACATATCACCAAGCGATTCTCTAACAAAAATTTTTAACCGTACAAATAGCGGATGAATTGCTCGGCATGCAATGTAGATTAGGCGATAAAATAATTTAATGCCCATTTCTCTACATATGCGCAATAAAATATCAACAAAATAATCAAAAAGCGATTATGTGAAAAGAATTTTTTGGAAATTATTGTCCAAATTTTCCATTTTATTCCATTTTATCGGTTTGACGTGGTTACAACTTTAATCGAGCAATTGAAAATTTATTGTTTTAAATTTCCAGAGCCAAGAGCTCCAGGACAACCAAGGAATTTATCTCTTGGCAAAACTACAAGTAATCCTGATGGCCTATGGACTCAAGAAATAAATTGGGCACCTCCTGCTTCGGAACTTCCAATCAAAAATTATTTTGTAAGAAAATTTCTTGAAAAATTTTAATTAACTTTTTTTAAAATTGCACTCAAAGAAGTTTTAGGAAACAGCGCAAAATCCATCCTGTATATATATTGTTTGCCTTTCACCAAGAACCTGAATAGACGGCTTTTCACTCAAAATAAATGCTTTATGCATGTTTTATTATCCATTCTTTTTTTTCGGCAGATAACTTGGTATAAGTCATCAGAGCAGCAAGCAAATGTATACGAGGAGTTGTTATGGAAACAAAATGTTGAAAAACAGGAAAAGCGTTCCGCCAATCACAATGATGAAGACGATCCTGATAATAATGATGATTTCGTTGATAAAGAACGTACTTCTACTGTAGTACCTTCTTATAGTACCTCAGCGCTCATTGAGGGATTGGAAGGACAATCAGTGTATCTCACTGAGGTTGGTTTTGCAACCACTCTATCTCTTTTATATAATATTTAAATCCCTTATTAAATAGGGCAAATACAGTAAAAATGGAGTGGTTAGCGCCCAGCATTTCTAAGCTGTGGGCTTCACTGGCTATTAGTAATTTCTGCTAGAGTGGCTTAGCGATAGAAACACAAGTGGATGCCACTTGACTTTTTCAAATGATAGGAGGTAGAAGCCGAATTCTCGCTCAAAATAGCAAACCATTTTCCACTTAACTGTCATGCTTCCAGAGCTGAAAATAATCGCTTCATTTTAAATTTATTATTTTCCAATTCCGAAATGATAAATTTTAAACGATTGATCACCACTGTTTTATTGGTAGTTTTATAGGTTCATGCAAGTGTGGATTCATCCGATGGTGAATTACACGGTGAGAAAGCGATAATTTTCATTCGTACAGCTTCATCTTGGACTCCAATTACATTGAGCATATTAAGTTCGACAACTCCATCTTACGGTCCACAAGAAGGTGTCATTTTGGAATCGGATTCAAATCTGCACAAAAAAGAAAAAATTTCATTATTGGAAGTAAAAACCCCTTACTTTGAAGATGGAACATTGAAAACAATGATCAGCTGGTTGAATTCTCCACACTGTTCTCCAATGAAAACCACTTTTATTGTGAGGTTCAGATTTAAATCATAATTATATAATATTGTTCAAAAATTACACATTCACGTCGAATACATCGAATTTATTACAGATGGCGCTTGTTAGCATGTCAGTTGAATGATGAAAAACAAAAAACTTATTATGACTTGGACACTTCAGGTCAAGATTGGGCTGAAATTACTGTACAACAATGTGTAGCACTTCTTGACGAACTAAATTTCTCATGTTCTTATTTTCTTGAAGTGAGGGCAGAAAATAATCAACAAGTGATGCCTTTTTTCATATTTTTTATTTCATTCTTAAAATTTTTGTCATCTTTTAAAGTTTTTGAGACTTTTACCAGTCACTAAACTTTTTGAGCTGGCTAAAAATATCATTTCAAGATCTTTTAACTAAAGAACCGTTTAGAAAATCAGGTAGAAAATCAGCTATCCAACTAATAAGATTTCGAATTATTTTTATCATTTATTTTTTTAGATTATTGACAATGTGCATTTCAAAACGAATAGCTGTGAGCAGACTCCATCAGTCACACACAAATCATGTGAAATAATCGATTCATCCACAGCTCTTTCATGCAGAGCAAGTTTGGACAATCCATCAGCTTTTTGTTCATGGCAAGCGCCTCAACTTGAAATTTCCCGTTCAGAAGCAATAATCGGCTATCGTATTTTGCTTTCCGCACCACTTAAAGCAGTCGAAAAAGTTACAATCAATCCTCCACAAGCACGGAATGTCGAATTTAAGGGACTGGAGCGTGATACAGAATATTCCGTTCATGTTCAAACAATCACAAGCGCTGGTCTTGGTGAAGTAATGAGATCTAAATTTCGAACATTTGCTACGCTGGGAAATAGCGAAGAGTTAAATGGCATAGGATTTGGTAAAAAATCGGATCGGCAAATTCTAAATGACGTGTTTTCCGCTCAAGAAATCATTGAATTACCTCTTGAAACTAGCGCCTCCAGCGTTGTAAGGTGGCTTTCCACTTGCTGTTTTCTTCTTATCTGTAATTTCTTAAGTTCAAGTGAAATTTAATTAGTTTTTTGTGTGGGTATTCATTCATTATGGCACTTATGGTGAGCTTTTCAAATTTTTTCATTTCTCTTTAAAAGCGAAATATAATTCGAAGGGTTCAAATTTAGAAGCGATTCGAACCATTGTTCAAAAATTTTTGTCTCACTTAAGATCAGATTTCCTTCTGCAGCACTTCAGTCTACCGAAGACATTGGGACCATATTTTAAATCTGAACGTTTCCCTATTATTTTTAAACAATTGCCTGTGCCTTAAAAGTGCCTTAAAAATTAACGATAGAGCCGGTTCGACTACAATGGACTGAAATTAAGACTTTCCAAATATAAACTCTCAAAAAATTTGGGAGTTAAATCCGTACCAAAAGGTTCAAATTTGCATCAGTGTTATACCTATCAATTCGTTTTCATCGTAAAACAAAGAGTTCTGTCCCCAAAATTTCCATCTTCCAATGGTTGAAAAGGGTATTTTATGATATTTTACGATCCCGGCAACACTGGAAAGAGACTAAAATGCTGGGAACTTTGGGCAATTTAGCGACAACATATTTTTATCAAATATAGCGAGGTTTGAAATACTGTCGAAATGTGCTTTAATAATCGAGAAAATTTTTGTTCCGTTCAGGATTTAAGGGCCATTATAAAACGCTTTTTAATTAATTATTGCGCTATAAAATTGTCGGTCGCTGAGATTAGCGCTTTATTCTTTATCTAGTGATATTTATAATTATTGCGCAAATGGCAATGTAATCAGACTGTAAGATGTAATCAGATCGAGAATAGAGTGCGGCGAGCGAAAACTGGAAAACTGGAGAGTACATGGGAATTTTTATAAAAAGAAAGGAACAAGCTGATAGAGTAGCTTAAACTCCCTGTCAATTCGTGATTAATTGACGCAGCCTCGGCTTAACTGAACTAATGCAAACCAGGAGTAGAAATTTCAGTATTCAACGAGGAAATCTTTTTGTTCCAAACGCATTTCTAACTTATTCCGCTTAGATCTGTTGTATTAAATGTGGAAAAGTGATTATTAACTTTAACGAATCGTTAAACCCATCTGTATTTTGAATATGTACTTTATAAATTTTGCCTTAGAGCTGCAATAAAAATACGCCTCATTTGTATTAAATATTTTATCGCATTTTATTATATGCATTACACATCGCATAGCACCATTTTCGCACCATTCGCCATTTCTGCTTAGACTCGTTGGTTTGTCAACCAAAGAAATTGTGCCACGTCGCGACAAAAATACGAGTGGGTTGCCAGAACCAACTGCGATACTTATGAAAGATATATTTATTTCTACTGTGAACAAAACGTACAATATCAGCGTGTCGAGAGAGACCAGAGCAATAGGAGTCCTCTAAACCACTTTGGCCATCGCCCTCTTCTAGCCTGGTCACCGCCCTCTTCTAGCCTGGTCACCGCCCTCTTCTAGCCTGGCCACCGCTCTCTTTTATAACTATTACGTTTAAACTACTACTGACTCTCGAGAATAATTCGGTTCTTTGATTCTGTTTGTCTCGTTCGTGCATCGAAAAAATGGAATGGCATTTCTAAGTTCTTAGAATGGAAAAATGTCAATTACGAATAGAATTTTATTTTCAATTATTCGAAAAATATGCGAAAACGACATATAAATTCACCACTGAACAATAATTCAGCTTTAATTTTTAATTTAATTTTTTTAAATCCAATTTTAACGACGACGAATTAAGGCGAATATTCGCAATTTCAATTTCACACCAGTTTTGCGCTGCAAAAACTTAAATTTGAAAGTTGAGATCTTGAAACGACTGCGTCGATGCAATTTTTACCTTATTGAAAGGTCTCTTTAGAAATCGCGGAAGATCGCGGCTATAACGAAGTTGTCGGAAAATTTTGATTTTCGATCAGAAATAAAAATTCTGTTTCGAATTCGAAGAAAATTTATTATATTAACCTATGATTATTTATAATTTTTCAAGGGGATCCGCATTAATGAATAAAAATGGCAATCATCGATGATTTCGAAAGGCTCACGATAAACGCATCTAATTGTGGATATACCAACTCAAGGCCATACAAAATGTGGCTGTGACGTTTTTCTATTTATTAATTTATGCATTGGATTACGTATGGAAGCCAGAATCACCAAAAAAGATGTGTGATTAAAACTGTTATCTTCCTATCACTGAAATATTCTCCTTCTGATATTGCTTTATTCAAGATTATTCATTAGAGTTTAAGAATTCGGATTTTTTTTGCTTTCCCACTCTTTTCAGTTACTCTTTGGCCAAATATACAATTTCCGATTAAAAATTCTGCCCTGAAATAAGAAATTTGAAAAATTTGAACCGAATATGTATAAGATAGATCTCCACCAAATGACGATATCGGAAATCGGAAATAGCAATTTTTTTACCAAATCAACAATGTTATTAATAGCATATCGATTAGGAAAATAATACATCGATCAGGCACTTTTAATTTAAAATCCCAAATCTCCCAATTGAATCAAAGGCAATGCAAAAAACAACAAATTTTTTGATAAAAAAATAATCGGAAAATTATTTTATTTATAATGGTCACCCGTGTATTACTAAAATCTCATAAACTGCAGAGTTATTATATAATTTATTTACAAACTTGGGGTTTTTTTTGGTATCCTGGACTTGTGGTCGCATCTTTCATCACTTCACGCGAAATGGCGTGTCATGCATCGCTTTACTCGTCGTGATCTCCAATTTATTTTCATTGAAAAGCAATGTGCGATTTTTTTAAAGTAATTTGGATATCAAATTTGACAATGGTGTAATTTTCTGTGAACTGTGGTATTTCATGAGTTCAAACTGGGACGTCGAATAAAAGAAGCTAAAAATATGCAAATAGCTTTTTGATACACTTAAACAAAGAACAGCGGCATTGGGAACGGGTCTCATGCTATAGATGGAAGGAAACGGCTAAAGCTAACGTCAGACTTAGCACAAGAACCTTGTACCTTCACCTTTGTGCAATGAGGGAAAAAAAGTTTGACAAATAAGCACCATGAATTTGTTGAGTATCAGATGAAGATACGTTTGGCGTTTATTGTTTATTCATTAATACAATCCCTTTGGAATCTTCGGTGGAAGTCCATGGCCAATATTTGATTAATTGTAGTTGAAATTCACAAAGATAGCTTTCTGAAACCTGATGCAACAATATTATTCCAGAGTTGCAAAGTGAAGAACCCACCAGAAATTACGAACACAGCAACCAGCTCTGGACAACAAAAAAGTCATCATTCTACACGACAACGTTAAGCTGCGACAAGTCGCAGGAATCAGTCATTTTGCAAAAAAATTTGCCGAACCGCATATCAATGTCCTACCATATTCTAACCCTTCGCCAACACTCTCACACTCATCCTTTCTGATCTCACGAAAACTTCTTCAAAGAAAAAAAACTTGAAAAAAAGAGTACTTAAGAATGTTCACTGTCTTCGGAAGCTTGGACTTCTATGGAAATGGAGTATACTTGGCAAATGTGTTGATTGTAACGGTGCTTATTTTGAATAAAAATAGATATTGATTTTCAAGCTAAGGTTACACAATGTAAACGACAAAGCGGTCGAATTTTGTGAAGGACCTAAGAAAATTTTTTCACCAACAATATGGTTGATTTTTTTTGTAAATGTGTAAATGAAACTTGCGACAGTACTTTCGTCTTTCATCTTTCAATAGGGCCATTTCAAGGCTCCATATATCCAAAAAAAGCAAATAGAAAACCAAAAACCGCTGGAAAAGCCAAGACAAACAACTAAATATCCATATGCATATGTAATAAACCACTCTAAAAATTATCGCTTTGAACAATTATTCAGAAATATTTAAAAACTAATATATTATAGAAGAAAAACGAATTTCATTTTGAGATCTGAGGCACAAATTTTCATATTTCCTTTTTCTAAACATCGGGAAGATTCCACGACCAGGCCAGTCGCAAGTCAGCAAGTCGCTGCTCAGTTGATATTGTCCTATCATGACACGCTGCTAAATAACGATTCGATTTTGTCCAAAATTTACCAAACAATTGAAAAACTAGCTTATTACACACTACCTGAAAATTTTGTGAATTGATTTCGTTTCATATATTGCGAAAATTCGAGTTATAATTAAAATTAGAAAATCAACAAGTATACTCCAACATCATTTTTTAATTTTTTTAATTTTTTTAATTTTGATTTTTTTTAATTTTTAATTTTTTTAATTTTTTAATTTGTTACACAAATTTTTATAAATTGGTAGCCTCGATAATTATATCTTTTTGCAGAATAATAAATTTTTTCATCATATTTAGGATTCAAAAAACATTAAAACAAAATAAAGAAAAACTAACATCAACATTATTATTCAGTCTTCGAGAACAAAATCCAACAGTGGTATTACATCTTGATTCACAATCAAAAAAAGAACAATCCGTATCATTAATGCAATGACGAGAAGTTAAAATTGAATCCAAACGCGATTTCGTATAAAGCATATCAGCGTCCATCACCATAAAACTGAAGTTGACTAATTGACTAATTTGTTGTCAAATAAAATAAATACGGTAAAACAGAAATTATGGAATATAAAATTACCGTTTGGGATATTCAGCGGCAAGTGCAAGATTGTCAAATTTAACATCACACCACTGTAATGGTTCATTTAAAAATTCGTCAAAAAGCTTTAGCATTCCCATTAAATGAACCAAGATTTTAGCTTTCAAATTCATATAATATCCTTTCATCCGAAAAGGAACTAGATGTTCCACTTGGTAAAAATGACCACAAGTACCAATTACCTAAAAACTAACCACTGAATAAAATTAATGAACATACTGAGTAAAAAAGATTCAAAATTTGTAATTCATTATAATATCTATAAATTTAATGAATTTATGGTACCTTTGGCGTGACTCGAGATAATGGAAGCATTCTAAATGTTATATATTCTTCCTGCGATACCAATGTCCATAGTGAGCGACGATCTGATTCTGACAAAAAGCCATTTTTTCGTGCATACATAGGCCAAATTATTTCCATCAAATGTTTTTTATAATATGAAGGCCAACCTAAGCGAAGATTGTAGTTTACGATATCTAAGATCTGAAAGGGGTAGAACTTTAAACTTTTGCATTCACATTCACTTCTTAAACATTCATTTCACTTTATATACAAAATGGGGTTACATGAAGAATCAGTCGTGCTTTTTGCTTATTCAAAAACCTCAGATACCATATTTATATAATCTTTAAAAAAACAAACAGCATTAATAAAATCTTTTTCATTGACTCGTGGATCAAGCTGTTCAAATTCGTCGATAGTTGCATGCTGGCTTTTTAAAACCACTTCTTGACTAGATAGTTTGAGCGTAATTACTACCTTATTACCTTCATAAAGATGAAGAATAACCCAATCATCACCAAAACATAATCGATTACACAAATCACCATTAACTTTCCGGGCTTTATATGCGTTACATAAATTCACAAGTAAAGAATGTGCGCTGAAATTTTTCATATTTTACTTTCCCTATTTCTTTACGATTCTACCTAAACTGAACCGGAAAGTGAATTGAACTTCTTCGTAAATAACAAAATAACATAAAAAACTGTAGCCAAGAAAAAATTACCGAGCACGGTCGAAGTTATTTACAAAGGAACTGGAAAGAGCCATTGGTCGACGATTATTGTTCGATAGAATAATCGTTGGAAAACCTGAAAAAAAAGGCAAATTTTGAATCATTTGAAATACATGAAGAGTAAAGATGAAAATTAGGATAAAAAATTGATTAATAAAGTTAAATTATATTAATAAAATAAAAAATCTATAAATAATAATTATTACGTGCATTAATGTTCAATCATTATCTGACTGGGGAAAACATGTAAATGTGGATGCAAACCCAGAAAAAAGAGATTCAATCGCCGCTCAAATTGCGAAATCTCGACTCATTTTGTTGGAATTCTTTTAATATTTATATACTTTGTATAAACATATTTTACACATTTACATACCTAATACATTTTGGAAAAAACCTCACCAAAATCACCTCTTCCAATTTCATTATGCTCAAAGTATTGCGCAATTTTGCCGAAAATCCATTAGTAATTGCAAACTCCTAAACCTTCCTGATATTTTAAATTCAGACCGAGCTGTAGCCTTTTAACACCACACATTCTCATCCCCCTTGAGCTCCGTTCCGTTTCCGTTAAGCTTTGTAGTGCGGCTAAAAATCGCAAAAGAAAAATGGAGTTGTCAGAAACGCGATGTTCTTCCCAATTTATCATTTTAAATTAATGACTCCAACCACCGGAGAAGCGATCCATTCCTTTAATTAGTTTCGATGTCAAAGGCACTTTTTAATGGAGACCAGTCTCTTAATAAACTTTTAATTAATTTTCAGAAAAGGTTGGTACTGGCGATAAATCTACGATACAAATTATTATTTTTATCATGACCGCGGCAATTAATTTCGCTTTTTTATTTTTTTATTTTTCTTAAGATTAAAATTAATATGTCCAAACTTTTCCTTTTATTTTTTTATATTATTTAATTTTTTTGATTTTGGGCGTTTTGATTGATTTAGTTTTCTTTTTTGTTTTCGAATCCATAGCTTAATTACCCAAGTTTGAGAATAAAAAATCTGGTCATATGGTCTTGACTGCCCAAAGGAAGTTGATAAAAGAAAAATACAACTGAGTGGCAGGCGAGACTTTTATTATTCCCACTGCACAGACTTATTTTTTTACATTTATTAAGGAAATATAATTAAGAATGAAGAAGAATAATGGCGATACGATTTACAAGAATGACAGTTTGAAGCCAAAAGAACTCCGTATATTTATATTTTAATTTTCACAAAACATTTCAACTTACTGAGAAATATGATGTAGATTAAGAAGATTGCCGCAAGCAAAACCATAATTCTTCCCGTTTTCGTATAAAACAGTAAGTGAATATAATACAAAACAGGCGATGAGCTGAAAAACGTACCACTCTATAAGCACGTTTTAACATTTTTTATAGAACAAAGCATTGTAAAACTAAAAGAATATTAAGTCAATGAGACACAACAAATAAAGGTCATCCGAGGTCAATTCTGCTGAATAGTTACTTTACTTAAAACGACTGATATGAGAACTTTTTCATTATATATTTATTTATTTAATGAACATAAATAAACAAAAGTCAGTAATGATTTCTATTTGAGATTTTCAAGTTCAACAGAAAAACCATTTCAATAATTCATTTCATTCTTTTAAAACTATAAGAAAATTAATAGCTCAAGTCAAAATTATAACTATTCACTGTGAGATTATAGGACTAAATATGTACAAGAAAAAAAGGTTATTTCACCATTAAGTGATTTCACCAATTCTGGTTACGGCTGCTCCACTCGCTATTAGCACCGATTAAAAACTTTTACCATAGAATGATTTGGGAAAAGAAGTGGAGGTAGCCGGCGGCTACATTCGAATTCTTTAAAGGTAAATCTATTTCTGCTAAAGGTAGGCTCCGAATGTTGACTGGAAGAGACAATCTGGGCAACAACCATTCGGCTATTCTGCTTCCAAAATATATAAAAAGAATTCGGAAAAATCAAATGCTAAAAATGCTAAACTCGAAATTGAAATAGTCGAGAAAATATATTGGCAATAGCGATAATGTTAAAACGTAATTCATATGACATGAGCAACGATATTTTTTTTGCTTTTAAACCTGGCATACCAACCGTTTCAATAATAGAAAATTCTTCAATTCTTACTAATGAGAGAAATTCAAAAATTTAAAAAAAAAAAAAATTTCCCTTCAAATATTTCATATTTTTTGATTTCAGTAAGATTTCATTAAAACAACTTGGCAAATGCAAAAAAATTATCAAAATAATCAAAATAATGTTAAATTAAATATTAGCAATCAACAAACGAATAAACGGCATGCTGAGATGTTAAGTTACTTATATATAAACACCTGGGTTTCCAAATTATTACCTTTATATTTTTATAAAAATCAAGCAGTTCAAATAGTCTATGCTTCTGCTTCCCACCTCAGTTCCCATTACATTTTTCATAGAAATGAACCGTAAATAAATGAAGATGAAGTAGGTTGAAAGCATTCTTCCTTAAGACGCCTTTTACAAAAAAAATCAAGAAATATCTATTTAATGCTCATCAAAAATTATCCCTCTATAAATTATAATCAATTTAGTGGGTGCGAAAAAAAAATTGGTATCCCTTTTCATAATAAATTTCTACCATAAAAAAACTAATATGAAATATATTGCTCATTTCACTGTTAAAAATAATAAAATTGAAAAATTTTTTAAGGAAATAAGCTCAGAAATTTTCTAAGCCACAAGCTGAAAGCAACTCGAATAATAAAATAGCTAAAAAACTCAAGAATTTTAAACAGTCAAGCGAATCGCAACAGTTTTTTACCAAAAATATACAAAAAATAAGAAATTTTATAATAATCAATATCGAAATTTTCTATAAATTTTCTGTAAGGAACTTCATCAGAAACAAATCCTTTGTTAGGAGTGATAAATTGAACAAGTATTATTGTTTTTGACTGTAGAAATGTGGAAATAAATTAATAACCCTACAATGGAGAAAAATAAGATAATGTGAAGAGAACCTGACAAGTGTAACAGGTTCATAACGAGATTTGGACAAAATAACAAATAAATCTACCACTAACGATTACAATGTTAATAATCGAAAACTTTTCATTCCAGTTGCGAAACTATAAAAATATAATTAACAAAAAAAATATAAATAGGCCATTATCAACCTAAATGAAAATGGTGGATGGTCAATGCCTGGCTCCTAACATCCACAAACGCCAATATGGTTGTTCGTGTTACTCAAAGAGTATTTCTCTTGCCTTCATAATTGTCTTTAATTTAAAATTGGGTTTGATTCAAAACAAACTTGTCAGATGTCACCATAGGATTAGCCGGTACATAAAAGCACCATTTGTTGCACATACGACCCCTTAATCATGGAGCCACTTATGTGGTCTATGAATTTCGATAGTAAAAACGAGTGACTTTCAAGCATTAAACGCCTCATATTTGTAGTCAATAGATCCACTCTAATCAGTAACAGCGCTATGGCTAAAAGAAGAATGAAGAGATAATTATCGCATATAATTTAAAAAATGAATATTAATATTATTATTACAATTTTTGTGTCATTATAAGGAAAAAAGTATGCTGAAGAAATAAAATCTACGATACGATAAGTATTTTCCACTATGATTAGTGGTTATTAGTGGTTATTATTAGTGGTTATTAAATATATTATACCAAAACATCTTTTTTCAAGGGGTCTCACCACCGCTGATCAGACGCTTCTCTAATTTGCATTAGGTAAATAAACTAGACTAATCCTTTGGCAATAGTCAAAATATGAAATCACAACCATTGCTCAAATATAAAGACAGGAGAACAACAACAAGGCAACCTATATTCAATTTCACACTAACAGCTTGTGAGACAAACCATTCCCTAACATTGCAAAACAGAGAAATAAAAGTTATTATATAAAGTAATATAAATTTTTTTTCGTGTATAAAAGTAAAATTTATAGTTCACATAACCTCACATTCCCTAGCCCCCTTCTCTTTTGAAATGGAACTAATGAATTATGGTGAAAAATTTAATTTAGAAAAATTTTAAAAAAATTTAGATCAGGCAGTGTGATGAGAAAATCATAAGAAATTCGATCACCACAGATTCGATCAGCTAAAATTCTTTTTTCACCATTCTCGCAGAAATATGTACAGAAAATGCCCATCCGTTCTATTCATATATATATAAATATTTTTCAGAAATACGGTGGGTCCAGTATTATCTGGATTTTTGGACAGGTCTACTTCTGGGGAGTAAAATTTCAGCATTGGCGTCAGAACTGAGCCATAATCCACTAATCATTCTACCCTCTATTCTATTAATATAATATATTTAATATTTAATAATTATATTTAATATTTAATGAACCAAAACCAATAAATTATGGGAAATTGAAAAATTACATTTTTATAAAATTATAAAATTATATTATATGAAAATTATAATACGAAGCAAAAAAAACTCTCCAACCATATTTCTCGAAATTATAATTAAAAAAAGCATTCAGTGAATTTCAATGAATATTCAAATGATACCGACATAAAGCTAAGTTAAAATTAAAATTTATTCAAAACTTTCATCCTTAAAATTAGCATCAAAAATTCGTTTAAAAAAGAAAATTTCCAAACAAGCTAAATTTTTTGAATAATAAGGAACGATTTCTTGATTGAAAAAAAATTGAGTAAGTTCAAAAATTCAAAAAAAAGGTAGTTTAATTGAAATTTTCAATAAAAAACTAGACTTCAAAAAAGTTAGAAATTCGAAGTAAATATGGCCGAATAAGCTATGCCAACCTTTGGTTTTCGTTCGTATTAAATTGACAGCAACTTTCAAATCCATCATCATCATCCATATCATCATCATCATCTATGCCATCACTATCATATCGATATGCTAAATCTGATAGATACCGTTCAGGAACTTCGATTCCCATATATTCTGGATACCACTTATATTTTTTTAACTTCCCATCCGAATGATTTTCGACATTCTCCTAAGAATTCACAATTTTAAATTTTCGAGCGGATAAAATATCACAAGATCTTCGTTCAAATACCACTTGCATAAATAATATTATCATATAGCGCCGCCTTCGCTAGGATAGGCCACATTCTCCGTCGTCCACCACAGGAGTTGACGCATATTTCGTTATTTGCTAAACCCTGTGATGGTTGGCATCAAAAACGAGGAGGCCCAGTCAAGACCTGGACTGATAGGAAAGGTTTTTGAGTGTATAGGGGGACCAGCGATATATGGAGTCAGATGGAAAAAGGAATGGCTTCTATTACTACTAGCGATTGCATCGGACAAGCAGATTGGAGATCAAATATATTATTTTTAAACATACAAAATATTAAATAAATATTAAATGCAATGTATTGATGTAATATTTTAATGAAAATTAATTTAAATATATATAAAAGTATGATATGACTAATTTTTAACAGCACTCACCATTTCTGACTTGGTCTACTATTACTATTCTTACTATTACTATTATTATTTGCTTACTATTCTTTTCTTTTTCCCCCTTACAAGATCCTTTTGATAAAGAATTATTTAAAAAATAAAATTAAAAGTGAATCCCAGTATCGTCCGCCTTTAATGACATTCCGACCAAAGTACAGGAGAGAATTCTCAATGCTTCATTTTGGTCGAAGCAATAATACTCGACCATTCCAACCAAATTATAAAAGACGACAAGAAAAGAGAACTAACCATGATCGACAGAATACGAAACAATCGTGCTAAAAAAATTTAGCAAACTTGAAAAATTCAAGCAGTTTTAGACAAAAACAGTTCATAACTAGTAAAACGCTCCGCTATGGATAACTGATTCGATTCTGAAAAGTGTAGAATAAAGAACAAAAGAAAACTGAAAGATTCCATGCTAATCCGCAAAACGGGTAAAAAGTACCAAAAATATTAAAAATCCCATTCCCATTTATCTCGTTTTATCCCATTTTCTTCAGCAGAAGATCAGAAGCAAAAAGCGATAAAACGGAAAGAAAATTTACTGCGATAAGGAAGAGATGAAATGCTTCGAATGAACGACTGACTTAGCAACGAAAAAAGAGCCAAGCAAGAATCTTTAATTAATTTAAGGGTGATTCGTAATGTGACAAATAAAAATCCATCAAAAAAATAAGATGAAATAAGCGACAAAAAAACAAACCAATAAGGTAAGAATGCATTAATAAATGGTTTCAATTCTCACTGAAACAAAAGCAACAATATAAAATGAAATAAATAATAATGCACCTTCGAAGGATTGTTTTAAAAAAATCCTCAAAAATTACAAGAGAGAGACATTTTAACACTTTCCGCAAAATTGCTCCAACTGAAATTTTTTAACTTCAGTGAAAATATCAAAACCCATCGATTTTTAAAACTAATCGATTTAATCGATTTTTTTTTTAAAGACGCTAAGTGTTTTCCGTTTCGCTACTTTAGCGACATTTTTCGAGATTTTCAGCTGGCAGGCGACACTTTTCTCCTTTTTGTCATTCTTCTTCGCATCTTGTAAGGGTATAGAACAAACAGATTTTCTAAATGATTCAGGATTACTTTAAATGTGCATGAAGTGGATTTCTAGAGTATTTAATGAATCGAAGGGAACGAAAAACTCAAAAAACAACTCCTAAAGAATTCTATGGACTTAGAAATTCCTTATAAATTCTGCAAACAGTTTTAACTGCAACGATCGACTAAGCATCGACTAAATTTTTAGTGAGTTACGAGTAAAACAACCGTTTTAATAAAGCCGCGCATGCAATTGTCCTGAACCATACGACACTACAAAAGGTTAAAAGGTTGTGTGCATAATAATAAGACTATTATTAATATTATAAGTGGTGACTGCTTTTCGCTAAAAGTCCCTTTGGCAAGATGCTTTCCTTCATTCTTTTCATATCCGCTTTCTTCATTTCCGTCCTTATAAGAAATAATGAAATATGGCCTTGCAATAAACATAATATTTCCCTTTTTTCCTTCTTGCAGGAACGTTTTGCAAATCCTTAAAATTTCAAATATCTAACAAGTTTTTCTTCAGCTTGACTGACCTCTCACGTAACAACTCTTTACAACTTTCTTGAATGCCCTATTAAACAAAAGCATAATAAAGGACCCAACGACAGATCCGGTTACAGTACTCGACACAAATACGAAAACAATCGCGTTAAGAGTCACACTTAAAGTGCCACCTTTCTGCTATTTCCTGCTACTTTTAGGTGTAGCATCAGATCAGTGGCCTGAAAACGCTTATAACCAGCCGAGCCAGTAAAGGTGAGATGCGGTGTTAGAAGAAGAACCCCAATAGTGTAGGACAATATTTAGGACACAAATTCGATTAAGTGGAGTTGTTTACCTGAAAGCGATTGCTTGATATGGTTTTAGTATGGTCTAAAGCCAACTATTTTCCACCGTAATTCGACTATACTCAGTCAGATTGCACACCAATTAGCGTCGCAGGAAATATAAATGTAAACAAAGGAAAAAATTTTCTAAATTTCAAATAATTTTTATCAAGTTTTTTTCAATCTAAATGACCACTGATAATTTTAAAGGAAAGGATGCGACGCTACACTTTTCCTATTCTTTAAAAAAGGGGAGGAAAAAAGTGGTACAAAAGAAAGTGGCTGGAGTAGCCAAGAGGAAAGGAGCTGTGAGGAGTCGTTACACGGGCAATCGCAAAAGACAAGACAAAACTTTCTGGTATTTCAGCAGTTTCGAAAAATATATTACCCTTAATCAATATACTTTTTAAGGAAAAGCTTTGTCATCGAAAACACTCCATTTCCTAATGCTCTCTAATTTCTGAGTGTTGCACTTATATTTCTAATTTCCGAGTATTGCACTTGTATCTCTACTAGACTGATTCTCTATGGAATGTTATTTTCCTAAAAATGATAAATACTTCTTGATGAAGAAAGCAATGTGTGTAGGAATGTAGGAAAAGCGGGGTCGGAAAAAGAATGTGGTGCAAGTGCGACCGTAATAAAAATATTTATTAAAATTACAGTTACAATAATAAATGAAAATGGTTATTTAAATGGTAAAGGTTATTTATTTAACAGATTTGAAGTTAAAGCGAATGTAGTTAAGGAGAGTAGTTATGACCCAAAAAAAGAGTGAAGCAAGACGAGGGCGAGTCGATCCTCACTCTTCCGAATAAAATGCTTTACAAATTAACTAACAGATGAACAAAGAAAAAGGAAAAACAATTTTGTGTGATTGTTTATGTAAAAAGACATATTGTTTATGTAAAAAGCTTTGTTAAAAAATTGTTGTTTTTCCTTTATTTGAATTTTAAAGAGGATTTTCGAATTCTTTATGAATTCTTACCATATTATTATTATTATTTTATTTCTTACTTCGGTTGTTTCCTACAAACGAACGGTATCTCAGTGGATTTATCCACATCACGAGAAATATTGATGACTACTTTCGTTTTGTAAAATCCTTCATTATTTAAAAAACTGTTTTTTTCCAAAATCTCGTTAAATTTAAGCTATAGATATATTCATTCATTATTTTTGCTATTCGAATTACCGTCTTGCGCATTGCTGCCTGCTACATCTCATTTAAAAATGGTGATGAGGAGTCGCATGTACTTTCTTCGCAAAATGGCTTCCTGGAACAGAATATACCACAGCAAATTTCATAGAGAATTTCTAAATCGGTAGCTTAGGATCATTTTAAAGATCAATTTACATACAACACTGCTTTGAAAAAAAGTTGTCTGAACTAATTATTTGGATTCGTGGCGAAGTCAGCGGCATTTCAACCAGCGAGATTTCGTCATGATGAACATTCAATTCCCTTGGATCTTTCGGGGTTTGCTGTACTTCTATGACGATAAAAATCTTCACTGTCTTAGCTTCTGTTGATTTTTTTGATTCTGCAAGATTGCAGTGCATTAAATTTGTTTTTCATTGCACGAAATTGAATATCAATTATTTTTTTACCTCAAAATGTTGAGAAACCTTTAATTCTTATGTGACTTCCATAGAGTACAATGAATTGGTGTCTATTATCACTTATTACTTGTCCACTGGGTAACTGTATTCGCCGAACAGCTGAAATTCTCCACTTGTTGGATATGAGCTGTCCAAGTAAAATACTTTTTTATTGAATTTCATTTGTCTGTTACTACTTCTCCACTATTATATATGCAAGAAGCGTGTTCTATTGTGGAGCTTGTTCTAATGTGAGCGATATATCGGCTTAATTTTTCTCTAAATATATTCAAATAATTCATGGTACCAAAAATTCCAGAATCTTTCGATAATTTTGACAAAATATCTCCATCATTGGGATATATCTTTTATACACTATGGTACTGAAGATCCATGTTGTAGGATCCAAGATCCTTTTTGAACAAAGTAATATAAAGTAATATTTCGCTCAAAGATTTTGGCTAAATCAGGTCGAAAGATCGGATGAATAAGAAATTTTTCAGAAGCGTATGTTAATAGTCTTCTATTAGCAATACTTTCCACCTCAATTACTGGTTTTCAACTCTTCTTCTGTGATATATTTCTATCTGCCAATCAGTCATCTTAGCGAATAAGTCTTTTATAATAGGAACCCCCTTGCCAGCGTTCCGTAGTGGATTTCCATTTTATAACATGGGGTGCAAAATTGTGATTCTTTTAGAATTTTTAATGCAATTTGAAAATTGGTGGCATGATTTGAGAGAATGTTGTTAGTATTCTTCTTCTAGCAACAAATCTACGAAAAATATATAGAAAGAATTGTTCAGACAAATGTTAACAGTTTCCTAACAAATCTCGCAGTGAAAAATATGCAAATAAAGATATCCAACTTTTTGATATGCCTTTATTTGACTTGACTTTTGTTGGCCTGAAATAATTAAGTCTAATCGAACTGAAGGATCTATAGATTATTCTTAATGGTGGAAGATTATGCATAGCCGGTAAGTGAGATGACTAGAAAATCCAGCGTCTTCATGTATTATATAATTTTCTAAGGCTAAGATCGCACATCCTTTTGTTTGTTATCCACTATCCCTGTCGTAAATTCTACCAGAGGCCTGGTAACGCAGACCAGATCTTTCAGGAAGTCTCGCCCTATGATCCTCATCGGATAGGTGGAGAAGACTGGCTGCGATTCGAACCGTTATTGCATTCCATATCGTCCCCTTGTGGATATCAACAGTTCAGTAATTTCGTGAAAGAAAGATTAGATTATGAGATATACGTCCACCTCAGCGAAAATTCCCACATTGATTAATTGCTTAATTCACATCTTTTAAATTCATCTTCCTATATTCTTTTAATCTGTTTCGATACAAGCTTAACTAGTTGAAGACATCGAAAATTTTGCAGATTAGTTCCTTAAAAATAAGATTTCTACTTATATTCTACGTCATTTTTCTTAGAATTCGCATGATATAAATAGTTACGCATAAGAACAGAGACGATCGACTAATGCGATTTGTATCTATTAGATAAAGTAGGGAATATGGAAAACTAAACTAATTGCTGTTATTTGAGTGATAGGCTGTATAGATGTATTTTAGAGTACGGATTTGTTGATTTGTACTCAATTCCACGTACTATGCTGGTTTTGAAATTGAGATTTACTTGTAATCCACAAGTTGCTAAATCTGCAGGATTATCTGATTTAATATTTTAATGTAATTGATTTATGCTTAATATGTATAATGTTAAGATTTTGTTGTATTTCTTTATTTCTTGAATGTGGATAAAACATGAATTTTACCGTTGTTTGATCACCATTCCATGACTCTTAGAATCGTCCCACAAGAAAGTCTTAATTGGCTGAAGATTCAAATTTTGATTCAAACCAACTTTTATTGTAGCAACAAGAAGTTCCAAATCGTTGTGATCCCTTTCAGGCAAATTTGGACTGCGTGGTAAAAAATTTCAGTGGAAATCTTAGTATCAGACTGCACCACATAAAACACTACTGCATAAGCTCTTGCGAATCTATTGAGTGGACAAAAGTTCAGCTTTATCATGAAGAGATCAAATTTATCCTGAATTTATCCTGATAACTTCTCTTGGTAGTTTAAACGGAGTTGTGCTCTAAGAGAATTCGATTCAAACAATTCTACTATATTTAATAAATGATCGCAATTATACTTCTTTAAGAAAAGGTTTGAAGATAAAATTTGAGCGGAAGGATAATAAGAGCCAGGAATCCCAGTGGATCGTGGATAGATGCGATAAATTGTAGAATTTTCTATTTGTATTGATCTATTGTTGCTAGATTTTCGTCTGAAGGCTTAGGAGATATGGTCCTTTCTCCGATAGCCATTAAAAAATCCGAATGACGCTGCCGACCCTTCTGTACTTGTATCCCCAAGTAACAAACCTTTCTGGTGAAAATAAATTTCTCATCGTAAAAACGGCTAATAGAGAGATGAGACAAATCAGAAACGATGCCATTTACCAACAATCGAAAGATATTTATTTCTACCATTTTCATAATAAAAAGTTTATTATGAAAATATGATCAATTAATGATGAAAATAGTTCATCAAAAGTTTCATCGTTGATTATTATTTGTCATTAGTGAATTTGAATGATTTGATGGAATTGATTTTGATAGGAAAATATGAGTCGGAGAATAATTTTGGCGAAGGTCACTGTTCGACGGTGGCAATTCACAGCAAGAGATTCATTCCCCTTCCTTCCTTCATTTTCATGTCTTTTTCTCGTTTTTCAGATAACTTACTTGCCTGTGTACTTTCAATTCTTTATAAAAATAAAAGAATAAAGAAAAAAGATATAATTGAAATAAACTAAATGAATAGTTAGTCAATGAAAAAAGTGGTTTGAGTTGATCTTATCACTACAATAATAATAATAATGGTCTTATCACTATAATAATAATAATTTTTCATTACTATGAATTTTGTCAGTTATTCTTTATCTTTTCTTTTTTAATCACGTATCTATAAGGATTTATCAATTCTTTGGATCGTACCGTTTTTCTTTGCATTCTAACAGCACTTATCATTTCTGGATTGGCTAGCGCTATTGGCTAAAATTAAAACTCGCTACTATGAAATAGTACAAATGGATTTTCACCATCTGGATTTGCTAATGATTTAATGAAATTTACTTGAAGCGCTTCAAAGAAAACCATAATCGGCATGTTTGAGTCGAAGTAAGATAGGCTGAAAAGAAATATGAAACGAAGATCAATAGAAAAAGAATTTCATAAATTTTGCAGAAAGTGAACTGGACAACATTCCACCATCCAGTCAGCAGCATCGATTCTATGATTTCGTGATTGCTCGCTTGTCAATTTATTTTTGATGTTTATATATTTTCAAAAATATTCATGGATTATTAAATCAGTTATACTACTATTATACATATTCTTTTTAAGATCGTTTACTCCTGCGGGAAATAGAATAGAACCTCAGCATCGACTCTCCGAATTGAGCAACAACCCACTGAGCCATTCTATAATTACATTTATTCAATTCATATAATTGTTTCATGACTAATATAGGATTTTCTTGAACTCATTGAAATTGGCAGAATAATCGAGCTATTTTTGCTCAGATTATTTATGGAGAAATTCCTTTAATAAGAATAAATTTGTTGTTGAAAACTCCCTTGGGGAGTCCAACTTTTTATATTTGCTTTTGCTCTTTCTTGGCTTTTGGCAAAAATGTTTACTATTAGCCAGTCAGCTACATCATAATTTCAAGTGCATAGAGTGATCAGAAAGCAGAAATGATAAGCGCCAACCATTTACAAATAGTAATTTTTAGCCAATTATCAAGTCGAAGTGCACTGATAATCACATGGGTTTATCATTATAGCAAATGCATTTCAATAAATGCCTATCATTATTTATGTTCCAAAATAATATCATTTATTAATCTGATCTGAAGGTCAAATTCTTCGAGATCGGGTTATCGGGTTATATGTCCTTAAGGTTGTTTCATTAAATTTTTTAGCCGTTCATTCAGTTGATCGGTACCAGTGAATGGATATTTCATTCAGTGTTTCTGGAGGACACCGTATCTTGGCCATTTAGATCGATAGTTCCTCCAGGTGATTCTGTTTGATGCACCAAAGTGATTCTTCGAGATTAACGTTTTACTAAATATGAAATTTTTTATTTATATCAACTGGTATTCATCTGTGCTCAAAAATATTTGTCCTTTTTAAAATTGCATTTTGCTGCAATTTTCCTTTTTCTGCCAAAAGGGGCAGGATATTCGAGTGGATAGTTCGTTTAGAAAGAAAGTTTGGTTCCTGCCTTAAGAGATGAAACTTAAAATCCAGCTGGTGATGAACACATCTTAAGTGATTGCCTGCCAAAAATTTCTAACAATTAAGAAAGCATAACGAGAAATGTTGAGCTCTGACCACTCATTTGCATTGTCTTTCTTCTAACAGCACTCATCCATCGTTGATTTAAGCGTCTTCATTCGCTACGAGAATTAGAAACCTTTTGTCATACTGCATGATCCCATGAGGATAAAAATAAAAGATTAAATTGCATGGGATTTTTTTATTTAAAGGTATTAATTTCTGATGATTTTTCGAGCAAAAGATTGGACAATATTCATAAAAATATTCAAATTAAATTATTTAAATTCATAATTGTGAATTCGAGAATTTCGATAATTTTGATGGCTTCAAACTTATCACTTCATATTAATCTCGCTAATCATTACTCGCTGACTGATTGATAGAATCCACCTTTTTCATTTGCTCTCTTTATTGACTTACCCATATATCTTAGCCATTAAACTTTGTCCATAAAATCATAAACTGATTGTCAATATTCTTATTCTTCCACTGTTAACCCCTTCTTTAGTTTGTCTAGCTGATACTGCCTGTCAATATAAGCTCAATAGGCTCTTTAACCAAAGAATCTCTCGAAAAAGAAGTACGGATGGGTCTCCTGAACGGTAAATCACTTGTTACATTCTGGTTTATATTCAGAGAAAAGAAACAATTTATCCAAATTATTTTTAAGGGAAAAAATGGAAAAAGTGAAAAATTTCTGGAATGATATCGCTGGTGATCGTATTGATTATTCACAATTCGAAACGCGGTATGAATTTTCCTTGGGTTTTCTTCCACTTTAAAGAAATAATTTAAAAAAGTAGAAAACTAGTTTTCGTCGACTTTGTTATCATTAAAAATGATTGCGCATTATAAAAGTGACTTCGAACCACTATCTGCTTTTGAATTACTATTGATTTGTGCGAATCAACTGTCCGAAAATTCGTTGCGAATCGTAATTTACTGAAATAACTTCTTGCAAAGTAAGAGGAAGTCCGAGTGTCCGAGCGATTATTCTTCAGACTCGTCTCGAACCTCGATCCAGACTTTGCCACCGACAGGAATAAACCTAAGAGAATCCGTGTGGTGCTAACGATTCATCGTTTATCGCCAAATAATTCCATGCTAAAAATTTTTTACCGTATAACAGTCAACGGAGTGAGTCTAACAATAAATGGCGAAAACTTTACATATGCTGAAAAATAAATGAACTTTGTTTTCGTTGATACTATGGCTAGTTGATTTTTTATTTAGCGACGATGATTCTGATATTATGGTATTTCGCGAAAATTCACAAAAATTCCGGCTTTTTGGAACAGGAATACATGTAAACCTGGGCGCAACAGTTGCTGCTACAATTGGTCTTATTGTGACGATTATTTTTTGTGTAATTTATACATTTTACCACAATCGTGGACAAGGACGAAATGAATTTATCGATCACCTGGAGCTTGGTTTGTTCCCTTATATTTCGCATAAACGAATGATGACAAATTGAGGTTATAAATCCACGTGAATTTGAAATTTCTCTACTATATTTCGGAACTAAGTTTAATTCTAGGTTAAATTTTTAGTTGATCTTCTGTTCGCCTTCTTCATTGGACTGCCGTGTCACTATATGCTATTTTATGGAATTTATAAAGAAAATAAGAGGTATTTGACACCTTTCTTGATTTTCTATTGCACAAACTTCCTGTTAAATGTAATGTTCTCAACCATAACTATAATAGCGACAATAATTGATGCTCGTCGACTTCTTTATGGACATGTTCAATACGATTTCGGATGGATCGTATTTCAGGTATATTTCTTTTATTTACTTATCATGACGGGAAAATAAATAAATTGTAAAGTTAAACCGTAAATTGATGCGATGGATACGAAAAGTTCTAAAAGGAAGTTTTCTATAAAAATATTCTTGACAAAAGCAAAATTTTATTTAATTTTTTACTATTATTATTATTATTTGCAATCGCCATTTCTTAATGCAAGTATCGCTCTATTCGCTCTATCATTCAAAGACCCAGGGTGATGTTGACCTTTACACCGCTGCTTTTGTTTCCAAATGATCACGTGGCTAAAAAATCTCGTAATAATCATTTATACACAATGTCAAGAATGCCGCCTGACATAATTTTTCAGTTATGTTTTACAATTGCTCAAGGCTTTGCTATTTATTTGGTACTACGTTGTAGGAAATATCTAAGTGCGAAAGAACACTGGAAGAAGCAAACTGCAGAGGTAAAAAATTCTCAAATTTTCTTAAATCACCCGAACATCTGCGATCCACTTGGTTCATTCCATTCATTCTAATTATCCATTCGCCAAAAATTTTCAGACGTAAATTTTAATATCAAAGTTGCTTCGACTAAAAAGGGTTCAGTTTCTGCATTTTAACTCTTCACACCCAAATCTGTATGCTTCTAAAAACTCATTTGTGGTTTCATTCCTTACCTCTATAGCGAAATGAATCATGTGGAACAACAACTGGACAGCAACATTTTAGAAAAATATATGTGAAATTCAGCAAAATTCGCTTTTCTTTTCACTCCTCCTCCTTCATTTAATTTCAAATGTAAATAAACGATATAAATTCAGGCAGGAAATCAAGATAATTCAATAGTTACTGATGGTGTTGATCGCTGATAAATAAAAAAAAGCGATGAAGAAGAAAACCTATCTCATTCGATAAAAAATTACTAGTGAAAATTGTATTTATTTAAAAAAATATTGACAAGCATCTAAATGTGCAAAATAAAACTGGAAAAACTTTCATATTTTTCTATCAAAGAACCACAAAAATGCAAAACCATCCATAATAAAAATTCGGATAAATGCATTAATTTCATACGCATTAAAATACAAGAGAACAGAATAATTTTCGGTTAAGAATCATGAAAAAGCGAAAAAAATCTGAGCAATATAAGCAAAAATTATTTGAAAATTAGAACAATTTTATTTCTTCACTGATTCATCATATACAATAAAACCCGTGATAATTAGTAGACTGAACATAAATAATAAAAATCTTACAAAAAAAGTAAAAAAACTAACCAAATCTTGCAATTTTTATATAAAGAAAACACTTCGCATAAGAACATGGTTTCTAAAAGATATCTTGACCTTATCGAAGTATTCCTTGTAATTTTCTCAGTGAATTTTCCACGAAATCTTTGAAATCTTTTTAACGAAAATAACGCAAAATTAATGAAATTATGCTATATTATGGAGACAAATTTATTTTCTAAACATTTCGTACTTTCCAATTAATAAAAAAAATTAGTTAATAAAGTTAATAAATAAATACTAAAGCTTTGTAAGTAAAATCCGTTGATAATGTGGCAATAACTCGGAAGATGCAACATTCAAGCTAAAATCAAGAGTGGCGCAAACTGGAATTTCAAGGCGTAACAATTCTTTTCGATTAATTCTCAACGATGTTCCCAGCAACTGAAGGAAGAAAATTCATTCGGAGGAGAAATGAGAAATAAGAAAATTTCAGTCATTTTCTTGAAAGATTGGTTGGTAGTTAGTTACATATTTTATCCCTTCTTAAAGAATCTTAAGAATCTTACATGCCGTTTTACCGACATAATTGATCGATCAAAACCAAATCAGAATTCTAATCAACCAACCTCGACAACTTTAGAAACTCGAACTGTTCCAAAGTCAGTAATTTTCGCAGCGATCAAAAGTGCAGCGCCGGCTATCAATTTTCTGTTCGGTTTTTTTATTATACCCTGAAAATTTGGAGATTAATTTAGAGAAAGACATTAATAATCATTAAAAAATGTAGTGTAGCATTTAAATGTGCTAACTGCAAATTAAAATGATTATTCATTTTTTGAGAAAAACTTTGGAAAAAAAAGTGTTATGCAAGATTTAAAAATCACAGCCAAATATAAAACTATGCGGAAAAATACTACAAATCTCTAAATATGCTTAAAGGTCTGATCCAATTTTTCAGTGGAAAATTCCCTTTTTCAGTGAAGATCGCCATCTCTTGCATAGCTGTTTTAACTGAATAATAAGAATGCTACTTCTAGGTAGAAAATCACTTTGAAATAAAAGTCAAGAAGGATCCGAAAAAGATAAGAATTGAACCATGATGGTTAACTGCAGAAAACCCAAAGCATTATTCGACCACCTTTAGATATAAAAATGATGTCTAATATAATATAATATAAAATCCTCTAAAGAAAAAGAAAACCCAGTGAATATATCCAAAGGAAAGGTGAGTGATATAATAAGTAATTCATCGACTTCTCAGTGAAATATTTTACGAAAAACTTAAATACCTTGAAGATAAGTTTTTCAAAGAAAACGTATGCATATGCGACAACAATATCATCAAAGTCACAAAAATGTGCCAACTTTAACAATTCATATTCAATGCTGCAAAAAATTGATAAAACTGATAAATAAATGAATATGAAAATTAAATGCATTATAATAATTAAACTGTACCTCTTGATTTTGCTATAGGTTATTTGCACAAATGGATACTGCTCAACAAAATTTTCATTTAGAAGCTTTTTCATGTCATCTGTGGCACCGAAATGTAGTATCGACGTCTATCGATAAAAATAAATTTGAGAATAAATGGATAGCGTTCACAAAAAATTTATATAAGAATTTAGAATTTATATAAGAATTTACTTACAACGTAGCAATTAAATTTTAAAGTTGTTCTTCGAAAATTTTTATCATATTCAAAATCAGCAATTAGATTTGGATCATATTCGAAACGATTCAGCTCGTTCGGTACCAAAGAATCAGAAAACATATTAAGCATATTTTTTTGATCCAATTCAGAATTCAGTGATGCGGACGATCCTGGCCAATATTTATCTAAGATGGAATAATAAGGGAAAAGAATTGGTTTCAAAATTCATAAAATAAATAACTGAACGATTTTTAGAAGAAAAAATGAAAAAAATTTAAATAATTGAAATGAACTGAAACTAATTTCTTGAAAAGAAAAAATACCTGTAACACTATCATTTTCCTTGATTATTTGACAGTTATCACTTGATATAGTTCGCCGTCTCTTTAAAAAAATATTTTGCTTTTGCTGGAAATGGTCGAAAAGGCAATTCAAAAAACTGACTTAAAGTTCCCAATTTTTTTATAAGATTAAAATCTTTTTCGAAATTTTGCGTTCCTTATTGAAACATTTTCAATATTTCCAATTTAATTTCGAAATTTCAAGAAAATAAAAAAGAAAAAAACAGCCATATTTGCTAAAAAAATATTTGTAATTTTCTGTGAAAATCCCATAATAAAAAAAGGAATTATTTTTATATTATCGATGATTTAAAGAAAATGAATGTATACATATAAGTGCTGAAGAGCAAAAACCACAAATTTTGTGGAAAATTTCGTTTTCTTTTTCAAATTTCATTAATGCATTAATATAATCTTAAATTAAACTCCATAGTCCCAGGTCTATTTAGAAATTATTCATTCAAGAAATTCCGAAAGATGGATGACTTTTTGGAACACTAAATTTTAAAGCACAGTTCACTATTGAATTGCAAATTTTATTACATTATACGAGAGAATTTCATTTGCGTAAAAGTCCTAGCTTTTGGAGTAAATGAATGATGTTCCTAAGATCTTTCTATTCTCGAAAATATTTCTCTTTAAAGAAATTGCCGATACAGGGGAAGAATTGAAATTCTGAGGAATAAGAGGAATATGGAGTTGTAGAGTTGTTAATGCAACATTTTTACTGTTGCCATGCAATGATTTTTGATGAGATTTTTCTAGAACAGCGTTGGATTCTCTATTTGTAGTATTTGTATTTCTGATGGTCTATTTCCGATTGCCTACTGCATAACTCTTCTTTAAACAATGCAGTTTTAAGACGCAAGTTTTAAAATATAGTGCTTTCTTCGAATGAAAGTTGGATTTCAATATAAATCGAGATCATTCACTTTTATTCAACCATTGTGCCCGATTTATTCTTACCTTCTTTTTGAGTCAAGCGATTCAACAAAGTACTGAATGAAACTCCGAACTATTGCGCTAAATTTCCGTATTTCTAGAATGAGACTTTTTTCTCTTCCCTTCATGGACTCATTTATAGAATTTAAGGCTTGTCCGCAAATGAGGCACCTTTGATATATCGTCAGATTTGACGAAAGAACCAACCTTATACTATTTTTTTGATGCTCATTATCAAAAGCTATTTACTTATTGCCAGTAGTCCCTATCGCACTGCACCAGTTCAAAATCATAAACCATAAAAATTACATCGTTACATTCAAATTTGATTACCCAAATTATTCTCCAAAAAAAAATTTAAAATCACCTATTATTTCCATTGAAATGAGAATAAATGAAAATTTATGCGAGCAGAGCGATATATGCCAGCCAATGCAGCATGGCAACAAAAATGTGCGGCCTCAAAACTAAACAATAAAAAAAATGACCGAACTTTTCAAATGACCCTATAAATGATTGTATACTCCAATATAACTTACATGTTGATCCTTTCCACCAGAAATTTCGTGCTTTTTTGCAAATGTTGAAGAAGAAATTATTGACAAATGATGATCACCACAATTTTGACGAAGCAAATTGTGAAAACTGATTTCCTTAACTTTTTTAATAATATTAAATAACATTAAACGTGAATGCATAAAAATCTTAAATTATAACGAATTAGACAAAATTGTGATAAATCATTAAAACTAATTTCTAAAAGTGACTTTTTTACTCCTTTGAAGATTTCTCCAGAAGAATTTTTATTCGATATTAAATATTTTCATTATTTCAGGGTTAAAAGAAAAAAAATTGGAAAAGATTTTACTTGATTTTCTCTGAAATCTATTGGTTTAATATTAACATTAGATATAGCAATTTCTCGACGCACTGTGCTGAAAAAGGAAAAAAAAAAATATTTCACAAGAAAATTTATGCTAAGAAAAATTAAAGAAAAAAACACCTTTCGAAAACTTGTTTAATATTGCAATGCAATATTAATTGATGTTTGCCTCGAAAACAACATTTAATATGATCAAAGATGAATGTAAACTTACGATTTCAGTTCAAATGGTTTATGGAAGAATGATAACACTGGAACTGACGAATTATAAGTTATCAAAAAAAATCTACAATAAAATGAACTTCAATATTCATCAAATAACGTTATCAAAGTATTTTTGGCAAAGATAACTGGAAAAAAAGAAATTATTTTTTTAAGTTATTACGTTTTACTTTGACGAAAATTACAAAATAACCATATTTTGAAAAATATTAAAGCATATAAAACAACGGAAAAATAAAAATAATTCTAATAAGCAAATTTTTTACGAAAAAAATGGTTTATAAGACATTTTCAGATGGTTTCAATGTCGTCGAACCTAAAAACTACTAACCGCCCATTTTTGCCGATATCCTTTATTTGCTTTAAGAATATACACCGATCTTTAGAAAGAAATGAATTTTGTCGCTTTTCGTCTAAAAAAATTCCCTATTTTTAGCACGAATAATAATAATGCTGTTTACTTGTTTCCATCCTTAAAAGGAATATTATTAAATTAAAATACTAAAAACCTTCAAAACTTTGAGAAGATTTAAAAAATTCATCGAACAAGTAATTTCTTTTGCAGTGTAAAAGGAGATCTTTTAAATCACCTTTAAAATTTATGAGAAGTTAGCGATAATCCTCATATCTACTTTACAATACACAATTTTTTAAAAAATATAACTTGAAAAATCTAATGAAAAAAAATTTTTTTAACCATTGTCGATGGATGTATACGCAGAATCTTCTTCACCTTCAATTTGAATGTTGTTATTGCCTTTTAATGGCGAACTGGAAATTTAATAAAAATATTTTTGAAAATGGAAAAAAACACCGTTGATTAATTTCAATAAAAAAAGAAAACCTTTCAGATACATTTGCTATTTGCAAATGCCGACGAGAAACTAGGTCAAACACTGGCTTTTTAGCTAAGCCCATAAATGTCGAAGATCTTGGGCGTATTCCTGATGGATCAATGGTTTCGAAAGTTATAGGACAGCTTTTCTAAAACGGAGATATAATGATATTGTTTATTTGTTTCCGTCCTTAAAAACGAATATTATCAAATTAAAAAACTAAAAACCTTTAAAATTTTAAGGAGAAGATTTAAAAAATCTATTGAAAAAGTAAATTTTTTTGCAATGCAAAGGGTGATAATATCAGGAACTGTCCAAAATCAAATACTCTATATATCACATGCTTGGTAAATTATAAGAATGACCTTAATTATGGAAGAAACATTGGTCAAATTATGAATCAAATTAAAGAGTTTATTAGTTTATGGTTCCGCTTATTTTCATCAATTTTTAACGAACAAATAAATCACAAAACTTACATATGGCAATTTGTTTGCTATTTTTCCGACAACTAAAATGATTAGTGAATAAAAAAATGAACCAAAATTAAATGAATAAAAAATAAAGAACTTGAAAAATTACAAAACACATAAGAAAAAAGAATTTTTTTATTAATTGTTCAATTTTTCGTATCTTAGATTGACAAAAATAGAATTAAAAATTATTAAAGATAATTTCATTAAATCTATTCGATTTTAAATATAAACATTAGGATGGAGTATGGCCGAATTTCCAACTTTACGTCTGGCGTCTTCGATCAATTTTAAGAAGTCCGAGCGGTGCTAGAAGTCCATACCTACTTTTATCGCCGAATGATACCTCGCAAAAATTTTTCACCGCACTAATAGCCAATGGAGCACAGCTAACTACAAATAACGTACACTACAGATGTATTGGATATATAAACCAATATGTCTAAAAATTTTAATATTTAACTGTCACAAAAAATAAAATTAGCTTTTGGAAAAAAATCTTTTACGTAGAGAAAATCTATTTTCAAATCAAAGTTTCGAAACATTTGATAAAAAGGAATGAATGAACTTTCTATGCGAATTCTTTATTTTTAATCTCTTAGTGCAATAATAAATCCGAGAGAATAATTAAATGACGAGAAAAGTACCTTTCATTATCGTCATCAGAATTTCCCAAAATTTAACTGATGTAGTTGTCTTAAATTAACTAATGCCAATCCATTTTCTTGAATCCATTTAATGGTATTCAATTCATTTTCTCAACTTTCGTTGTTTTTAAAATGCAGTGGAAAGATCCATTATGCCTTGTACTGATTACCGTTAGAAATACGCATTCGATGAAAATCTATTTAAAATAATCTAATCTATTAAAATCTATTTATAGCCAAATCTATTAGCCTGCACTTCCTACCTTGGTTAGACTCGCTCCAGTGGCTACTAGGAAAAAGCACTCTTACCAGAAATTCCCTTGGCATGATTCCCAGCATCAATGAGATTTTTTAACATTTTGCTGCCCCATTGTTGTATTGTATATTACTCAAAATTATAGAATGAAATTGTTGAACTTTTTATAAATTGCTACAGTTTAGAAATGCCTTAATCCCAGTACATTCGCATACTAACTTTCATCATCCTCTTCGATGCTCGATTCATTCCGTTTAAGATTCCCGCTAATTCCTCTTTCCTCGTTATTCACCAAATGCCTCAAATTCGGATAAATCAACCAATGATCACTCTTTGTGTCTCGTTTTGATGTCAGCGTTCGCAGAAAATTCTCAGCAACTAATATCTCATACGGAGCATTGCAATGCTTGCTCATCTCATTATTAAAACCCATTAACATTACAGGTTCGTGCTAAAATCAAATCAATTAAACAACCAGAATGTCGCTTTCTTCACAAATTTAAAAAAATTCTTACTACCATAGCCAAAATAATTCAACGATTGATCTAACTCACATCGCCATAATTTTAAGCCCATAAGATATTTTCTAAACGTTTCGCATTACCCTATTAAAAATGCATTTAACAGGTATGTTAAAACGATATTTTATCAATGAAAAAAATCGCAAAAACCAATCCAATATTTCATTTCAATTAAAATAAATGTTATGAATGTAAAGAATATCGAATTAATTCTACGCATTTAATTCAAAATTTCTAATGAAAGAATTCCATAAAGAACAGCAAAAAGAAAAGTGCGCGAGAAGCAAGAACTGTTTGGTTAAAATTATCCGCAAATAATTAAAGGCATACTACCAAATAGCGTATCATTCCATTCTATAATAACAGGAAATTTAAAAGAGAACTCCATAACACAACAAAACAAACAGACCAAAGGCGAAGAAATACATTACTTTGATATATCAATATGAAATGAGAATATTAGTGAGAATGGCTAAGCGAAACATTCACTGTTTAAAATAGGTTCAACCAAATTTTAAATTTATACAATAAGAATTTTATGAAAATACAAATGTGTAACAAACGTTAAAAGAAAAAATAAAAGAGAAATTAGTTAATTTAGAGACGTTAATAAATCTCGAAAAGTCAAATCCATTTTACGAGAAATTCACGAACTCAAAAAACGCCCAAATGTAATATCCAGTCCATTCTTAGCGACTTCTTGAAGATGAAGAACGTGTTCGGGAACGACTTCTAAAAACTTGTCAGTTGTAATAAAAACTGGTCCAAAAATAACTGTTTAGAGCTGATCGAACCATTTTCTGTGTAAATACATTTTTCAAATTTATTTTTTTATATTGAGCTGTTTTCCAAATTTAATTATAAACATTCAAAAAACAAAACAGGATTAATAAAGATTTTTTTTAAGCTGCAATTAGCAAACCTTCGGCTGTGTCGACGTGGTGGGCTTCTTGGTCTGAAATATCTCTTTTTTAAGAATGATTAAACCAATAAAAAAGAGTAGATCCGAAAAAGTAAAGAAAAAAACTCATCGTCCTCATCTGACGAAAACCTCGTGAATCAAAAAAATTTCCACTTCAAATAGAATTCAGAAATGCAATTAGCTCATTTGCTTCACAGAAGATTGTTAACCATTTTCAACCATTTATTATTATTTTCGTTACCAACTGTTTTACACGCAGAGCACGCAGATCCATTGAATATAGAAATATTATCGTTCCCAAGACGCTAATAAGATGGATGGTGTGAATCACGTTCATTCGATAAAATCAAATGGATTCATAGAAGGAACGGCACAAATTTCACTTAAAAGACGGTATAACCATCAGTCAATTAAAGAATTAAAGAATGAAAAATTATCAAAAATTACCGTTCCTTTTATGAAATTTTGTTTCCATTATCTGAGGGAAAAAATATAACTTAGGCCTTCACTTCAAGAAACCTTGCTCTATGCTCAAGCTACCTAAAAAGTAGCATATTTGCTTGTTGTATAACCATCCACCAAAGAAAAGGATCCATCACTGGACATTCCACACCATGGCCAGCCAATTATATTCCATGATGACGGAATCGCCAACAACATTTACCAAATCCACCTTCCATTCAACCAACAGCTATCAATAACCATCCAGGCCTATATCAGATTTTGTTACTTTTGAACATCTTTGCGCCCGATCACTGATTAACCCACAATAATAGTTGATAAAATTTGCTTTAATCTTGGATAACATAAATTAGAAACTAAATAAATACGCAGTTAAGATTCCTAAATAAAATTGGGAAAAAGAAAAAAGGATGAAGTACCATGTTGACATCTAAAGCAATTGAAACACCTAAAGCAATTTTTTTGCAATTGGTAATAATACCTTCTATCTCGATAACCTCCGTATCTACCATAATCACCGCCGTAACGAGCTCCATAACCACCATATCTGAAATAATTTGAACTATAAACGCTGAAAAATTAGGTACATTAATAAAAAATAGCACTTTTACAATATAAAACTCTTAGAAAACTCTTAGAAAAACATATAAGTTTAAAAGAAAAGAAATCACACAGTTTACAAAGAAAAAAACACATTTAACACACAAGTTAAAAAAATTACCTGCCGTATCCGCCTCCATAATAACCACCATAACCACCATAGCGATATGAGAAACGATCCCGCGTGCGGACCCTAGGTAGAGCCACCGAAACACGTACTCGGCAATTCCGAATGTATCTAAACGATTTGAGTAAAAACAAAACGATTGACAAGGATCACCAAAAACAATATGCAAAATTTAATTTATAAGTTGCATATCCTTAATAATTCACTTTCGAATCAAATATCCACAAATACAAGCAAATGCGTTTTCAAGATTCAATTCAATTCAACTAAAAACAGTTTCCACAACATCATTTAAATTTAAATGAATTTCTCCAAATTGCACCTTGATTCATGCTATTCATTTCAATAACTAATTACTATTCCTACCAAAAAACTATCCAACGTCTAAAACGAATTTCTTAATTAAAAATAAAGATTCAATACATAAATAAAAAATTTAAACAAAATGGAAACAACAACAAAACTAAAAAGTACAAAAGTATAAAGCATAAAAATAAAAAGTATAAATAAATATTTACTCTAATTTCTTCAAAAATTCATAAGTTTTGTTTCTTTTGTTTATTTTTTATTTTCCATTTTATTTTTTTCTTTCTCAATTTTAAAAAAATTAAATCTGTCATGGTTTCAAAAATCCAAGTGACTGTTGAGGACTCACTCGCAACTACATTCCCAAATGAATCTATTGAAAGGGTTTGGTCATAAAGAGGATGATACTGCCAGCTCGGCTGTAAATGTGATATGCAATACGAGAGCAGTGAAACGATCCCAAGGCTTGAGAATAAGATCAATGTGTTCTCAATACAAACTCTCGATCCGTTCGGACTGAGCAGAAACCGGTAAAACAATGACTATATGGCCTAAGGTTGCTTCAAAGTCCGAAATATTTCGGTCATCAGTGTATGCTGACTTTTGGCAAATGAGCGTGATAAGGATAAATTTTATGCAAACAATATCTCGACCAAAAGATCACATGGTCGTAATCGGGAGAGACTGGAATAGGTTACGATGCCGCCACGATGAACTCAGTAATTGGCATATATGGCAACGGAGTATGGTGCACCAGTGAAGAATGCCTCCTTCGCTTTTCCGAGAAAGTGAATTTTTTGTTACGCATGTACGCTACCGATATAAAAGACATATAGTTACTTGGAGCCATCTGGACAAGCAATACCTGACCTACGTTGATTATATCTTGGCCACTCGTCACAGTTTCCTATTCACTTCTAGAAAGTCGTTAGGATCAAGGTGCTGAAAGTGATAAACTTCCGATCAAATCGTGTTATGGTTCGAACCATATAAAACTGAAACAACTCGCAAGAAACGACGTCTCCCAAGATCTCTCAAATTTGTAAACACATAAGCGCATTTCTTAAGAACATATCCTAGTATGGAAATGACTATCGAATTATTGAAGCGTCTCACTGGAACGGCAAATAAATATTAATCCCAATTAAAAACATGTCTCCGAAAGGCAACCATTTCGTACTTGCTCGTAAGAAGTGTGCTATATTGAATATCGGAGGCAAGGGTTCAACTGCTCGAAAAAGCGACCCATCAGGAGAATATCAGGAGAATACTAACTATCGGAAATTTCGAAAAATTACTACATCAGCAGCACGGCGCGGCAGAAGTCGCCACTGGAGCGATATTGCCTTGAAAATGGCAGCTCGATTAAGCGATAATATTAATATTACTTAGCCTTCATTACAAAGCAACTATAACTCAAGTGAAATAAGGTATAACAATGGTGCCTATTAATGCTATTACCTTGTAGACTGAAATTCTCTGAGGCCCAAATTTAACCAAGAAAATTCAACTACAAATCATTCCGGATATAGCTAAACCGTTCATTGCGCAAGAGCTAATCAAGATAATGAACGTATAGGTACACCAACGATATACAGATTTATACGATGGAAAAAGGAATGGCTTTTCTATCAACGATGGTACTGGATGGAACAGTTTGGAAATTTACCCTTGTAACCAGCTAATTAGTAATGGTGAGGAGGGATATTAGAAATAGAAAAACCCCAAAAAATAAAATTTACGTATTGTTCAGTGCGTTTAAAGCTTCATTTGCATCCGTTTTTGATTTAAAAACGACGAAAGCGAAAAGCGGCGGATAACTTGCCACCCAAACCTCGTTCAGTTTTCCGTAACGCCTAAAAAAACAATCTTATAAAGTTAAATAATTAAAAAACTATGTAATAAGCCAAAAAAATAATGGGAATAGTGGAAAATCCATGGCAAAATCGATGTAAAAAAAATGGGATATTATGGCCCACAATAAATCCCAGCAACTGTCGAAAGCTCAAAAACTCTAGATAAGAAACTGCCAACCTAACGAGAAAGAAAGTGATAAAATATAAAAAGTCAACAAAAATTCAAAAAAGTAAAGAATTAATTGACCCAAATGCCTCTTCAAGATCTCTGGGTCGAATACTTTCATCGATATTAGCGACGTGAAGCCGTCCTTCTTCCATTCCGCGATCTGGTGAATATGTTCTGCTGCGACTACGACTTTTGGAACGACTGCGACTTCGTGATCGCGACCTTCGAGATCTGTGGTTTAGATACTTCTTTCAAAATTTGTTGCAAAAATTAAATTCAACTCATTAAAATTTTGTCAAAAATTTAAATCTGATTTAAATCTGACTGACGTTATAATAGACAGATTTCAACAAATAATAAAAAAAACAATATTTGCTGGATAACAAATGGAATCGCAGGACAAACGACGATGCTTCAGGCTATTCAAGAGAAAATTTAATTAAATAAGTTTACAATTCACAAAACATTATCTTTCCTTGAGCAGGAAATGTAGAAAAAGAAGAAAAAAATATGAATAAGAAGAAATACTTATAGAATACTTACGCACGACTCGATGCCGAACTTGAACTTGTTCTCGATGTTGACCGCTTTCGTGGTGCCATGCTTTTTTCACAAAAATTTCACTAAAATTTCTAATTTAATAAATAAAGAAGCACTCGAATAATATGAATATCATTAACAATTTTACCATTTTAACTCATCAAAAGGTATCGATACTTCTTTCTTTTCATTGACAATAAGCGCGCCTATTCGCGCTTATTTTACACGTACAACGAGAAATTTCTGCCATGAGACCATGAAGAGCAAATGAAATCAAAATTGCCAGCCTACACTTCCATCCTCAAGTGGCCCTTGTTAAAATCTAATATATACTCCAATATATACGGGATAAATCTCAGTGGATTGTTGTTCAATTCAGAGCGCCGATTCCGAGGTTCCGCAGGAGTAAACCTGTCCAAATATCCGGGTGATACTTGCAACTTACCTGTATTCCTATCGCCAAAGGACTGTGGCATATTTGTCCAGTGCGACAAGCCAGCTTTGCCAGAAGACAGAAACTTGGTGCAACACCAAGAGATTCGAGCACAACCCACGACCCACGCCAGCTTCTATCTTATTGGCAATCTGCCGCAAACTATATTTACACTTTATTTAACTAAAATTGGCGAATGATAGTCAAACCTTTCATTTACTAATGGAAATTCCTTAACAAAATCTCCTATCAACTTCGTATAAAAAAGCCAGCAGCCCACAAACCTAACCGAACCCAAACTTAAAACCTAAAATATATAAAGTATGCAACCATACGCAACGCTTTTAACAACACTTATGACAAATTAACAGGGTATATCGACATGTAATCGTTTCAATAAAAAATTAATAGCTTAACAGCGCAAAATCACGGCAGATTTTACTTCAAAATAAAATGTGTCGAAATGCATTCCTTTCTAAGATTGGAGAATAATGGTGACCTATTATTATAAATTTATTGGCGGTTAAGGAAGTGCTCGATTTCAAAATACCTTGGATCCACACTACCTAATGGCCAGGATGAAATTACAAGCCTAGAAATTTGTTCCTGTTGGTGAAACATCTATGGAGCGGTCGTGAAATCACCATAAAAACGAAAGTCCTGGTCTAGTCACCATTCGCTCGATCTTGCTAAATGGCTGCCAGGCATGGCCGATAAGAGTGGAGAATATTAAGAAGTTATCTAATTTCGACCACTCTTGTCTAAGGTACATTTTACGGATTCGTCAAATGGATAAAATTTCACATAACTGCACCCATCTTCGTTCCACATACCACTTCACAACGCCTTCACTTTGCTGATTAGGGCGCATTCTTCGTCGCCCAACACAACAGTTGACGCATATTTCATTATCTGCAAAACGCTGTAATGGGTGAGGTCAAAAACGTGGTGGACCAATCAAGACCTGGCTTAACACAATTAGGAAAGATTTTTAACATATAGATGGACCAGTGATATATGAACTTAGACAATGGAAAAGAGAATGGCTTCTGTCGACGATGGCATCAGACCGCGCCGCTTGGAAACGTCCTGCCCTTGTAGCCAGCGAAGTCAGCCTAACCATTAATGGTGAAAGCTTTAGGAGGAGAAGACAGGCTATTATAAAATCGGTCAGACAAAAAAATTGTACTTCATGTAACAATAAATATTTAAATATGTATGACATATATTAAAATATACTGCGAAGGGAATTGTGAAAATGAAGAAATGCAAAGAAACTTTTCGCTTTAATCGCAATTTAGAAAAAATTTCTTTAAATAAAGTAATACCGCAATAAAATGTGGAGGATTGTGCAATTTCGACACATTTCCAGTCAGATTTTAGGAAACAACTAGGTAAAAATAATTATTTCAAGAAATGATTTTATCAGTAGGCCATTGCCAATATAGCCAACACCATGTAAAGATACAAAAACGAAGAGAAATTGCTAGGAAAAAATGCTTGGAAATTGTTAAACCACGTAGTAACTGGACAATTTACTTATAAATTTCAGCAATCACATGCTTAAAGTTACGGAACTTATTTTAAGCTGTTTTAATGAACATGCTTTCCTTTCTTTTCCTTACAACACTGATCGACTGAATTTCATTAACTAAACAATAAAAATTACCACAATTTAATTCTTAACACAATAATTTCGAATTAATTAAAGATTAAAAAATCATTTAAATCAAAAAACCGCATTACTTTAGGCATGTTTGGAAGAAGGCTCGCCTGTCCAAAACATTTTTCCAAAATTCTTCCCAACTTTTCTTTTCTCTCTCCATTCTCCAAAATTCCTCCATTAGATGTCGTTATTTCTCCTCCAAATCCTATAATCCTCTCCGTCTTCAAAACACCATCCCATCCTCTGACTTGCTCCATGGCTGATTTGATTAGATTTATGAGCGGCTGAGATGAGATGTTTTCATACCTCCCGATGAAAGTAGTTGAAAGCAATATATAGCTGAATCCCCCATTTTAAATTCAATTTCTATTCTGTGTACCCGACCACGTCTTGACTGGCCTTTTTCATTTTTGATCCGTTACATTAATCGACAAGAAATGTGCGCTATTTCGAGCTGTACAGCGAACTTATGGTCTAAAAAGCTCATATTGCGTTCTTATACGATATCACTGTATTCCGATCAATAGGCAATGGTGCAAGGCCCTATCTTTGAAAGAGGTATAACAAAAGAAACTATATCTGGATATGTGAGCAATGTGAGATATTCTATTATAAGCGCATCTCGTGTTTTTATTCAGACCTACTTTTCTAGCAGAAGATACCATTCCTGCCCTAGTTAGCTCCATTCACTAATTGCCTCCTTCTACTAAAAATCCACTTGCAAACATAAGTACAAGTGGGGAATCCGACTTCGATTTTAATGACAGATTAACCAATATCAATGGGTCTAAGGAATGAATTCACGTTGTTTCTTCTCCATCTAAATGCCAAATTTCACGCAGCTAGCACACTCTATTGGGTCAACGATTATATTTAAATTCTTATTATATATTTATGAATATATCCCTTCATTCAGAGAAAATTTGAAGATAACGAAATTCAAAAACAATGATTTTTCTTGGATTATATCCATTTATAAATTCAAACATATCCAAACGAAATAAAATAGCCAAATAAATCATAAAACATCGGGAGTCTCTGAGTAGAACGATAAAAAATTGGATGATGACTTAGATTATCGTGTTGATAGGCAAAGAAACTCTTAGATTTGCTTAATAAAGAAAAAAATCAGAAAGGAAGAAAAGAGACGTAAAAATTAAGAGAATTTTAAAAATTTAAAAAAATGAATGCATTCATTAATTTAAGTATGTTTAAAGACATCAGTTAAGAAGCTTAATCTTATAGAAATTTATAGTAACAATCTTTGATAATATGAATTATTAAGAATTAAAAAAATAATAAAATAAAATATAAAAACATAAGAATACTAAAGAAAACAAAGATAAAAATAAAGAATAATCCATCATACATAATCGAAAAGAATGAATTCTAGAAATTACAAAGCAGATGCGAGGCTCTGATAAATGGCTCGTTGATCATCGCTCAGCTTATTGAATTTTTTCAGCAACTTTTTGTTGCGCTTTTCAGGTTCTAAGTCACAATACCTGAAAATCCAAATTCCTCTAAAACTGATTTGTGAAAACGAAACAGAAAAATGAAAAATATCAATAATAATATTCATATGAGAAAAAAAAATAAAGTGGTGGATGTTAGGCTTGCAAAAATTAAAATGAATAAGAAAAAACTTTTTCGAATTTGCCATGAAGAAAAGTTCAAAGGCCGTTTTTTGCGTTTTCATGAACCCACTTTGCGACTTAGGTTTTACAGAATTTTTTGTATGTTTTCTTGGCTCCTTTTTATTGATCTAAAAGAAAGTAAAATTGCAGTAGAAACGTCATATCGAAATTAATGAAAATTTATCAATATACATTAATTAAAACATACCATCCGTTGACAAGATTGAATTGTTTTGTCGATAAATAAATTATGAGAATCGGTTAAATTTTTATTGTTCGCTCTAAAGTAATAAATATATAAATATGATAAACTTACCACTTAAATTATATAACCACTGCTCTAAAATGACAACTGTTTTCCATTAATATAAATTAAAAATATAATCTATAACATAATCTATAATCGTTAGTGTAAATGCATTTTCATACCTTCTCAACTAGCATGTTCCGAAATCACAACCAAAAACTTTTTTTAACAATATATCTCAAAATCTTTATAAAAATATCCTATAGTCATTTAACATCACCTTAATCCCAATATATCCTCTTAGCATCCCATCAAGCCACACTGTGCCCTCTTTTTATGGCTCTTTTTCAGTCTTTTAAACTCTATTTTAGCAACTATAAGCTCAAATTAGCACAGCCAAAATTTTGCTTTCAATTATCTTAAAACTATTTGCCATTGTGTTTCCGCCAAAATTTTGCATGCAGAACATTATAGTAGACTCTTATGATATTAATAAAAGTAAAAATTAAAGTTCACTTGAATTTTTCAAGATTCTCCATATAATTTCTTTGTAAATCCAACGATTCCTTTTCACAAGCTAATTTTTCTTCTTTATAATCATCATTTTTCCACATTGCCGATAAATCCTACAAACTATTCGTTCATCTTAAGCACTTATAATTTTCACCTAGAATCAATAAATGAAAATTTAATATCAAAATGAAGATAAAATCACTAACTAGATCTTTTCAAAACAAGCATGCATAAAGCAATATTTACTGTGCAATTTTTAACCTAAAGTTAATCACTAGTTTTTTTAAGAGTCCTCACCATTACTGGCTAAACTCGCTCCACTAGCTTGTCACATTGAGCAATATGCCAGGGGGCCCCTTGGCGATAGAAATGCAGGTGAGTGCCAGCATCACCTGGATTTTTGTACAGGTTTTACTCCTGCAGAGAACCGAACCTCAGCATCGGCGTTCACAATCGAGCAATAACCCACTGAGCCATTTTATCCCCAATCACTATAGAAGTAAAAAAATAAGCCTTAAAAAAGCCTTAATAATATACCACTAATAGAAAATTAAAAAAAACTATTTCTAAAAAAATAATATTGAAAACGAAACTAACTTTAAAGTGCCAGATCCCATGTTTTACATCGCCTCGTTTTTTACAAAATAAAACGAAACTACTTGGAGGTTTTTTGGGAAAATCAGGATGAAGAGTTATACTACTACCATCAGCTAGGAAATTATGCAACAACTGAAATTGCAACAAATTTATACTGGTATAAATTAAAAAGTGATTGTCATAAAAAGATGATTGTAAAAGAGATAAATGAATCAATTAAAAACACCTACATCAATTGCAGCGCCAAATGAAATACTTGAAATTTGCACAGCTTCTTTTAAATATCGTTTCAAATCAATTCGAAGATTCCTGAAGAAACTCTAAATAAATGATATAAATCTTTTCAACAAACTATGGTGAATACGCTAAAAAATTGAAAATTTCAATATTCAACCAGATAAAAGCCAATAAAATAGCGAAAAAAAAAATAAATCCATTACATTTTATCCATTTCAGGCAAATCAAAAATCGAATAATTCGTGAAATTATTAAATTTCTTCGACCTCAACTGGTCCTTTCCCTTGATATATCCTTTGATTATCTGTAATAGAAAAAAAATTTTGCATTGCTAGATAATAAGTACTCGTTAGCTATGAAAAAAAGTGTGATTTATGGAGACGCCTGCTCGATTAGGCAATGACAGGAAATTCCGTATTCTTCATATAGCTTCTATAACTTGGGGAACGATTAGTGAATGGATGCGCCTTTTAAAGCTATAAGAGCCTTGTAAGATGAAAGGAAATCTTTGAGGCCAAACTTGATGCTCCATTTGTTATCTCCGACATGGCTGTTTCAATCATCCATGTGCTTACAAGCGCGCACTGCCGGCAGGATAGGAATTCATATCTATTGTCCATGAGCTTAAGGCCAGTAAAACTTCCGAAGATTGTCTTTGAATGTTGTCCGTCGCCCTTTATATTGTAACAAATGTATTCATATTCACTGGCATGGATGAAAGAAATAGTACCAGATGACTGGTACTATTGATAAAATCTCACATGATTGTGTCCACGTCCGCACAAATATTATAGAGCGTTCGATGGTGAGGGCACCACATTCTCCTTCATCACTCACCACAGGAGCTGATATATCGTTATTTGCTAAATCCTGTGATGAATGGCGCCAAAATCGAGGTGGACCAATTAAGATCTGAACTGAACAGACAAGAAAGATTTTGAACGTACAGACCATCGATATATGAATTTAGACAAAAAAAAAGAATGGCTTCTGTTATTGTCAGTAATGGTGTCGGACCGAAGAGCTTGGAGATGTCGTACTACAAGGTAGTCAGCGGAACCACCATAGCCAAAACGACAGCTGTTAGAAGAATTTACTTAATTCCCAAAATTCCAAAATTCCAACTGTGCAATACCATCCTGTTCTAATGTGATGGCATTGGAACATTCTCTTCAACTCTTTAAGCCATCATATTCTCGATAACAACTTATAATTCTTTCTCGTTACAATTTCTTAACACCACAGTTATATGAAACCGTTACGTTTTTCTAACACTGCATTAAATTATGATTTTTTGCTGTTTTTGCTACCTTCCCTGAAATATTCATTCATATCACATATTCATTCATATCTTATATATTCGTACCACACTCGCACATCTTGTATATATTTTAAAGTGAAGCTTAACATTGCTGAACTATTGCGACACAATCCCAAAGATTCAGACCCAATACATATTCACACGCAAATGCGAAATAGCTATGCTAAATGTATGAATCAGAACTTTTCACTTTTCCCGTGCACCGTTACGAAGGATTTCCTTTTTATATAAATTGAAATAAAATTTTAAAAAAACCACAAAACAGCAAAATAAAATTTTTTTTTAATATTTTCGTTAACAGAGACATTCGTTTAAAAGGAAGGAAAAAAAAGGAAAGAAAAACACTAACGTCCACAACATGTGACATTTCAACAGGATTCAACCATTTTGACGAAGACGCAATACTTAATGCCTCTTCATCGCCTTTCATTCCATTGCAGTTAAACACATCATGCTGAAAAATACGTCAGACAAGTGAATTAAACAAAAAATAATTTGAAAAAACCGATAAAACCTCGATCTTTATCTTCTTCTCAGCGAAACTTTCATCACTTTTTCGCTTTCTTTTCCCATTATAATTCTTTTTTATATCATCGTCGCTATTATTTTCACTCATTCTCACTGAAAAATAATTTTGTTTGCTCTTATAAAGCACATAGAAAAGAAAGAAGATAAAAAATCGAATATTCGAAACAGTTCCATATTATCTGATATACAGCGATAAAAGAATAGAGAAAAAGAGAATAAGAAGAAAAAACAGGTGAAAGAAAATAAGAAAACAGAAAAGAACCGCAACGCTTCAATGGTGTGGTACCAGCCAAGTCAAAAATAAAAATCCAATATATAAAATAAAAACCATAAATGCTGCACGCCACCTCCTCCTTTACCCACCCAACAAATAATAAAGCTAGCCAGTCTACAATAAATTGACAAAGTCGTTTAAAGATATTGATTGAATAAATAGGCAGATCCTACAACGAAAATGGAAAACTTGGCAAGGATCCCACATTTAGCAGCTATTTGAATTTCGAAAGCATCTAGGAATATTTGCTAGCTTCAATCAGAATATGCGTGGGAGGGGGGGGGGGGGGGGGGGGGGGGGGGGGATGTGAGTCTATTTACGATGGTTAAAAATCTGTGCAAATCTAGGGAAATTTAGAGAAATTTAGGGAATTGTATGGTAAACAGTTAGACGTTTTCCCAATTGGCACCAATTTAATTTTTTGCGAAGTTTAGGAACCGAAAACCCAGGAAAATCGTAGGTGAACGAAACGTTTTTCTGAAATATTTTTTAAATTTCAATCTTTCAGGAGAAATGAAATTGCATTATTAAATTTTTTAAAATTTGATGAATTTATTTGAAGCGAAATGTTTAAAATCGATCTAATAAAAGGCGTTTTGATGAAGCGAACATAAAGGCTTTTAGATATAGAAAAGATTTATAATAGCTGAGCCCATCAATTATTGTTTTAGCCGCCCGTCATTTATTCGTCGGCCAATTGCTAGCCAAATGTAATCGGCTGCGAACATCCGACCGGTTTTAGGAATTACGAGGTCCGATTTTGATAGGAATGAGGGTCTGATTTGCCGCATTAAAGACCAGATATTTTTGGAATTAATGGACGACAGAAACATTTGCGCTAATTTTTGATTATTTTGTTTTGTTTGTTGTGGAAGCAATATCCTAGTATAACATCGTATTGTCACCATCGTCGCTCTCCATCCTGTTATAGCTTTGTAGAGATATAACCAAGATTCCTTTGGTTTCGACTTCACTTTTGGGATCCACTTTTGGGTTTCGATTTTGACTTCGATTAAAAAACTGAGACCGGGAGCCGGAGGTTCCGAAAAATGCAAGAAACTATAATTTCCCTTAATTAGCAAACAGATGTAAATTTCAAGGTTGATTAAAAATATTTCTTAATTCATCAACAAGAAATTATAAACGTGTGGCTTTAACACAGTTATCCTGCATTATGTTGCATAAGGACTCAAAATTTCCAGATAGTAAAGTTAAATCTGTTAGGTCTGTGTCTCGGGTTTCGGCAGTTCCTTAAGGTAGTCAGTTGAAAGTAAAAAGAAACCTTGATCCAATTTTTATTCTGATCACACTTATATTACTATCATTTGCTATCATTTTTCTTTTTTTCTTTTTAAGAGCCCTCACCATCTCACCATAACTCACTCTGCTGGCTTGTTGCATTGGAGTTCTTCGGCGGTAGAAATGCGGGTGAGATGCCAGCATCACCCAGATTTTTTTCAGGCTTACTCCTGCGGGGAATCGAACCTCAGCATCGGCGTTCCCAATTGAGCAACCTACTGAGCCATTCTATCCCCATTCGTTATCACTAATCCTAGTGTATAATTTTATGCTCTGCAAACTTATACTTAAATAAATACAAAATATTAGGGAAAAGAAGAAAAGACTCTTAAGACAAAGTTCTTAATGAATGATTCATTTAGTGAAACGACTAACGGATTCTCTGTCAGACGATTCGCTGCCTATTAAATTAACTTATTTTACAGCTATGCTTTTGGGTCTGTGATTTAAAGTGCTGAAAATATTCCTTTTGCTCCCTTTAATAAATTGAAAAATAACTACAGCATGAGACATTTCAAACGTGAATGATAAGAAGTATAAATTTCATAAAAGTTTATGAATAAGACAGTTATGTTGTTCAACTGGTGAAGCCAAAGCCAAGCCAAAGTACTCGATATCTAGTACCAACTCAATAAACTTGGCAAAACCTATAACAATTTCCAGAAAAGAGATATTTGCCCATGTCATGGAATACATTTAATGCAGAGAAATGTAGAAATATTTTTGATGAAATCAAATAAAATTTTTTCTAAAACCTTTTAATACTTTCAATCCTACGCTGAAACCTCAGATGGAATTTTCAAAATGAAATTGTTTTGCTTAACCTTCGGATTTTGGCTTCAACCAAAGATTTCCTTTTGAAAATTTCCTCCGGCATACACTCTTGTGGCTTTGCCACGAGATACGCCTACCAGCCAGAAATAAGAAAAAGGAATCCCCAGAGGAATGGTAGAGGTTATTTTTCTTATATATATTTGTTATTGGAATAAACTGGAACAAACCACCAATCCTGGCCCCAACAACATTTAGCTTCGAAAGTAAATAAAATAAAACAGTTTATGATAAACTAAACTAAACCTTAACTATTCACTGTCTTTCAAAGTTTACCAATTTTCTTGAACTTTAATGCTATTTTCTCGCTAAGCCCGGATTTTTTTTTTTTTTTGAAATCATATTAATTCGAGTTCATAATATTATAGTGCGTTTTTGAATAAATAATATTCTTTTTTTATCGGAATTTGTTCCAGCAATCTTCTGATGTAAAGATTAAGTTAATATTGATCAATATCCACGTATCGTTTATTTTTTTGGTTTTGGTTTCATATCTTCATCACAAGCATGCAAGAATATCTTGCTACCCGCGTTCACTGAACTATGTCCTTCATGCCCCTGAATTAATAAATTGAAAAATGAAAATTTCAACAATTCAACAAATGAAAATTTTAAAAAATTCCAATAACATGCAAAAACCCAAATTTATTGTTTTGAGTCTACCTTATGGTACTTTTTTTAAAAAATTCATTCAATAATTACTTTACTCCAATCGTAACCAATGGCATAAGCCATCATTTGTCCTGATGGATGAATGGTAACCCTTGTTACTGGTGCAGGCAAAGCATCCGATATTTTTAACTTTGCTCGGGCATCCTTATCCCAAAATGAAATCTTTCCATCAGACCCAACAGTAACTAAAGTGCCATATGAAGGATGAAATGCTAAATCATTCACCTGCAATTGTTGATTTTGAAATAATAAAGTATTTTGCAAAACAAAATTAAACGAAATTAAAACGAAATAAATAAAACAAAAAATAAATTATTAAATGAAAGCCAAAAAATCCTAACTGCATATATTTCCTGATATCCGTTGATGAGATCAGGCGACCTGTGGCATTTAAAAGTAAAATTGTCTTTTGGATTAGGAGCTTCAACGTACTGTAATGCAACACGTCCTGAAAAACAACCACGATTCCTTGCAAATTTTCACTAATAGTACGATCAGCGTTGAATTGATATTTGATCAAATGCATTTAACTTGATCTAAATCATAATTTTCCTAGTTTTCTCAATAAGTAAAAGATTGAAAAAAATAGATATGATAAACCTTCCGTTGAACCAAGAGCAAAACCAGTCGGCAGGCCATTATTTTTGTCTTTGAATATTGCAATACAACGATTCTGCAAATCCACTGATAAAGTAATCCAGTAATCAATACAATAGGGATTCAACGGAAAAATATGGTTCGAAAATAAAAAGAAATTCCCAATTCCTATGAATAGTTCAAAATCAAAAAAAATTTAAAGGACACCTTATACCTGATATTTTAAGGGTGTTTCGATATCCTTGATTTCAGTAGGTTCACCATCCAATCGATAAACCTATAAATAATAAAAAATATGAAGAATTTTATATACTCCACATTCATCCCTGGTGACTAAAAAGAAAAAAAATATTCAAAAAAATGGATGAATGAGAGAAAACAACTGAAAAACAAAAAACGAAAAAAAGTTAAGCAATGGTAATTTAATCCGGAAACTACCATGAAGACAATAACAAAAACATTTGGTGATGAATGGATAAATGGATATGGTACTGAAATGATAGCAAGATAAGACAAGCTAAAACTTAAACTAAAATTCTATTAACGCAATAATTTCACGTGGAATAAATAAATGTTTTGCCGTAAAGTGAATAATTAGCGCTCACCGTTTTCAATTAGACTAGCTATTGGCTGTAGGTCAGAAATGTTCTCCAGACTAGCTAGAAGAACAAGAGGGGTCAGCATCAGCACCACCCAGATTTTTTAACAGTATGTTTACTCGAGAAGTAAAAACCTTGCCTCTCAAAACATAATAATATCCACTGCATTATCCTACCCCTTAAAGTAATGAGTTAAAAAAAATATCAAGAAATTTGGTAAATTCGGCCAGAAAGTTCCTAATTTCCATTTCTTAATATTCAACCAATCATAACCAACCAGCTGAAAGTGAAAATTTGTGGAAAAATATATTCAAAAAACGGCTTCGAAAAAATTAACTTAAAAAAATTTAATTGGAATACTTTTATATGGCGATTTGCGAGTCCAATAACAGCCATTGGATGAAGCATATCGCTACAATAAACTCGTTCTGGAAGTTGTAACGTAGCTAAAGACGTCTGATTTGGTAGCTGCCGCATATCCCAAAAGCTGAAATATACTAAATACATTATGTATAAATAATAAAAAAAGTTCGCAAATGCATATAAGATCTGCACTAACCGCAAAGTCTTATCCCAAGAACCAGACATTAAACAGCTATAATTAGTTGACTTAACCCAATGACATGATTTAACAGGTTCATCATGCTGAAAACGAATTTTTATTTAATAAATAACAAGGATTAACGATCTTAGAGATTTGAAAAAAACCAACAATTTGGAAGTTTTGAAGAAAAAATAAAAACATACTGTGCCTACCACAGCCATTTGATTTGAAGCTAAATCCCACAAACGTATTTGCTTATCGGCGCTTGCAATGAAAATTTTGGTCCCATCCTTCAAAAAATTAAAAAATATGCTCTAATTAATGAGCTATGTAATAAAAATTTGGCAATTTTCTTTAATTTTTGACTTTTATAATTAAACTTTTTATAATTAAAATTTCAATTTCAATTTCATTATAGTTATATCAATCAAATGTACTTTAACTCGTAGTTTTTTCAAAAAGTGGATTTCAAAGTTATTAAAATTTTTGAAAAACCTCAATCCCTTAAACGCACTTCTTTCTAAACTCTCCTTCCAAGTTAGATCTCATTTTTGATTCTCCAAAAACATTCTAGAGAAATGTTCTCTATAATCTACAAGTTATGCTTAACGATTTGAATATTCAGGTAAAAATTACATCAATCCATTCGAGGTCCATAACTGGTCCTCCAATAGTTTGTTGAGCTTTAGCTTCACACTGGCCGGTTTCACTAATTTGCCATACGCGAATTACTGAATCCCAACTTCCCGATACTAAAAATACCGGTTGGCCTGCAATCTGCGGATTGAATTTCAATGCTTCCACTGTATCATCTGGCGGCGAAGGAACCTATGATCACTTCATCAAAAAATTTTACCCAAAAATTCAAGAGCTGATATAAAAAATTTTTAAGCTATTTCGTTATTAGCATAACAGAATAAAAATGTGATTCATTTTTTTAGATTCTTTTAAAATTTGAAAGAATAATTTCTGAATAAAATCAAAAGTACTTCAATGTCATTCAGAGGATTCTGTGGATTTGCGGTAGATGATGCGAAAAGATTCGACGTCCGATTACCGAAGCTTCCGCTAAACATCAGTTCTGGAGATAAAAATTCTAAGATATTTTAAAAATCCAGAAAAGAAAACAATTTGAAAGAAAACATTAGAATGCTAAATGAAGCTTTTTTAAGAAAAGCAAGTTTTTTTAAATTAACTAACTAATTAACTGAGAATTAACTGAAAAAATAGAATATTAGACAGTAAAATAATCCCGTTTAGAAGACGAAACAGATTTTACTATAACTTTCATATAAATTTACAAAGATTTTTTTACATTGCTTGAAATACAAATCTACCCATCAACTGTTTAGTAAAAAAATATTATAAATATGTTTTATTCTATAAACGAAAAAAATACAAAAAAATTAAAAATTTCACTATGGTAATAAGACAAGGTAAGCTGAAGTTAAGACGAATTGATAAGAAACATTGAAGTTTTTAAAACTCATTTTTCAGAAGTCCTCGAAAAATTTTTTTAAGTCCATTTGATATTACTCTCTGTACGAAGAAGAAATGGCCAATATATCAGCTGAGAGAGATTTGAGGGAAAAATTGGTAAAAATTCTGATATGTTGCAAGATCAACCAAAACCCAAAAAAGGCGAGAGGTAAGGCCACAATCAGGAAAAAAATTCAAGAATACTGATAAATTAAAATCTGTTATAAGATTTGAAAAGAAAAAAATAGCCTGATTAAAATAATGAAAATTTAGGAGAAAAAATTTTTGAATTATCAAGGAAGCAAAAAGTGATTGACAAACAAAACAACTAACTTCATTACAAGGTGTAAATAAAAAGTTAATAAGAAAAAATTCGAAAAATTCTGAACATAATTAGATTTGCTATCAAAAAGCAATTTTAACTAAAAAAGAAATAAAACGGATAAACTTCTCAAATCGAATAATTCTCACCAATAACCCGAATTCATAAATTTCGATAGCAATAAATATATTGATAATATTAAGGAAATGAATCAGATTAAAACTACAAAATAATGGATTTTTTGCTTTTCAACATTGAGTAACATGAGAAAGTCGGCAGTTAAAATCAGAAATGAAAATTTAAAAAAAATCGCTAATAGAAAAATTGAGATATTTACGTAAAAAAACGATAAGCATAGTATGAGATAATTATTGTTGCAACTGTAGCGCAAATGAAACCAATATTTGGTTTATTGAATACGCGATTTACATGCGACCGTCTTCTATGCTCACTTTCTTTTATTTTTTCGCGCATTTCCTTTATACGCTCTCTCCTGAAAAACTAAAGAATACAAAATTTATATATGGTCCAGTTCTCGAGAAGGTCCGCACCATATTTATTAATAAAATGGTAAAAAAACATTTAGTGTTGCATATTTGGCCTAGAAATGAAAAATTCGATTTTTTTTTTGATATAAGCAAAAAAACCAAAATTTATTCTATTAATAATAAAATTAAAAAATGAACTAAAAGAATCAAAAGAATATAAAATATTATTCAAAACAAGAATAATTTACTATTTTTTCTCTTTGATTTCATAAATATAATGATTAATAAATACTGAAAAATTCTTTTTGACCAGAAATAATTTTGCATCTTTTGATAAAATTTTATTCACTAAAAAATTGCTTTAAATTATAAGCATTACCATACCGCCTAGCCAGTTTTCTTTCTCTTTCACTGTCACTATCGATAGACGATCGCTTGCGGATTGATAAGTTGCTGAGTGACTTTGCTTGTAATCCTGATGTCATCTGATTACCCGATGAACGTTGCAAAAAAGAACAGTCCAACTGACCAGGTGCACCAAGAATAGATTTCGAAACATTATACTTTTCCTTTCCATGTCGACCTTTTAAAGCAAAAGCTATGGTCTTCCAACAAAACTGTAACTGACTTGCTGTCTGAATTATGCCCATTCGACTTCTTCTCATTTTCAGAATTACTGATTCTACATTGATTTCTTTCTCGTTTTCTGCAACCTGCAAAATAATTCATATTTTATGAATATGGGCTTATTTTCATGGAAACGTCCGCAAGAACAGGAATTAATGTCGATCATCTTCATAAGAAATAAAATGAAAAGAAAACAAAAAATTGAAAATTAAATGTTAATTAGTGACCATTGCTATAATTGAATCAACAACAGCAAAAGTGCCACTGCGACCTATACCAGCAGAGCAATGTAAAATAACTGGCGCAGACTGGTCTAGACATCCAGTTGCATGAACTTTATCTAGAAAATCCAGGAAAATTTCTGATGATTCTGGCACACCTATAATTTTCATAATTCTTGAAACATTAAAAATGGACGAAAATTGAAAAATTGAAATCATTAACGTATACTGAAACCATTAATGCAGTTGCAAAGATTCAAATAAAATTGGATTAACAAAAAAAACATAAATACCGAAATCCGGCCAGCTAATGAACTGAAAATGCAATATAGTTCGCTCGCAAGATGTATCATTTTCAAGCAATTCCTTATTTTTCACAATTAACTTCAATTCTCGAATAACATAATGGTCAAATTTTTCCAATGATTCCAAAGTTATGTCAAATGTTTCAAAAACGCATCTCCGATTTGCCTCCGTAGGGAAATATTGGAAGCACATGAAAAACAATGGTTAAAAAACCATTAATTATATAAGGGCTAACGAAAAAAAATCCCTCGGATGCGGTATAGGAAAAAAAATTTCAAAATCTCAAAAAACATTATACAAGTAAACGTTCTAAATTATTAAACGTTCTAAATTATATCTCCATTCGACTTTCAAAAAGTGACAATATAAAAAATAAACTTTAATACTCCTTTCTCGAAACATTTGTTCAGCATAACAATTAAAGTGCTTTCTTGTTCCCAAACCATTTGCCAAAAATCATTAGATGTCGACTCAAGTGGTCCCTGATACAAGCAAAATTTACATAGGTTTTTTATAGGTCCCAAAGAATCTTGCAATAAAATCTGTGAAAACTGATCATGATCCATTTAACATTCCAGCCATTAGTTCGCGATCCTGTTGAATTTTTCCAAAACCACATTGATGAAGAAAATTAATTATAAAAATGAATTAAACCGATTAAGAAAGAGATCACCCAAATTTCAAATAATTGGATCAGCACTGACGATTAACATTTCTAAGATTAATAATTTCCAAAGAAATATGAGAAATAATACCTGAGTTATAATATAAGAACGTTTTGCCGATGCCATTTCAACAAATGATGCGTTTATGTAATCAGTGAATCCATCATAAACTTTTTTCAATTTTACCCGATTATAATCATCTGAAATCGATTATATATTGGTTTTTAGCCTATAAAAACTATAAAACACTAAATATTATAGAATAAACTTTTTCACAAAATTTTGAATTTTTTCAAAACCACATTAACGAAGAAAATGAATTAAACCAATTAAAAAAGAGATGACCCAAATTTCAAAAGATTGTATTAGATTTCTCGCTAGTGACGAAAATCCGTCGAAATATATAAGTAGTTGACCAGTAACAATACATAGCAAGATAAAAAACAAAAATGAATAGAACAATTTACATGGAAGAACGTTAGTGTAACGATTTTTTGAAAAATTTGAATACATGGAAGCAGTTTTTGTTGTAAATTTATTTTCAGCACATTCTTTACGAGATGTTTCTTCAATATCCTACAAAAAAATTACCTGGAAAATGTAATAAGTAAAATTGTAGTAAAATTTAAATTAAACTGGTATGAATTATTTATTTCGGGGATGGATGGTTCAGTGGGTTGTTGTTCAATTCGGAACGCCGATGCCGAGATTCGATTTTCCGCAAGAGTAAGCCTATGCAAAAATCTGGGTGATGCTGGTGATTCACCTATATTTCTATCGCCAAGGGACTCTCTGGCATATTGCCCAATGCGACAAGCCAGTGGAGCGAGTTTAACCAGTAATGGTGAGAACTCTTTAAAAAAAAAAAATATGAATTATATGCAACATTATTATTGTTGTAATAATAATTAAACAAATAAAGCAACAAATTAATGAGAAATATATTTTGATATTTAAAAAGAAAAATTGGAAATTTGATAATGGATAATTTTATTGATAATTTTAATCCATTAATTCTTAAGGTTCAATTTTTAAGAGAACTGAAGGAAAACAAAAACTTAATTTTTATATAAAAAAAGGTATTTAAATAAATATCTCGAAAGTTATATCTAATTTACGAAAAGAGTAAATATTTAACAAAATAATCCGTAACATTTCGTAATACTTCTCCGATTCACCATGTTTCATATTTTTTAATCAAATTTTATAGTACCTGAAGAATTTCGTCCCAGCAATTCGTAGTATCATAATGATCACATTTTGCAATAATATCTTCGTAATCCATTTACCTTAAAAAATAAACAAGAATTTGAATTCGCCAGCAAATAATTCACTAACAAGATGAAATTAAGTATAGTATAAACTGGAGAAATACGTTTAAAAAAATATAATATTTTTTATATGAAACACAAAAGAAAGAAATAATAAAATTTTTCAAGTTTTTTTTCAATGTTCCTTTGTTCTCTTTAAAACAAAGAGTGATATTTTGAGTGAAAAATTTCTATCAAAATTAAAACAGACCAAAAAAACCTCCTAGTAATAATTAAATACACAAATCAAACTTTACAAAATAATAAAATTGCAATGAAAAGATTTGCTTCCATCAATAATCAGAGAATCAAAAATACGATTTGCACTGCAAAATGCAATAAAATTTGTTTTACTATTAATTGTTATCAGTTTGATAATAAATGCTAATAGACAAAAATTAAATAATGAATAAGACGTAAAAAAATAAAAATAACAATCAAACATGGTAATAATCCATCCATTTTAATGAGAAAAAGAAAATTAAAAAAAAAAGAACAAAGAGAGAATAATCCTTGCATACACATTGGAAGTACTGAAAATAATGAATAACAATAATAATCATAAGGATAATAATATTAGTTCAAGATGGTCCATTTTCTGCCTTTCGACTAGAAGCCATTAAAAGTTAAATCCAGGTAGCGCTGAAGTAATAATCTGTAGTTCTATCCCCAGATGACTGTTTGACAAAAACTGCCTCACCCTAATAATTTAACACTGCAACCAATTTAACGCAAAACTGAGTACCTAAGGAAAAATAATTAAAAACGAAAAATGAACAAAACAACATATCTTCAACCATATTTTTACAAATAAAAAAAAGTTATATTTAGGAAGAAAAGGCAAAATATAAGTGTTGTTTTATTTATGGATGAGCTATGACTCTGCATTTCAGTTACTCTAATAAATATGAGAATTCTTAAAGATCCGTAAAAATTTAAATTAGTTTTCTTTTCTCTTTATTTCTTCAAAATTCAAAATTCCTTCAATTAAGTCTTAAGAGAAAGTTCGCTTGTTCACTACAACTGGTTTTTTCATTTCTGATTAAATTAATTCGATTTTTTACAAGAATTTTCTCTTTTCTGGTAAAGAAGTGAAAGTTCCACGAACGACTGGGTGGACTTCACTAATAACCAAAACGCCTTCCAAACTAAACAACCACACCCTCCCTTACTCCTTACTTTTCAAATCCCCTTCAAATCATCTTTATTATCTCAAATATCCCTCAATAATGAAACACTCGTTGTGAGACAAAATATTCAAATATATTTGAAATATATTTGAAATATAATAGCATAATATTTTCTAGCTTCTGGAAATTTAATCTAAGAAGGTAAATGTCAAGCGAAATACTATTATCTATTCCTTGGCTTAAGTCCCAGGAATAAATCTGCTATTAAGCCCTGATGATTTAGGAGATGCGCCTATGCTTCTATCGCCAAATGATTAAGAATCTTTGACGAATGGTTCTCATCTTAATAGCCAGCCAGCCAAGCCAGAAATGATAAATGCTATCAAAATAAGATTTATTTCTGTATCTTCTTGTTCTGGCAATTTAGTCACCATTGTTTGTTAAGTTAGCTCAGCTGGCTGCAAAAGTGCTTGCAAGTCGATCCAACGCAGTCGTCTAAACCTGTATATATACCCTATGCATTCAAAAACTATCCTAACTATATCATTCCAGGTATTGGTTGGTCCTTTTGTTTTTTAGCATCCATTATTCTAGCGATGCACTACTTGAGAGTTCTAACAGGCTCATCATTCATTATCTCGTATCATTTCGTATCTCGTAGTTGAGAAAGGCGAAATAACTTCTATTATTAGATAATTGAACAACCGCCTTATTTTCGAAGTGTCCGACACTACTGTTCTGCTTCAGTTTTCGGAGTTATGCCTTTAGGTCGGACCAATATTTAATGGTCGTTTCAGAGATATCATCGATATTTATTTTTAAATATTTTATATTTTCATTTTTGTTGAATTATTTATTATTTTCATTTTGCAGTATCATAGATATCAAGTAGTACTTCGCAATGAAGAAGGTGATTTCGTTGTTGTGCTAATTATTAATTAACGAGGTGATAATCCTTCAGTAGAATCAATAGTGGAATCATAACTCATACCTTATGTCTTATTAGCTGTGGTATCCCAAAAAATATCCGGCAAAAATACCGCCGTAAATGTATCTGAGCGACCGTCTGACCGTTCAATATATATATATATAAATAATGATCTCAACGATGCCTTAGGAATCTGCTCCTGCATTGTTTTATATATGCCTGCCACGCAGTAATGTTCTGACAAATGAATATATCTACTGCAGCCAGCGCTCGTTTTACAATAGTACACTTCTGTATCCGAATGGCACTACGAAACGATTAATACAGAATATTGTGCCCCAAAGTTAGGTAATTGAACCGTTTATTTACAACTTACAACATATACAAAATATAAAAAAGTAGTGTGTAAACTGCTGCGGCATCTGTATCCGAATGGCAAACCGGCAGAGGATGGGAAAAGCACTGCCCAGCACCAAAGCAAAGAAGGCGACGGCAACAACTACCCGACCAAACTTTTCCCAGTCCCTTCACCTATCTCTGCTCCCATCTCCTTCATCTCCCCTCATTCTTCCTCAAATCCCAAATGAGCAAGAGTGGCATCTTAGGAGTTTTACGTACAAGATTCGTCTTCTTATCTTCTCAAAATGGAAGTTATCCTTACTGTACCTCCTCCTATTGAGGTACTCTATTATTGTTCTGTAATATTTTCTATTAAGTCTTGTCCATCTTATTTCTTTGTTGCTCTCGCTGGGGAAGAGATATATTGCAAGCCAACCCAAATGGCTTGCCCAAACTTATATCTAGGCCATTCTCGACTCGATTCTTGCCTGAAAAATATCCTATTCAAATTCCATCGATATTTATCAACAAGATAGGAATGGTTTGAAATATTTCTGAGGAATGATCCGTCTATAATTCTTTGTTTGTAATATCCGCCACCTCTTTGAAATCATTTCTTAAATTGATATCGTTGAAAAAAAAGGAGGTAAAATAAAAATAAGAATTTGACTTGCTTTAATGACGAATCTCAGCTGCGTCTAGAATTTTTTTTTAGAGGTGAACTTAAAATGCTTGGGAATCATCTCTATTCTTTAAGACCATTACATCCTGGCTCCCTTATGGTACGGGGTGCGCAGGATGTTCTTCAGGGGTTGGTTCTTCCTCCTTTATAGATTTTAGAGGAGGGATACTATCTAATATTGTCACATTGACTATCCTGCTGTCTCATACCGTTCTCTCTTTCTGCATTTTTCACAGTTTGTCGGCCCGTTGGGAGCCAGTATTTCTGTTGTAATTGTGGAACATATTGTTAGCTCAGGGTTAATAAGTTATGGCATATCTTTTGTAATGTTTTTTCACTTCCTTGTCTTACTTGACAAGAAATAATAATCTGAGCCCATCAGTAAGTCAGACTTTTCTCTCTTCATTATCCCTTCTGTTTGTGAAGTTTTAAAATCTTTCAGTTGCATATATCTAACTTCCGACGTCAATTGTTTCATCGTATTGGCCACTATAATAAATGTAGATCCATCTTTTAATATTACATCTGCCTCTATAACCGGTGAACTGTGTTCCAGGGAGTTTCTCGAGGCTCAATATTGCAAATGTTGCAAATGTTTATTGTTCTCTTGTTTAAGTCGCATCTCCTGTAAGTAAGTTTAAATCCTGTAAGTTTAGAACTTTTGAAGCATATGACCGTTGATTTCCCCTACCAAGTAATAATTCTCAAGTCCTCATCATTGGATTTGACGATTTATGACCAATATCTCGCTGCAAGGAAGAAATATTTCATTTCCGATTGTTTTTTCTCTCAATTTCCAGTGGTCACTCTCACTTTAGTCTGATTGTCCAAGTTGTTACATTTCTTTTTTTCTTGGCGCATTGCTGTATTATGATTCTTCTAGTAGTTGGTACTTTTAATTCTGCTATAATACTGCTATATACTCACTGGCTTTGTTACCCGGTTGTATGCACCGAAGCTTTCTTAGGATTTGAAATCTACCTTCATAAGACATCATCTTCATGCTCTGGTGGCTCCAATGTTGCTTAACGCAAAATATACATGTCATACTATTTGCATTGGCTGATAGTTTATTCCTTACCATGGTTGACCTGATATGTTCCAACTGCTCATGGTTATCTTCCCTTTTGAAGTTAAGCTAGATCTACGCTTTAACAACTTTTCTTTATCACTGCTCCTATCATTCTACTCATTTGCGCTCCTTCTCTTTCGCAGATTTTCAATGCATTCATTCGCTTATATCTCAGGTTGGACATTTTCTTTTTTCTTCTAGAACTTTTTTTAGTATGTGCACTGGTAATTTAGCTTGTGCCCATGCTTATAATCGAGTTATTGTTGATCGAGATATCTTTTAATATTAATTGGCGAATATCTGTTTGAAGTTTTTGCGAATATCCTTTATATTCTTTATTTTGGAGTTTAATTTTTTAAATTCTTTATATAATTTCTGAATGTTTGCAGTTTTATCTCCGTACCTGCTCTCAAGATATTCACGAGGGATCCTTCCACCAATTTCTTTACTTTTCATTACAGACAAGGTACGAGAATTTAAGCTTATTCATTTGATCTTCTATTCCCAGTGGTTGTCAGAAAGTTATCCTTGACCCAGTTCCTTATCGAACCGTCGAATGTGGTCGATTGTAACTTCGATAGTTTTATCATTGGTTGAAGTTTCTGCAACTCTTCTCCTATATTCTCCATCTTTATTGTGATCTTTTTGTCACTTGAATTTCTATCATTTGATTATGGCGTCCAAATCTGGAGTTACTTTACGTCTCTGTTGAACAAGACGTAAATACTCACTTGGGCTAGCTCCCATAAATTTGTTCTCTTTAATATCAGCATCCTTATTGGTATTATGGGGGTGATTTATTGGAATCTCCCATTCTTATATCCCATTGTTTACATGCTAGGCAAGTTGACTGATATCTGACTTAAGTTGTTCTGTCTCTGAGATGTGCAAGGAGATTTTTCTATGGGTAGTCCAAGTTTTCAAAAGTCTTATCCTAAAATCTTCTCCTTTACTCAAGCACTTAATTAATTCATTAATTAATTAATTGGTATTTTCCATTTTGATAAGCTTTGGTCACAGCAAGACAAAAAGGTATTTCAAAAGAATAAATCAATAAAAATCAAAATTTTAAAAGTAGTTAGGTAGTAAATTTGAAATTTCTAGAGATCCATTCTTGGTACCTTGACTGCTGGTACCAAGTTTTCAATTGTTCCTTCATCGATAATAACAGTCGACCAAAATTCTCTTTCTCTTTGAATATAAGTTCACAATGAATAATTTCCCTGGCTGACACATTATGTTCTAAAAAAACTGGAAAAACTGAAATTCCCAATCCAATATTTCAACGATGCCTTAGGAATCCGCTTGTTCAGTATTGACTTGTAAGACAATTGATGGTATTTTTAAAAATAGTCGAGCACATCGTTCGGTAGCTTATTCCAGTAATTCCAGCAATGGTGCGAAGAAGAAAATTATGCGTTGTAAGCTTAGTTTTGCCTATAGGTTTTAGTTATTTTATTTTTTTTAGGAGTCCTCACCATTACTGGTTAAACTCGCTCCTTAATCTGCATAATATTATATTTTAAAAAATCCTTTAAGCATGCTCAGAACTGTTTTTCATAAGGAAATCAGGTAATTTCCTTATGGAAGTTTCGCTATTTCTGGTTAGCCTCGATCCTTTAGTGCAATGAGAAGTTTTTCTAGGGATCTTACTCGGCAGTAGTGCAGATGGGTCGTCATTCGAATTTTTTAATGATAGGTTTATACTGCCGAGGTTAAAATTTGAGCCCTTCTCAGCAGCAACAAATCGTCTGTTTTACTATTATAATGCATTAAAACAATTATCCCTCCTTTCTGGAACATTAATACGGTTTATTTTCCATATGGTTGAAGAAGTTAGGTTAAGCCCAATTGAGAGTTTTAAAAAAATTGGGTTTTGAAACGAATGTTCAATTACGGCCAATTTTTTGAAACTTTAATTTTGGCAGTTCGTATTAGATTATTATTTTTTGCTTAAGTTCAGGGAGTGGGAGAGAGGAAGTGAGGAGTCGGATTGTGTCGCGCGTTCCATTTTTTATGCCCACCAAGGTTTTTGTGACCTTAGTATTGATATTTATCTACAATTTTATGGCGTAAACTTTCAAAATAATTTGTTTAATTTTTATAACCTTTCAAGACATAAGCAGACTTTTTTATTGATTATTAGAATAGAAACAAGGCGGAGAAAGTTATAAATTATTGGTTCTGATGTTAGTATATTGGTATGGAAAACTTACCATTGCCAGTTTAATAGGCTTCACGTAGTGCTGAGAAAAATTCTTTCGCCCTAAAAGTGCTGATGGATGTATCCAGGCTACTCTTAATGACAAGGCTTTTTTACACCAAAAGGCAAGAACTGAAGCTTATGAGGTAAAGGGAAGGAAAGAAAAAGAGAAGAAAGCTTGGAATCGTAAATTAAGAGAGCAAAGAAACGATATTTGAGTCGACTACTCTATCCCAAAAGTTTTTTTTAATTTTTTTTGTTTTCGGGAATTTTTCAGTGCTTCTTTGGTACCATTTGCCTTTTTTGCACGATCTTTTATTTTCCTCCTTTCCTTTTATTAGTATTTATGACCTTTGGCATCTCTTCCTTCTCATTCTATCAGTTAAGATGGAAATAAATTTTTTATTAATTTACATTGTTTTTCTTTATATTTTTGTGGATGTATCACATGTGATATTTAGATGTTTCATTATTGTCCTTATATAAATTATTGCATGACTACAAAAAAAGAACCAGGAAAAGTAACAGTATCCAGTGGATCCAGTGGTGTTAACAACAATTTAAGAGAAAGTAGTATTAATAATGAGCAAACCATTTAAAACACAGATAAAAACAGCTATATTTATAACCTGGAGATAGGTGGACTTTTGATGATATGAACATAATTATTAAGGTTGTATTAAAACCAGAGACGGAGCGAGCAAAAATAACGTCACTCGGTGGTTCATTCCATTAATTGTTTCTGGCTAAAAAGTTGTGAAATAAATTGTTACATTCAGTCGTGATACTTATTTCATTATCATCTAAATTTAATAAAATTAGATAAATTCTTATCAGATGCGTATCAAATCTTATTTAATATTTCTGATCCTAAGTAAATCTAGATCTTATAATTGTAGCTTATATTTAATCGACTGGGGAATCTGGGTTTAAAGGAAAATGTCACTGCAAACTCTTAAAAACTGATTTATCTTGCACAAGTAATTCCAGATGTGGGAAACGAATGATTTTATACTGCTGATAGAGAAATTATTTCATTCGTTTTGAAGGTTTTAATAAGGTTTAGACGAATAATTTTAGACGAATTCTTAACGGTATTCCTGCAGTAAATCAAAGTAAAATTTATCGTCAATTACTCGACCAAAATTGGCTTTTATGAGATAATGCGATTCAATATATAATGATAGGAAGAGTGTGGATTGATTTGTAGAATTTTGTATTTATCGATTCGGTGGATTTATTAAGTTATTCAAATTTCCTTGAAGACTATTTAAGTTCTTGGAATTACCGTCACTTATACCAAACAATATATATTTGGCAGATTGTCTTTGTAAATCATCATTCATCATCTTAAATGAAATGCTTTAAAAGGTTTCATCTATTTGTTAGTCCATAATTGTTTAGACTGGCAAAGGCAAGTGATGTAGCTCAGTGGGTTCTTGCTTCTACTTTCATTTCAAAGTGCCGAGGCTACGGTTCTACTTCCAGCAGTACTTATCAAAAATCTCTGTGATGCTGGTGACCCATCTATATTTCTATCGCTCCCAGGCAAAATTTGTCTGGTCCGATAAGCCAGGGAGTTTTCCAATAGTGGTTAATACAGAAAAGAAAAAATCTTAGAAAAAAATTAAAATTGAGGAAAATTAAGATTAAATAGTTTGTTTCTGGTTAGGCTGTCTTTGCTGACCGTTAGTACGATTAGAAATTTCTTCTAGATTCACCTAAGGGTCTAAATATAAGTAGGTTCTCGGTTCCACTTTGATTTTTTAAAGACAGTTTTATTGATGCGAAGAGAGAGGAATCGAATCTTAGTGCCTGATGCGATAATTTCAGCAGCAGTCACTCATTATTTACGCAGTTCTCATAAAATCTACTTTTACTTAAATTTTGAATTTCAGGTTCTTAATGGTAATGAAATCAACGAGGTCTGAAGATTTAATGGGTGAAAAAGTCGATCGATGTATCGCGGATAGTATATTGAAAATTTGCGGTGGTCTTGCTATAGGAATCGTTTCATCAGTGGCTTTATTCAAAGGACGTTTATTTCCAGTATGGTTTGGTTCTGGTGTTGGTCTTGGAATGGGATGGAGCAATTGTCGACATGATTTTCAAAGTCCATTTTTGCTTCATGGTCGAAAAATTCTTACTGACCATATTAATTCTTCAAATAATTCGAAAGCCGAATATACGATTTTAATTGAACCGGCCACTTTTCATCCTTCGTAATAAGTATTTTTGTGTTGGTGCTATCATCTAATTAGTTTATAAAGCTTTTAATTTTATCGTTCTGGACTATTTTATTTTATGGTAACGAGATATTCGTTGAGATATTTTCTATTTAAAATATGTATTTCTTAAAATTTCGTTAATAATGTGCTTTTAAAGATTACCAATATTCCTTAGTATTCTTAGAATTTTTAGAACAATATGGTTAAAAAAGCCATGAAAAAATATACTTTTTTCGGATCATATCGTATTTTTTATTCAAGAATTTTACTGACACCGCTCAAATTATCAATTATCTGAAATTGTCAATTTAGTAAATAGGCTGCTAAAACCCTAAATTTCATTCTTCGTATCATGGCGGTGAATCTTATATAGAAAAGTTGGATGAGATCACATGGTTGCAAACAGCTTAAAAAAGCTTTTAGAACTGTCAGCCCAGATACACCGTCGCAGATCAATGCATAGTGAGGTTACATTGTTTACGTCAAGTCGGATATCACATGTCTACTTCAGCATAAATGCGAAAACGGTGGTTGTATTTATATGTGTTTAAATGTTCATCTTGCTCTCAATCAACATTTGCGGATGCCCACAACTTGTTATCCTCTAATGATTTTTCAACCTTCAAAATTATGTCGTTTTTATCATGCTCGTGTAGCAAGTTGTGGGCAATCAAGACAGTATACAGACAGGAGATGGATTCAATATATGAAAATCTGGTTGTATTTGATTCGTGGATTGGAAAATTCTGGTTAAAAATTAAATCTTATGCTCATATCTCGGAAGTGGTGTCCCATAGGTACATTCACTCCACAGTAAAGCCTGTTCATTTACATCAAAACGCCGCTCCTTGAGCTTGATTTTTTGGTACATTTTATGGCAACAATTAGATATAATCCTGAATTCTATTGATAATATTCTAATAAATCAGCTACAAGCAAATCTTCCGAATTATTTCTAAGCAATGAGATTCTTTTAATTTTATTTTAATTGAAGTGCTGGGAATATTTTACGAGTTTTTGGTATGAGATTACGTAAATAAGCAAATATGGATGGAAAACATGTGGATTGCAATGACTTTTTTACATTCCAAGTATGTTTTCTATTATTTAAATTCGGTTATTCTTCATTTTAAATAATTTTTGATAAAATTTGATTTGAATTTGATTGATAAACTTGTAGGATGCATTAAATAAAATGCGACAGTTAGATGATAAAGTACTTTTTGAATTGAATAGTGCCCTTCCCAGTCATTCATTTTCGTCGAATGTTGATTTTGGTAAACGATGCAGGATACTTCACGAAGAGGTATTATACAACATTTCGTGAACTTTATATTCACTCAATTTATCTATTTTTTTTTTTTTTAAATGAATAACTCAACGAATCGAAGTTAGAAACAAATGTAATAAGTTACAAGCAATTTGTTTTCATTTCAATTTTATAAGCATTGTCCGATTTCTTTTTTCTCGAATGGATTGAAACAGATTATTTAACAGTTGCTGGTGATGAGGAAACTGCGAATGGATTTGATACAACGATGCGTAAATGAAAATCAGAGCAAAGTAGCGAAATTAAGAAATGATGATACATCTTTTAGCGAGATGCGAACCACTCAGAATAGGGTAAAATTATTTTTTATTAAATTTTACATCATTATACTGTCACGGACTTCCCCCCTTTCTACAAAAGATTATATGCAAGACTGTAAAATTAAAATGACCTGTGAAGATTCGTTATCTGAAAAAGCTAAAATAACAAGGTAGCAATGGTTTGAAAAGAATATTGGTTTATTTGGATCATTTGGAGCATATTTGGAGCATATTAGAAGTATATGAACACACTACACCAAATATCATTGGACGAGTTCTTCAAAGCTTATTAATCATCTAAATAGTGCTAAATTCAGATATCACGATGACATTAGCAGATTAGTTGCCGCTAGACCAACGCTAAACCATACCAAATTGATGAAAATATTGATATATTAGATATATATATATATATATTAATATTCCAAATATTGGCAGATCAGAAGCTTACGAATATTTTACGAATATTGCTAGACAAATGCGTAAATATATTAGAATCTGATATATATTAGTAAATTAACCAGATATTTGTTCATCAGAGGCTCATATATCAAGAAGATACTAGTAGGTCAGAATCTGGCGATGCCAAATCTTCACAATATCAAACTAACATCACCTTAAGGAGAATAATAGTGGTCTATATATATCACTATATTAATAAACCAAATATTGGTAGATTGCATTACTATATCAGAGACAGATATTTCATGTTAATTAACCAGATATTGTTAGGTCAGAAGATCACCATATAAGAGTAAGAATAACAACTATAGGAGGAAAATATCGGCGGACCAAACACCAAATACTAGTGAATTTATCATCATTATTGTAAAGCCTGACATTATATATTTAAAAAAATTTACCAGATATAGATAAAAGGAATTTGATATCAAGAAGAATTAGTAGACTAGAGATTATATGCCAGAAGTTTATCATGTAGAGTAAAAATCTGTGGAGATTGTGGGTAGATCGAACAGATCGGTGCGTATACCACCACAATGTTAGGGAAGACTGATAGTTGTTACGTAACTTTATAAAAATTTGCTTTAGTGTAACAATTTTGAAGTTCAATTGCAAATAAAATACACAGTAAAATATATTTTAGTATTTAATAATATAATAATAGATTATGATGACTTATACTAATCTAATCCACGAAAATGGACATTCTGAGCTTCTGGAATATAGTTAATTCAGGTTTAGGGTTAGTACGACCAACATTAGCAAAATCACTTTAGAAGTGGAGTGCTAATATTATCTGTGCCAATATGTACTTGCTGAATCACAATGCGAATATTAAAAATACTTAACATAGTTGAAGAACCACGGTTGATTTAGGTCCTGTGAACTCAACGAAAGTGCTGTATTCCTCCAGGTGCCCATCAGTTTGACACTACCCAATGCATGTGATTAATGTGATAAAAATTGAATGTTATGCCAAATTTAAAATTTGAACTGAAGGTCCTTCTTCATCAAGAAACGACATAATAATTTCTGCCACATCCTTCGTCACATTCTTCTAGTTTGAATGTCCATAAAAAGACAGTTTAACATTGAGATCAACTCCCGATAACATAAGTATGCTATATCTTATCTACCAGCCACCCAATGGACCCCAGGTCCTGTTAAGCTGGATTTGCCACAAAGTCAGATATTACTCCGGAGTTTTCGACAGCTGCACACAGTCTCAGTCGTACCACTGAAGAGGATCCAGTAAAAGAAGGTGGGTCATCTCCGGCTATGCCGGATACAGTCATGACGGTGTTGCACCTCTGTTATTCCATAAGTTGGGGGATTGCAGTATATCTAATTGAGTGGACATCAGCCCAACTGAGCTGTACGTGCTCTCCGCTTAGGAAACTGCAGTTGAGTCCTAATAGAGTGACCGCTTTACACTTTCAGCCAAAGTGCAATCCAACCTCATGGTTATTCTAGAATCTGATTCATTTCTTAATTCTGGTTCTTCGCTTCTCTAATGCTAATTTTCAAGATATATTATAGATGAATTGGGACCTACTGTGCAAAACTCATCCACCATGGCAGTGACTGTAATTATACCACTGCGCTACCCAATCAATATCCGCATTGACCGAATTTGTGGAGAACACATGTGTACATTCTATATATCCGATGTACCTAGTGAGGCATGGCACAGCCCAATAATTTTACCGTTTCCACGGAGCATTTAGTGGACGAGTTTCGTTGCATAGCTAAGGTCATATCTTACGACAAGCACAGGAAAACTGTAGCTCATGGCACATCACCAAAGCAATATGAACATAACTAAAGAATACTAGATAATTCTTAGATAGAATGAGTGGTTAATTATACAGTTATTAAGCGGGTACTTTAGCCAAGCGGAATTAAGCAAAGGCCATTTGAGTTGCTCACCACCTATTCAGACTGTGAGGATTTGGGTTCATTGGATACCCATGTTATAGGTGATACGTTCCCATTCTGGTTGCGCGCGGTCCACGGCAACGCGTAGTCTCCACCTTAAAGTGGCATTGGTATCTGTTGCTGCGTTATTTCAATCTACCCACTCCATACATATTTAACTTTTAGGTGGGAAGAGGGGGAAGATCATTTAAAATTTTCCTTAGTTTTCAATAACTATCCCGAATTTCCACGAATTTATAAAGAATTAAATGAGGATCTTTTGGTGCATCAGCTAACCCATAATGGACTGATTTGCATTGTTTTATGATTAAATTATGCTTCAATGTACTTTTATATTTAAATAAACTAGTAATACGAAACATAATCTAATTTTTTCCTTTTCAGTTGCGCTTGGTTAAATCAGAAATGGATGTGGAAGAAGTAATAAATGAAAGGAGTGAAAAAGTAATTCATGACCGATGTAGGGCCTATTTTTAAAAGAAATACCTTAGACTATTCACTATTGAAATTTTAATTGTTGTTGAAGTTTTCCGCTAACATAAATTTGTTTTTTTTATATATATTTTATATATGACATTTTATATACTTCTTATACCTCTGTCGAGTACATGTTTTTAACTATCTGCAAACACTTTGTTTTGTTGATTGATCTACATTTCATATATCTGAAGTCATAATATCGTAATCACCTTGTGTTTCTAAAAATATTGCGACTCCAGGAATATAAAATTTTTAACAAAAATCCAGAAAAAAACTCGTAATAACAAAAAATACTTGGAAAACTAGAAAGAAGCTGAAGGCATCGAAGGTAGAGCGAAACTGGCCTCAAGTTGGCGTTGGTGCTCCGAAATGAAAAGAAGTTTTCGTGCCAGTAAAGAGGATCGCATCTGAGCGGTTTTCACTAATGAACTTGCACTTTTAAGATCACAAGACACATAGATAATTTGTAATGAAAGGTTATGTGCTGCAGCATCCGCTTTCCACGCCACTTGTTCTAAATCGTCGGCAGGCCACTGTCCAATTTGATTTACTAAATCATGCCTAAAATAATTTCAATAAATACCAAAAAATTATTTAAAAAATGAGATTTTTGTTTTACAAGAAATAATGCGAAGAAAAATGCACCTAAAGAATCTGCGATGCTGTTCGTCGCTAAAAACTGTTGGTGGAATGATATCCTCTTCTTTGATTTCAGTTTTTGCACGTTTGATTGGAAGTGCTAGCGTAGTTTGTGGCGGTTCTCGTATTTGGGCCTTTGATCGCTTTAATGATTCATCATCAGCAATCGGATTGTGACCGGTTGTAACACGTTGCGGAATATTTTGTGAGACTGTACAAGGACCACCTCGAACTCCAGCTGCAGTTATAAAAAACTTTATCTTTAGTTATAAACTCCGAGAAATATAGAAAATAAAAAAAAAAAACAGACATAAAGACGATATCGGACTATGACTTGGACGATTTTCAGTAATATTTTTCTCATATTCTCGCCATTCAGGTGGTTTCTCCCACTGTGATACTTCTGTTTCACGATTATAGAAATATCGCCGTCCGGATGAGCTATATTGCTCAGTCCAAGGTCCAAACTCTTTCAGACGTGTACTTGAAGAAGCCGTGGATTGACGATCCTTAAATTAAGACAAAGTAGTTAAAATAGACAATTAGATGAAGAATAGAAACAAGCGAGATTTTAAAATTTTTTTCCGTTTCTCCTAATTAAATAAAATAAATCAGAAAAAAAAACTGAAATACGATTAGGATTAAAAAATTTTTTAAAAATATTTAAATAATTTAATTTAATAATATAATTTTTTTCAAATTCATAAAATAAATTACAAGTATTAAAAATAAAATGCATGAGTCCTTTGAATCTAAAAGAAATGATTTTCACTAATAAAAAATGAATCTTTAAAATTAAACAAACCATGTCTGCTATCAGCGAAGCAAACTTTGAATTAAATTTTCCCTCAAGAATAAAAAAATATGCTCGGCAAAAAGATTCTCAGCTCATCAAAAATCCTAAAATCCTAAAACAGTTAATATTAATGTTTTCTACTAATTGCTACTTCTTTTGCTCAGTTGATTATTAGTGAAACCAAAAAGAAATCAAAAAAAACAAGAATAGAACAATTGTTATAACGAATCCAATTTGGTAAAATTTTGAATTATCAAAAAACAAATAAAGTAAGAAAGAATAATAAAATTATAAAAAAGATAATTAAATCAACTTTTACACTAAATCAACACCATATGAAACGCGATATAAACTCTCTGGGTGACCTTAAAACCTATATTTTATGAAAAACCTTTCTTAAGCCTGCTAAACACCCCATTAATACTATTAATAACTATGGCTATAACCAAGATTTAAATGAAATTGATAGCCTCCAAAATCTTTGAACTTTCTCAAGTTAAAAGATTTAGGGGCATTAAACACATTTCAAACTGTAACACTTAAGCATCTAAATAACTTTCACCAATCACCGAAACACTAATCTCTGGAAATGCCGAAAATTACTGGCCTCAATTGAAGCCCTATATGAATCAGCTAAATGTGATCTAGAACGAGTGATTCAGAAGGAAATCAAACTGTGCCTCAGACGATCTATTGCTGCCACTGCATACGTATCAGCAGAACTAATTGTCGGTAACTCCGTACGCGTAAATTCAATCGTGACGGCGGAACGGCCGGAAGGATGTGATTTTGAACAGGAAGACAACAGCTCGTATAAGCGATCATCGAAAATTATTCCGCCTATTTCGCAAAGCAATCGGAACTCAAAAAATGGAAAATTCGATATAAGGACAGAAATTCCGTTAAGAATATCGAAGCTCGTTTCTCTCGATGGAGTTCTTTGATGGAGTTCTAACTACGAAGGACAATTGAACAGCAAAAATAGGAGATGGAATAACGAAGAATAAAGGCGTTCAGCAGGAAGAAGAGAATAACAATAAGAGAACTTTTATGGGAGCCACAAAACATGCGAAAGTTGAAAATGATCCACCAGTAAAGAAATCTGAAGCATAAATTTGAAGCAGCAGTAAATGGTTAGTAAAACATTTAAAAGAAATCCTTACCAAGGAATCACAACGCGACAAAACTAAAGGTGAGATTTACTCCCATCGGAAAGGTTGGACCCTAACTGCTGACGTTCAAGACGGCAGTCCGCGAAATAACCGCTCATCTGCCCCGATTTCATTCATAAAATGATTGAAAACCAATTACAGTTAGTCAAAATTAATCAGGCTGAAATATTTAAATTTTAAAATAAGCAACACAAGCGACAAACTTGGCTAATTGGCAAATTGCCGGAAACCAAATTTTCAAGATATATTTATGGCTTGGTAGCGACATGCAAAAATTACGGTCCGTGGAGCTTTCGTGTGTGCGGATTTTCCGGTCTTTTTTTTTATATTGATAATTGTATTGGCAATGAACAATTTTACAAATTTTCTTAAAGTGTAATATTAACATTACAACGATTTGGTTGGCTTTCGAGGGACCGAAATTTATTTTTTTAACAAACTGAAGCGCCTATCAACCGAAAGTCTGAAAGCGCTTCTTTCAGTAACCTACTTCCTCGCAGTTCATATCCATTCGAAACATAAAAAAAGAATCTAAAACAATCGATCAATATTTAAATAATTTTGATAGTCGATAGAAGTGAATGATGTGAATCGCCAGCGTGCTCCCAATTTTCGACAATCTTATCCCAGCGAGGAATAGAACCTCAGCGTTGGATGAATAACAAATACTGTTATTAAATCTGATTTTTACCAATATTGGCAACTAATAAAATGCAATTGGTGAATGAAAATGAAATTGCGGTAAGACAGAATAAGCAACTAATCTGCGGAACAATCTGGCGTTTATCGCAGGAAGAGGGGAAAAACTCACCGCCGGCCAAATCTTTTTAGAAGACCCAATTTTTCACATTTCCATCACTAAAAAAATATTGCAAAATTTCAATCGGAATTTTCATTCATTCGAGTTGTTAATTTAAGCGACAAGAAACAAATCCATAACCTAAAAGGCCTTTCTTATACTTTCTATGTTAAGCCACGCGGTGAGAATTTTTAACAGTAATTGGGTAATCCAAAAATCAAATCATCTAATCAAGTGCAATGCATAAAGTTTCCCATTTCTTAAATGATTTAGGCCATTTCAGAAATTTTGGAAAATAATTATAGATTGGTAATTTCGGGAAATTTTTTGTTTATATATATATATATTTATTAAAGCGATTTTAACATCATTTTGAACATCATTTTCTCTCACCCTTTTCATTAGTTTTATGCGTAATTATAATGAATAGAGGAGAGTATTGACGGGATTTCTGAGAGCGGACCCGTTATCAAAAGCGAAATCTAGGTGGTACGTACTGGTGGTATCCTTTCCAATTCTTACCAGTGCCTTTTTTATTTTCTACTTCAAACAATAAAATAAATAAATGAACAAACTGATATAGAAATTCTCAGTTAATTAATTCTCGTTGATAATTTTTTTTTCGTCTTCTAGCATTCGAATCTTAACATAACGCAGTGCAACAACCACTGCATCGCAAACGCATTGACCTCTGACCCGTAAAATTATTGAGCAGTAGTAATCGCATGGACGAGTGTCAGAATACCACTTCTTATTTGGAATGTTTCTTTCATATATATTTTCGAATATTATTTCTTTATTATCGAAGGCAGTGAACAATTTTTCGATTTTACCGATTTTTGTTTCGCCCAGTTTGATTAACGTAATTCACAACAACAAATAAATTGTTCTACACTTTTCAAATAAGCGATACGTATTTGTTCGTTTTCTTATAATTAAGGATAGAATAGCCGAGTGGTTGTCGCTTATTTTATTAGCGAGCTATTCAGGAATGCTGAAATATTTGCTTCTTCATAATCACTTCATCCTTGTAATTCGAATCTTTAGCAGAATTAAGGTTTTTCCTCCGTTTTTAATGAACATTTGCGAGGTATTTTAAGAAAATCGACGCCATATTTAACCCTCCAATCGAAAAAGCTACTGAAATGAGCTAATAGTGATACGCAAGGTGCAGCTTGTTTTAAAAAGCTCCACGAATTTTTGAACAAAAAAGTTTCTATTTTTGGACGAATTTTTAATTTTTGTTTCCTAATTTTTCCAGTTTTCAAATTCTTTTTAAATTTTTTCAATTTAAAAAGTTTGGTGTTTCATGCGCTCCTTAATTTATCTATTAAAAATGAAATGAAACGAAAAATCGAAGACGAGCATAGTTTTTGAGTTTGCGGAAAATTACTGCTTTACTCAAAGCAGAAAAATTTTTCATATTATTCGTAACCAAAGTGTGGGAATGCAAAAAGAATGCAGTTTGAAAAGGCATTTTGAAAGGAAACATTCAGAATCCAAACGTTGGCAATTAAGGAATTTGTTTCTCTTTTTCATTCTCTGCGAACTATATTTCAACCTCGGTTAATTGCCTTTACAGATGGTGGTTTTGTGCAATAATGTTTAGTAAGAAGGTGTTTGCTTTGCTGCAAAAGCTCTATGGCAAAATTTAGGTCGTTTAGAGTCGCAGCCTTTCCAGTCCAAATCGTTTAAGCACCACAATATCGACGCGAATTGTTGTTTTTTCAAAATTATTTTTAAATTTTTTCAGTCATATTTCATATAATAAGCTGGCAATACAACTAAGGCGAAGTGGAGTAAGTCAAGAATTCTTTTTATTTGTAATCAGACCTATATTTATGAATTGCTCAGTCCGTTTCTCAGCTCGTCGAATCAAATTGTGCATCATTGAGATGTAATAAATATTGACTTTGATAATATGATAATACAGACTTTGACTTAAAATTTCCGCTTCCCTATGTGCTGATCGGGTATTCACGATATGTTTCATTGATTTTGCAGCTAACTTCGATTCAACTGACAGAGAAGAGCTCTAAGGGTGAATGTGACATTGTTCTAGAGAAGATCATTCGACTCATAAAGGCATTTTATCGGCTTACATTGGTGGAGGTCTATGGGGAACTGACATACTCCTTCGAAATAAAAATGGTGTCCGTCAAGGTTGTGTCCTTTCCCCTAAAATATTTAACTATGCGATAGACTGGATAATGGACATCGCTTGTCGGCACTCAAGAGGTGTGTAAATCAGTGCAGAGTATAGCATCACAGACCCCGAATATATTGACGATGAAGCCCTTTTTGCTGACAGTTATAAGGAAATACAAGTAATATTAAACAATGTGTCAACAACTGCAGTGAGAAGTGGACTCAAAATCAATGTAAATAAAACGAAAATGCTTTCATCTTATATATAAAATGCTGAAAAAATACATATTTTTATCAATTCATTACCAGTTGAGGAAGTGCTTGACTTTAAATACCTTGGATCCACTCTAATCCTAAATGGCCAGGCAAAGGAATTGTATCCAACTACCTTTGACTACTTATTTTCAAGATATATTTTACAAGTTCACCAAACCGATAAAATCTCACATGATTGCATCCACCTCCGCTCAGATACCATCTGCATTAATATTACCATCATAAAGTGTGGCTTTCGCTGGTTAAGACACGTTCTTCGTTGCCTAACACAAGAGTTGAAATATATTTCGTTACCTGCTGAATCCTTTGATGGAGAGTGTCAAAAGTGAAGAGGGCCAATTGAGACCTGGACTGATAAGTCAGAAAAGATTTTGAATACATATGTGGGACAGCATGTGGACTTACACGCTGGAAAAAGGAATAGCTTTTTTTGTTGTCAATGATTGTATCGGATCGAATTGAGCTTTACCTTCTAGCCAGTGCAGCCAGCCTAACTAATAATGGTGAGAGAAGATGAAGAATAAAGAAGGCTTTGATATCTTATGATATTAAGTGCTGGCAAAATATTTTTTTGTTTCTTATTACAATCTCACATTCTTCTCAAAATTCAAAATTTACAGGCCTCTATTATATTAACCTTTCTTAATTCTAAATAAAATGCAAGTCAGTACTAAGGACGGTTGAATGACGGTCATATTGCTTTGACTAAAGTCAAACCACCATGGATCCGACCCCTGTTCGTTAATAGGAATAAACTTCACACTAGAAATGAAATTCTTTTGAAATGAAATGAAAAAACGAGTGGTTATTTGGATCTATCTAACCTTTCTATCCTCATGTGATTCTCTGGTAAAGAATCTATTGATCAGTCGAAACAAAAGTAGTGAGTACAATTGGAAGAATTTTAAATTCTCCGTACTTTATGTCCAATAAATCTATATAGTTATAGGCAAGTAAGTAAATGGTTAGCGCTCACCATTTCTGCTTGGGCTTCCTCCGCTGACTTTTAGTGCGGTCAAAAGTTTTTGCAAGAGAGTTCACCTGGCAGTAGAGGTATGTCATCCTGATTTTTTGATGGTAATTTACTCATATCAGAACTCACCTCTCAACACGATGATCTAAACCAATGTCCACTTGACTATCCCTCACTCTGATTTTAGGTCGAATGTTTCGCTACAAAAATCGCAACTTCCAGTGTGTTTCAAACCGTTTTTATAAATTAAGGAAAGCTATCCTAAAACTTAATAAAAAATATAAATGAAAATTAAAAATTATGAAAAGCGCATTTAATAAAATAAAACACAGCTGACTTCAAAATTTTCTTGTTGACCTTGGTTAAACTACAAATTTTATCAAAAATTTATCGGCTTCTATATTCTTGACCGAAACATTTTTATAAACTATGCGTGAATTTCCATTTAAATTTTATTTAAATTTTATAATTTTATTTATTTATGCTAAATTAATTTGTATTGTATTTTATTTTTTATTAATTAATGCTGGTCATCTGCTGCATAATTTTTTCTGTTTTGATACAACTGATGAAACCGATATTGGACTGGGTGGGGAGGGGGGGAATAATTAAGGATAAGCCACTGTAGATTCGATTTCTATCCGTCGATAAAATAAATTGGCCATTAAAAATGAAATTCGAGCTAAGGATTCGCTTAATTTCTCTCCCCAAGTGATTTTCTGGCACAGGAATTCCATCTTATAATTTTCGTTTATAGTCATTAAACTTTTAATTAAATAAGTTGTACCATATTCTTCCTTAAAAAATTCGCTACGAATTAACAAAGTTACGGATTACAGAATTAAATCAGCTGTATGAAGAAAATTTTTTTTAAAATCACGCGCTTTTTTTAGTCTTAAAGTAAATCAATCGTAAAACAGCTGAACCAACCTGTCCTCAAAAAATATAATTAGTCTTCTAAATTATTCTATGTATTGCTAGCAGTACTTCTTCTTCTTATAACAACTCTCATCTTACTGGTTAAGCTGGCTCCGCTGGGTAAGATATTTCGAAGCTACAGGATCTAACGCAATCATTGATAGTAATAGAAGCCAATCATTTTTTAATCGTATAAGTCCATATATCACTGGCCTTCTGTTCATTCAAAATCTTTCCTGTGTGTCAGTCCAGGTCTTCATTGATCCATCTCGCTTTTAACGTCATCCATCAAAGGATTTAGCAAATAGCGAAATATCATCAACCAGCGAAAGCCATGCTCTATGATGGTAATATGCTGATGGTATTTGAGTGAGGGTAAATGCAATCATGTGAGATTTGTAGCCCCGCGGACCCGTAAAATATGTTGAAATATATCTTAGACATGAGTGGTCAAGGGCAATAACCTCTTAATATCCTCCACTCTTATCGGCCATGCCTCACAGCCATACGCAAGAACTCCAGTTATATAGGCTTGAACTTTCGTTTTTATGGTGGCGGTTCCACAATGGCTTCGTCAATCGAAAGAATGCATTTTTAGCTGCCGATATCTGGATTTTAATTCCGTTTTTTGACTAGCCATTTAGGATTAAAGTGGATCTAAGGCATTTAAAGTCAAGCACTTCCTCAATCGGTAATGAAATGATGAAATAGGTATTTCAGCTTATATATAAGACGAAAAGATTTTCATTTCATTTACATTGACTCGATTATCGTTGCAGTTATTGACACAGTATTTAGTATTATTTTCATTTCCTTATAACTGTCAGCAAAAAGGACTACATCATTAGCGTATACAAGATCTGTGATATTATACTCTGGATCGATTTGCATAACTCTTGAATGCCGACAAACGACGTTCATTATCCAGTCTATCTATAGTTGAATACTATAGCGGAAAGCAATCTTAACGGACACCAGTTCTTATATCGAAAGGGTTCATCAGTTCCCTATATACTAAAACTTACGCCGATATATGCTGAAAAAATACCTTTATGAGTCGAATGATCTTCTCTGGAACACAGTCATATTCCATCATTTTCCAAAGTGCCATTCTATTAACTGAACCAAAACTAGATGAAAATATGATGATGGCTTGCTGATATTTGAAGCAATGTTCGTTAGCGATCCATTTATATTTCCAATTCAAGGAAAATTTCTAATCATATTAATAAAATTGCCATTGGAACTAGAACCACTTAATTTTTAGTTACAAATCATTGTTAGAAAAAATGGACAAACTTTGCTTTTTAAATAAATATGAAATAAATAATAAATATACTGAAGGAAGAATCATCTGAAATTCTTAAATAGGAAAATTTTATTAAGAACCCCAAAATTTCTTATATGCCCTGTCAAGAGACATTAAAATTGTGCTTTCAACAAAATCTACGAGAAAAAGAAATTTTTTGAATAGCCATTTCTTAAAGGCGTCATAAGGTTGAATGTCACCTTACGATATATTGCCTGCGCATCTGATTCCATTTCCACAAATGCACGTTTCCTAAATGGCTAAACTCATTGAAATTGCGATTCGTGCTTTCAGTAAATGTGAATGCAAGAAATATTGAGTAAAGTATGAGACTGTTTCAAACTATATTTGAACTTTTTTCTATTGGCCAGTAGTTAGATTTATTGTTGGATTATTGCACAATGCAGCAACTGCAGAAAGAATCACTCCTAGAATCGATTTTCTCTAATTTTTGAAATGGTGGAAATAAAAAATTTATACACTTAAAATCAAATAAAATAAAAATGTTTGCTAATGATGCATCTTTTTCATCCATCCTTAAGTGACTAAAGCATTCACCATTCCTCGATCCGCTGGATGCGCCTAGAAATTTGCTGGCGAGTCAGATGAAACGCCAACATCACTCGAATTTCAATAGTGGAGACGCGAGCCGAGCTCCTGCCTCTATTATTTGAACCTCTAGCCACTTTAGTCTCGATTGATTCTGGAAAAGGTATCCCAGCATCCAGCAGAGTCAAACAAAAGTGACTTAAGAAAGGATTTTTTTCTCGAAAAAACATTTGAGAATGAAACAATTTCTCAAAATAATAATTATTTAAAATTTAAAAAAATTTAAAATTAATAAAATTAATATTTAATAACGAATTTTCTCAATTTTATGCATAGAGAAAATTTTTACTCAAATAAAATGAAAAAGAATATTGGTGGTACTCCTCGCGATTCGGCAGTTCTTTGAAGTTTCTCAAACTGGTCATTAAGTTTTGATTGCCTCTGCCCTATTCTCTTATGTTAACATTTCGTAGTGCACTACCTTCCTCCCTTCCTCCTAATGCCATTCACTTTTCCATATCACCCACCCAATCCCATCTTTATTTAATGTTCTTTGTTGACTACCAACATTAATGAAAATATCTGATGTGAGCCGGTGGTGATTATTTGTTGCCAGAGCTTTTCACGATTTTCCGCGTCTAGAAATTTTAAAACTTCGAATTTCATCAAAAATCTAAAATTTTTGTATAATTGAAAGTAATGAATATTTAACTTAAGTGAAATCGACATTTCCCTGTGTTACACCATTTATCGTTATTCGCATGATTAAAGGTTACTCGGCTGGCTGCCAGTATGATGTGGTTAGAAATTTTTGCCACGGTGATTTGACGATAGAAATGTAGGTGGATCGCCACTAAAACCTGGATTTTTTGATGGCAGCTTTACTTTTTTTACACAGAGGCCGGATCGTTGCCCTTCAAGATAATAATCTGAGCCAGTCCACTTGGCTATTGGCCACTTTTTCCCCACTCTTTTATTTAATTTTTAATTATAAATCAATTATTTTCATCTAATACCAGCGCAAACCCCTAAATCACTAAACATTTCGCTTAACGGTGCTGTGCTGGTGCAACATTAAGCCAAAAAATAAAAATTCTGCTCTGTTTTATTCTATTATTTATTCTATTTTATTTATATTTATCTTTATTTATTTTCTTGTTATGAGGAAGAAACCTAAGGTGAATTTTCTTTCACAGTTCGAAATAGTTGCAGTCTAAATAGGGGCAACATTAGCGATGCCTAAGGCAGTAAAATTTAATGCGCTTGCCTTGATTTTTTAATTTTTTTACGAAATCGTTTATTTTTCATCCGATGAATTTTCATCGATATTTTTCATTTTTTAATCGTTATTTTATTTACAGTATAAAAAATATAATATTTATAATATATATAATAAAAATATAATATTTAAATATAATATATTTTCTTCCAATTTTTATTACTTTGATTTTTTTAGGATTTTTTGTTGTAAAAAATGTTTAAAAATATCTTTCGTCCGCGTAAATTCAATAAAGAAAACGAAGAACTATTTTTGGAACATACGGTTTGTTTTTTTCTAAAATTATTTAAAAATCTGATGGCGAGAAAAAAATTTGACAAAATTTAGAAATCTAATACCCCAATTTCTCAAAATCTACGTGAAGAAAAAGACGAACATCTCAAAGATGAAAATTATTCAAACGAAAGAGTAAGCCCAGCGGATCTCTGCCGAATTTCAGCTGCTAACACCTTTTCACCATATGATATTGTTACACGTGGTCGATATCAACGTAATGCCTATTCATGCTATGAAGATTCAGCAAGGCGTGATAGTTATCATGAACGACATTCGCATATCAATCGATTTCTTACTGCTAATGCTGTTCAAGTATGGCTAAATTTATAATTTTATAAATTTTGGTCCTATCGATTTCACCGATCTTCAAGAGAAATTTGATCTTTTATTGGAACATCGGAATATTAGTAAGTAAAAAGTGAAAAAAAATGTTAATGCCCATCATTCCCATTAGGCTTGATTGTTGTTAGGATTGAGACTGTTGTGTTGTAGATTCATAGGGATGTGCTGTAGACATGGGGATAGAATTGCTGCTGAACGCCAGAACCACATGGGCTTCTTTAAAAAAGTTTGGCCCTGCCAACAGTAGAGAACTGCAGTGCTAGAAATCATAAATTTTTCACAAATCAGTATCACCTTTCTTTTTAAATCAGTTTTTCAGGACACAAGTTACAATACTTTCAACACTTTTTTAGATACCGAAGCGTTTTGAACAAACCATTTCACGCGGAAGCTATTTGAGCCCTGAATACGAGAATTATGCAACATCAACGAGAAGATTGTCAAGAGATTTAGATGATTCTGAAGCAGAGTCCTTCAACTCTGAGCGTATAATAAAAGTACTATATTATTTTTGTGTTATTTATGCCGTGTTAGCATTATGATTATGCAGTACTGAAAATCTTTGATTTCGCGAAAATTATCTTTCTCTTTTCTTATTTTAAAGGCTTCATTATTTCTGATCTGGTTGGCTACATTGATTGCTGAAGTGGAAGAGGGCAGAAATATAAGAGGATGCCAGTATCTTCTGGCTTTGTAAAAAAAGGCTTTGTAAAATATTGAGTAAATGGTTTGTTCAAGGGCAAGTTCTATTTTTATTTTTATGAAACTCAACATTTTATGCATAGAAAACAGGAAAAGAAATAATAAATTCCAGGAATTACGTGCTGAACTGCGTGCATCAAATGATCGCAAAAATTATTATAAAGATTTATATAAACGTGAAAGACGTGATCGCATAAAGGATCGTGAATTACGCGACATGATTGAAAAGCGATTAATGGAGGATTTAAGAACTCGCGAGATTGAATGCAACAATTATATTCTGCACATAAAATCTCTTGAACAGGTATATATACATTTTGATAAGTTGTTATTAGAACCTCAATTATTCTCTAAACTGCACTCAATATTTCTGGTTTGGTTAGCTCCACTAGTTCCACTGACTGCTATGGTGATTCCTTCACCAGGAGAGTGTATATATATGTATAGAGTCGTCTGCTCAATACGAATTTATATGAATTTATGTGAACTTTCTCTTTCGTCATTCTTCTTTCATCTAAGGGTAGGGAAGTTCACCATTTTTGATGAGGTTTGCTGCATCGGTTGTCAGTGCGACAAGAAATTTTTTCAAATAGTTACTTGAGGAGAAGCATGGGTGGGTTTTCAGCACTTTCAGATTTTTTCGATGACAGGTTTATTCTTTTCGGAGATAAAGTTTAAACCTTAATATGAAGGCAGTAATCTGACCACTCTTGCCTCAAATCCAAATAATGTGCCACTTGATTATTGTGTCCTTATGAATCGAGTTTGAAATGGTCTATTCTATTTTCATCCATATAGTACAACAGCAAAATATATCATAAATTTCATTTTCATTTGTTTTTTTTCCAGGAACTTCAACTGCATGCTGGTTATTCTCGTTATTTGAGAGATAATGAAGTATTTCGTGTGCCACATTTTTGTACGCCATCAACATCCAATACAACATCAACTTTAGCAGGCGCTGGTGAAGCTTTATCCAGTACTTCTGAATTATTTCACTCCAATAAAAATCGGATATTCATGCAAAGCACGAATGATCTACCAGATGAAACAAAAGTTTTCCGTCAACTTGATGAAATAATTTCTATTGAATGCCCCCGCGACGTTTCGCATGAATCGTCCTCAGAACATCCAGAAAATCTAGAAGTTCCAAATGAAACAATGCTTGAGGATGATAAACAGTCTGATCATGGTTATGGAACTACATCTGAATGTGCTTCGGAAGTTCGAAATATTCGTCGAGTTCATAGTGATTCTGATATTGTTGTTTCACCTAAAAGATTCATGTGTTCTACGTCCAGAAAATAGTAATAATGAACATAAAATTTAAGGTTTTATCCTCTCATATATAATTTTTAATAATAGAAATAATAATAGAACCTTAATAATAATAAAAACCTTTTCTTCTCAGGTGAACAGACCAGAAAATATTTTAATATTACAGTACATGGCTTTATATTACTGGGAAGTTAATCAACGAGATGAATATAAAATGTAATAGCAAGAATCGTGCTTTTATTCTTTGAAAAATGATCTTTTCTCATTATTTGATTTATTTATTTATACATCCTTCAGTTTCCAAGTGACCCTATGGCAAAAGCATCTCGTGCTAACAATTAGTGAACGTTACCAGAAATGGTGGTAATGGTCTCAACCACCAGTTCTTAATATAAATTGTTATCTTATCTAGTTTATTGCATTTAATAAATCAAGATTTTGATACAATAACCACTCTACTTCAGTGTCTTTTTGTATTTTGATTGTGTGTAATATGTTTTATTTTCTTAATTTTTATTTATAAAAATAAAAATGAACAGTGTAAAATGTAAAATGATTACAATCATTTTGATTGTTTGGAAATAGCCGAAACCCTTTGTTTATTTCACATTTTCTTCGAATTTTTATTTAGAAATTGCTATATGATCGCCGGTTGTGTAAAATAAGGTTAATTCATTAAAACAGATGGCGTATCTTAAGCGCGGCCTGTCCAATGAAAGTCACCTATGCAATGTAATCAGGCTTATTTGTAATTAGTGCCAAACACATATTGAAGACTCTATTAAAGACTTTTTGATTGTTTTTGGTGGTTTGCGATAATGGTTTGCAGAGTTCCTATGGTAAAGAAGTATGTCAAATGATCAATATGAATATCAATATTCGACTTCAGAACCATTTTACTAAAATTCGAAACATATACAAACTTCAATATATAAAGAGCGAGGAGAATCGGTCGAAAGAACAATTCAAGCAATGTTTTTGTTCCTCAAATTTTAAAATTTTGAGAAAATGCAAAATTTTATATAAAATTGATATTTAATCCAAAGATAATTTTTGACAAGATTAACAAATTAAATCAAGGTTTAATCGAAATAACTGTTAGATTTGATGATGCCGATTATTTCTTAGATAGCTCTGTAAGTGATTCTCTTGTAAAATAATTTTTATCCAGAAGATAATCATATGCACCGTGAACAATCGTATGGAACCAAATAATCATCGCTGCACTAAAGAACGATAAAATAGCCATATTAAAAGGCCAAATTGGACCTAATGAATTTTCAATATCTCGCACACTGAAACGAATGAATCACTGGAACATGATTTCTCAGTTTCTTAAGGTTAATAACTTTTAATAATTTTTAACTCTTAAAAAAGCTATTAAAAAGGCATTAATACTGGGTTTGTTCAATATTCCCGTTCATAACCGAAATTTGGCTTATTTGTTGCTTTTTTGGAATTATTCATTATTTAATTATTTAATTGACAACTAAAATGTGCTTTAAAAAACTTGAGAAACTCCCTCAAAATAATATTTTGGGATAAGGCAGGTTTAAAATGAGGATAATCCACTTTGAACCAGAAACTTAAATGATTCATAGGAAAAATAAATATACTGAAAATAAATAAACTGATTTGTAACTATCCATTTCCCGATGGATAACCAAATAGGTGTTGTTTACATTATCATATCAAGCATCCTGATTCGATTCTTCGATAGGAATAAACCTATTAACAAAATAATAACGATCTGCAGCTATCTGTACCGAGGTAAAATCATTTTGCCCACCCAAAGGGAGTGATCTATTCAGAAACAATAAGTGTTAACCACTTTATTCTTTTTATATGATTTGCAGTTACTTTTTCCACTTAATTTCCTATAAATGCATTAACAATAAAAGAAAAAATATTACTTTAAACCTCAAAAGAAGTACATTTTTTTGACCTGAGATTTATCAAAAAAAGCCTGAAAAATATTTGCACTAACTTGATAAACATCCCAAATAATTTGTATGTTGTCTGTATTCCCATTGACATACTTATAATCGAAATAGTAGCTAATATTAATAATATACTGATTTCCACAGACATTATTAGTAACTGCGGTAATAAATAATTCGCTTGTTGACTTGCAATACCATAAATCTAGTAAAAAATAGGTACCATTTATTTTTCATTTTTTTCCTTTTTATTGGTTTCTTTATTTTATTAACATAGCATATTGCCCTTATTATTTTTTTAACAATTTCGCCTTATTTTATTTGATATATTTTTGTGTAGAGCCATCATAGATTCAATCCTTATGTTTGACAACAATAAATTTGCCAATAAACGTGGAATCCGAGTGGCTTTGACTCGTCTTTACTTTTAATTACACGCACATGGCGCTCTTACTTTTCGTGGTTATTTTTTTAATAAATTTTAATTTGAAGTCTGAATTTTCTTTAAAAGAAATTAACAATAATAAATTGCCACACCAAATCAATAAATAAATAGATTTCTACAAATGTCACACATTTTCGTCAGTTCTAAATTTATATCAAATCTTATTACATCAAACAAAATTTGCATTTTCGTTTCACCAATTAAATTTTTTTTATAATATAATTTTGGTAGAATCAAATATTTTTATCATATTTGACAATATCATACTTAGATGGCCGAGTTGCCTTAGCTAAGGCCGTCGATTCTTATCTCTCGATAAGAATAAACGTATCTTTAAATTGATCCTGGTGTTGCTGGACACACTTGTAATTCTTCTCACAGAGTGGTCATCTATGGTTAAGGGATTACACTCTGATCTAAAAATCCAAGTAACTAACCATCAGTACCGTTGTTACAGTCACAAAGAATAGCATTACGACCAATGTAAATGTTATCCCAATCTGCATCATATTTTTATTAAAATCGAGTCCTTAAAGTTTTGAGAAATTAATTTATAGACAGTCTTTCATGCTATAATTATAACACTATTGCGATTCCTTAATCGTAGTCCGATGGACATTCAGCAATTTGAACAGAACATTTTCCTTCGCTATTTATATGCATCAGAATGTCTCTGATGGTAGCAAACCTGTCGACGAAAAGTTCCCACTGGATACTGGGTATTCACCTATATTTTTGTCCCCAAAACTCCCTGATAGTCAGTGGAAATGTCTAATCAGAGTGAGCTTTACTTAATTGAAATCTAAAACACATAGTATAAAATATATAGTATAGTATAAATATAGATAAATAAATATAAATATAAAATGCATGGAAAAACTTACTTAAAAATATAATAACAAATATGGCGAGAAGCATTACTTCTACAATACTGCAAATTATTGCTGCTATCCGATAATGAAACAATTTGCACAAGGTCGGCACCATATAATAGTCACCATTTTCATTATAAATGAATATATCGCTTTGTGGACTTTTTTTTCCCTTATCAGATGAAGATGGACATTGCATATCAGTAAAATTATTCGCTGAAAGATTACGATATCAAAATGCTGCATAATGAAAGCATACATAATTACAGTGTAACCTCATAGTCCTTTCATTTAGCCTCACAGTTTACAAACATGATGATGAATCAATTATCGAAAAAATTCGACTGGATGGAAGTAGCATAGTTACAAATCTGGAAAAATTTTATTAACTGGAATTTAGCAATGAGCTTCAAGAAATAATCGGTTAAATCTATTCTGCCAAGATTTCTTACCATATAAGAATAGTGAAAAATAAATTTTGACACTTTTAAATAATTTAGCATTTTTTACTTTTAGTGTCACAGGAAAACATTAAAGGGAGTTCACATATTGAAGTATTGATATATTGCTTTTAAATAGCTTTAGAAATGGCTAAAAATACAAATCGTTAGAGAAGTTTTAACGAAAGAAAAAAGGTGAAAAGAATGACCAGCAAACAGTGTTCGGCAAGGTTTATCATGGAGACAATGAAAAAGGATGAAGGATGGATGACCTGATTCTTGAAAAGATTTTCGAAATGATCGGTAAATTCAGTGATATTTCATAGTTTCAATGAATTTATGATTATGATTGAAAAAAACTTAAAGAAATTATACAAAAGAAATTATAAATAGCACATCAAATTTCAGCATATAAATGATATGGTTATTTCAATAAACAATAAACAGTAGATCGCAGGTTCCCAACATGGTCGATATCGCCTCCCAGTAGAATGGCGAGAAAGTCAAGGAGGGACTTAATTTTAAGGGCATTTGAGGATATGATGGGAATATTTTTTGAAATATCTTAGCGATCCTTCATCTTTCTAATCTTATTCAATCCAATCATATTTTTTTATTGCAAAAAAGCACCTTAAAAGCTCATCGAATCCTAATGGTCTCCTGACCATTTCTAAATTATCACAACAAATATGGTCACGGCTTCAAAATTTTTCTATCACAAAGGTAGATGATAGTTGTGTTTATGATTATACTGTGCAGTACTGTAAATATTTTGGTTCATTGAGTAATTTATGCTTTAATAAGAGAAATAAAAGAAATCAATTTGTACACAGTGGTTGTACTATAGACAAAATAATCGAGCTTTTGTATGAGTTTGAACTTTTAAACTGAAGTTCGCGGATCAGAGAGAGCCTACGATGAACATTTCGAAATGCTAATATGAGGAATATCTGTTAAAAATATTCCTTTAGCGAACTGTGGTAACTGCATTGGTTCAAAAACATGGTTTCCTCATGCTGGTTAGGAATGGTGAAGTGGAAGTAGTGAATGGAGAATTTGGCTAGAGGTTTTATTCATCATTTCAGGTGTTATTTCAGAATTTTACAGTTCTCAGGGTCGCCAGCGCGTCGCCTCTCGATATGTCATCTTCCAAGTAGAACTCATTTCTTATTCCCACTTTCCACTTATGATTTTTTCAATTTACAGGCATTACATGTCTAATGTAAAGATATGTGAGGCAAAGAAGAATTATAGACAATATCGAATAATGTCGAATATCTTAATGATAATTTTAATTGCCTACAAATAAGATATCACCAGCATAACTAATTTGCCAAAAAATGTTCAATAATGAATCTGTTAAGCTGTTTAGATAAAATGGTCATTTGAAACATACATATAAAAGGCAAAAATATTTTCAAACGCTCAAGGATCAATTTTTAAAACGGCGAACGTCACGCTGAATAATATTTTTTTAACTGCATTCAAAGAAGAAAATGATGCAAGTTATTTTCTCGCTTAGTACTGAATGAGGAAACCACATACTATTAATAAAAAATTGATCCTTTCCTCTATTAGTAAGGTCATGCATACTGTTATGCACAAAAGATCATCTTTGATACTATCAAAAAAATTCCTCTAGTTTTCCTATTTTTAACGAAAATATAGTGCAGAGACGAATTGATGAAATGGTCACAAATAAAGTTTTAAGGAACAACTTAGTTTTCATTATAGATTGATGAATCTATTTTATCAAACATTGATATTAAAGGAGAATCATCGTTTTTAAAAAAGTCAGTTCTATGTTTTATGTTTTTTTATGTATTATGTGATCCATAGACAATATTTGGTTCAGAAACTTCTTCTTGGTGATCGCCTGCTCTTTACTGATCGTTTTTATAATACCTAATTTCACACTCGACAGAAAATCAGAAGCAATGCAGTGATAGATTGTTTCGATATTTTAGCATAGAAAGCATTGAAGACTATAATCGTTTGGTATTTCATATCGCACTTCAGTCAAAAGCCCCTGTTTAAATCAATTTTATGTTAGTATCCTGGTATCGTTATCTCAACTGTAGTTGTTTGAAAAAAAGATGAAGTACCAAAATTTATTGCAAAATAATTTATTGATATTTCAAAACGACATAGCTTTGCATAGCAAACAGTGCATAATGGAAAGAAGTGAACTCAGTTTGATCAAAACCATTCCTTCCATGTTTATATAAAACGACTTTTTAGTAAGAATTTTGGCGTTAAAAAATTATTCCAATTCCCTATCTTCCCTCAATAAAAAAAATATATCTGATTTACTTACAGGCTCACTTCATTAGTCGCTACTTTCAATACCTTTAATTCATAATTGGGTTTTAGGTCCATTTTTAGGTGCTAAACAAATGCCATTTCTAAAATTATTCAAATCGCTTCAACCACAAAACAAAAAATTAAAACCAAAATTGGCAAAAACTGGTCAAAACTTGTGGTCTCAAAAATAAATACAATCAATTTTATCCCGAACTGTGGGATGTACAAAAAAATTTTTTATTCCATTTATTACAGCATATTTTTAAAGGCAACTATAAATCCTTTGACGAAAAAGAGGAGAGTCGATGAACATTAGCCAATTATGAAATAAAAAATTTACCGAATTTTCTCATCAATTTTCTTTTTCAGTTTATTCGTTTGGTGATTCTTTCATTTTAATTTTTTATTTTTTATAATTTCAGTAAGAATTTATTAAAAATTTATTTTAAAATCATAATTTCTTTGATTAATTCTTTGCTACAGGCCTTTGCAATTCTAGTTTAATTTATTTCTTTAAATTTATTAAATTATCGTTCACATGGCCTTCAATCTTGAACAACGATGAGTTGCCATAGGTTACCAACCATACGTGATATTTGTGCTGCGTAAATGTTGAGTAAATTTGTCATTTTGCGAAGTTTTCTATTAAAGCCAAATTAGTATTAATAGAAATAAGCAATGGTTTTCTATTTTTAAAAATTATTCAATCTTCAAGGGATTTGCTGTAGCTAAAGACCAATTTAAATTTAGGTCTTAATACATGGCTTAGGGTTTAAAAATAGATTGGGGCCAGCTGTAAGGTAAAAACTGAAAAGATAAAGTAGGCATCGGGAATGTTTTTTCAAAATTATAATTCAGTTATTCAAAATTATAATTCTGTTTGCCATGTCGAAATTTATTTCAGTTTTCAAGGATTTGAACTTTTAATATTGATATTAATTAAATAAATTTGTTTAAGAAGTTGCAAGTGAACTGCGTGCTGTTGTTACACACTGAAAGCGATGAAATTCGTTCAACAGTTCTTTCGTCAACAGCTATCATTCACTATAAATATGAATAAATATAAATATGAATTCACTACCATTTCACATTTGATAGACTGATCATGCCTTTGTTCAATATTATAGAAAGTGGAGGATCATATTCTAATTCATCTTCTTTTAAGGCACCCATCATCTTTGGGTTCTTTGGCTACTAGGAAGATATTTCTTTATTGAATCACTTGAGTATGGAAGTGCAAATGAGTCTTCATTCCCATGTGAATTTCCCTTCTGATGGCAGATTTATTCTTCTCTAACGACAAAATCAAACAAATAATATTCAGTTTTAGTCAAAACAACATACCATACCTAAGCGAGTAATTGAATTCTCCAGAAAGAACTCGTTAAGATTTTAAAATAAAATCGAACACAAAATTAATTGTTTAAAATTATTGTTATAAGTAAAAATTTCAAAATTATCAAGTTTAGCTTGGATTTTGCAGAAAAATCATTACAAGCACCGTCGCCGATCAAGTGTCTCGGTTTACATATTGAAAATAAAATAGCAAACGTCCTTTGGTGGAGAAAAATCGGATCGGTCTTTTTTCTGTATTTGATATTGCTTATGTGCTTATGTGCTACTTCCATGACATTCATTTCATTGAACAAATTATCAAACTGCGGATCGAAATTTGCAAGATTTTTATCTTTTACCCATATTTCATGAAAAATTGGAATTTTTATTTAACACCTTTTTTTCAAATTTTTAAGTTTCACTTTTTATAGATTAACCATATTCTGCAACGTCTAATTCCTTTTGTTAATGTTCCAGAAAATTGAGAGAAATTTAAGAATGTTAAATCCGCGTACATCATTTTTATCGCTCAGTTATCAATGATCGTATGCCATTTGCAAGTGGTTGTATAGATTTTTTCGCTATGAATCTACAGAAAGATTCAACGGAAGTTTCATAGTTTGCAACAAATTACGAGTAAGAAGGTACTTTTTTAAATTTTTTCAAGCAAATTGTTTTATTGTCAAAGTTTTCTCGCGATAATGAAGCAGTGTCAAAATTTCGTCTTCTGATTGCATTTCTGATTTGATCTACTTCTTAAGGAATGGGGATGAGGCATCTTTGGCAAAAAGTCATTTGAGAATAGAAGTACCGCCCTAATTCCACCTTTCTATAGTAAGATTTTATCCAAAAAGATGTAGAAATTAAACTTGACTGAAACAACAGGTCATATTCTTACAATTAGGCCATCGAGGAATCTTGACCACAATAAGCTTTCCACAATTTTTTATGAATCTTTACTTTTTTTTCTTTAATTTATTAAATTCAAATTTGGAGAGTTGAACTCAGTGGATTGTTGCTTAATTCGGAGCGTCAATGCTGAAATCCTACTTCCTGCAAGAGTAAGTCTGCCCAAAAATCCGGATGATGCTGTACTTCTATCGCTAAGTGGTTCCTTGGCATATGTCTTGTACAATAAGCCAACGAAGTATAACCAATAATGTTGAGGGCTGTCGCCGAATGGCGAAGATAATTGCAAATATGAGTAGATCATCTGCATCCCACTTGCTTCAATCTCTTTCCCAGCGAGAGCATTGGCAAAATAAGAGAGAAAAGAGCTGGAAAGTGTGTTAGAAAATATCACGGAATAATACTAAATTCCCTCATGAGAGGTACAATAAAGATAGCTTCTTTATTTTGAGAGAATGGAAGACCAATATAAATATTCCGTCCACCCCTCTCAAATAGAATATAAGTTCCCAAGAGATCATTTTCGGCCATTTTCGGTTTGGGGAAAGGGAGGATGGAGGAAAGATGGTGTAGAAAATGGGTTGAGGAATTGAGGAGCGTTGTGCAGGGACATTACATTATTCATTTCAGTCGTTATTCTGTGGCACTATTGTGCCCCATTCATCTCCCAAGAATTTGTCAACCCATTTGGAGGATTACAGTATTATAGGATTTGCTAATTTTTTTAATTATCTTAAAATTTCTTCTATTCTAATGTTTTTATGCTTTTATATTAAATAAATGGTTTAATTATCCAAGTTTGAGGCTCCGGACATCCGCAGTGAGATATTTATAAGAGATATTTATAAGAAGAACGGTCGGAGAATGTATAGTAAATTTTGTTAGTCAAAAACTCCCACTGGCAGGAAATTAAATTCTATACTACATAGTGGAACGGATTCCTGAAATTTTAATATATACTGGAAATAACAATCGACAGCCCCCTTAATCGAATTTTATTTAGATTCACGTTCAATTTGTTCACCACTATTTATCCAATGACGTAAATCAGAATGCAAGATAATACCGCTGTCATTTGGTCTTTCCGTAAAATAAATTCATTCTGGAAGTTATTTAGACGATTATTAAAAATAAATGGGTGTTCTTTTAGTTAATTAGCTATCAGCTATTTTTCGACAGTTTTCCTCTTCTTCTAGCAGCCCGCACCATTAAGGATTTGGCTTGTTTATTGAGCACTTCTAAGCCTCCTGATTCGATGGTACTTTTGAAAGCCGTTAAGCCGTTCCTTTTTCCATCTCTAAGCCTATATCGCTGAGCTGTCTACGCGTTCGAAATCTCCTATGATTTCCTATCATTCTTTGATTAATCTTCTATGCTTTCGTCGCTATCCATTAATTCCTACTGCATGCTCAGTGCATATAATTATTTGACTTAATGTAAATGGTATTCAAGCGAAAGTGTATGCAATCATGAGAGATTTCGTCCATTTGGCAGATAAGATTTACCTTAAACAAAAGAGGTAGATAGCTTCCGGATAACTTCCACTCTTACTGGTCAAATTTCGTAGCTGCAATGCTATTATACCATGGCCGGTGGCCGGGTGGATATGAACTTTTTGTCTTCTGGCTAATTTCATGGTAATCTCTGCGAGGTTTCGTCAGAAGAAAAAAAATTACCTATTATTCAAGCTACCTGAATTGTATAAGTAAAAATTCAGTAATATTTCAAGACGATTATTAAGTTTTTCTATGGATCGACTGTCAATTCGCAATTCGCAAAATAAAGAGATAATATTCATCGAATTTATTTTCCTGAAATCAGTAAGTCATTGATTGGAACCAAGATTCGGAATGGACTCTTGAATGTCGAAATTTTACCATTTGTAAAATTTTTTGGTATTGCTTAAGAAATTCAGCGGAAATCCTATGGTTTGACCAAGGCAAATCCATTAGAATCCATGGAACTATCCTATCAACTTTTGAATGGATTTCTTAACCGATTTTATTCACCTTTTTTTGTCAAAAGGTTTTTTGAAGCTTTGTTTTCGAAGCGAATATATAGAAGAAAAAACGAATACATATAAAGAAAAATAGCAAATTCTATTTAATATTCTCGGCGACCAAATAAAAATATAGATTTCAGAAATCAGATGGTGGAGAGTATCAAATTCTGATGGCAAAACAAGTAAATAATTATTCAATTTGCAGTTTTAACTTCAAAAAAAATCAATTCAGAATTCGTTCCGTGCAACAATAATAGTTGATATGATTTTAATTTAAAAGACAAGAAGAGCAATGGCAGTATTAAGCCATATCAGTTCAATTTATTTTTACGGAAAATATGTTTAGAGGAGGTTATCAATGTCGTTCTCCACTGATAATTTGAAAAACAGCAGTGAACCATTAAAAATGAATGGCGAGGCAAAAAGAAGCAAAAAGTTAAAGGCAAATGAGTTTCATCTCCAATGATGACAGAAGAAGCTAAAAAACAGGTTATAAGGTATGAAAAAAAAATTGGTTAATGATGAATTTATCATTTCGTAATATGATTTCCATGAAAACTTCCTTCAATTTTATCGTCTTGGGCAATTTAATTTAAATTTTATCAATCGTAGAGCAACGCATAAATCTTATCTTTGGCTTCATCAATATCTTCATTTATGGTTTGGTTCTACTTGGCTGAAATTCTTTCATTGGAGATTTGCGTATGAGAGCAGTAATAAAGCTGTCATTGCTACTTGAATTTTGACAAAACTACTCTATGAATCAAGACAATCGTGCTTGTTGAAACAACATCTCACTCGAACAACATTATGTTAAGTGATATGTAATTGGGTTGGCCAGTGGTCTGTTTTTGAATTCGTAAATCAATTATTATTTTTCAGGCCAATTCAATATTGTATTCGTTAAGAAATCATCATCGCCTATCGATGAAAGAAAGCATTTAAATTATTGAAAAATAATTTATTAGAGAAAAATGAAAATAAAGCAAAATCGTGTTGTAGCAAAAACCCAGTCTATAGGCCCTTGTTGAGCTTGCTTTTTCTATTAAGATGAGATAATTATATGGGTATTAAAACAAGGCACTATAATCAGAAAGCCATATAAAGATAAAAGTACAGCGGTTACCTTACACTACTCGGATCTTTTCATAACAGGTTTACTGTTGCCAGAATAACCGAACTAAATATCGTAAAATGATAATCTAAGCAATATACACATAAGCTAAATGGGAAAGTTAAAATTTCTAGTCATCTATAAAGAAATTTTTAACCACATATTTTTCATATTGATGAAGATATTGCAAATTTTTTTCATTTTTATTTTCAACTTGCTGGTTCATCTGATATGATAGATTATTTTATTGTTCTCTCAACTCAGTAAGTTTCTTGATTTTGCCTTGTCTTTCTGGGCTCTATTTTCAATTTATTTATAAAGCTACTTATGAGAACAACAGGTTTATTTTCCTGAGTTTCAAGTTTTAATAATATCCATGTTCAATTAAAAATGGTTTCAAATCGTTCGTTTATCATTGGATATCGTTGGTTCGTACCATTAGATCGCAGCAGTTGTTTATGGTCATTCTGTTGAAAATAGTCGACCATATTTTTTAAATTAAAAAATTTGCACTTTTTTTTAGCAGTTATTTTTGAATAACAATGCAAGTGCAAGATGCAAAAACAAACTGAGAGTTGATATTTCAATTGGCATCGTTGAAGAATTTATAGATAAAGAGTTGCAAACTGGTTTCTTTAATGTAATGTACAAATATGCTTTCTCACTACAAAAAATCAAATCTCCAACTTAAAGCGCTGCATTTTAAATATTATTCAACATTTTTCCCACTTACAAGTAAGTATCCTTTTAAAATGTTTGTTTAAGAAAATTATTTCATTAAAGAGATCGAAATACAAAAAATTTTCACAGTATTCATTCATTTTCACAGTATATTCATTCATAAATCATTGAATAACTATTTAATATTTAGAATATTCAGATATAAAGTTATTCGGTTTTCATTTCTGGCTGGGCTTCCGTCTTTGACTAAAAAATGAGATCCTTCCACGAGAGGTAGCCATTTGCGGAAAGAAATATACTCCACAGATTCTAGCACCAACATAATTTTAATGACAGGTTTACTCATTTCAAATGATATATGCCAATTATGATGACTGAAATGTTAATTTAAGCGACATACTACTTGACTATATTTTTGAATATTTCATTAAGAAAATCATACCTGTACTTCTAATCTTTTTAGCAAAAAACAACGCTTTATTCAAAATTTTCCTTCATCGAAATATATTTTGTAAGTGCTTTCTATTTCTTCTTTCTTAATTTTCTGGAGAAAGCAAAAAAGCTTATGGATTAAATTTTACTGACTCCAGTACCAATTCTAATGACTGATTTGGTCATTTTTTGAGGAATATTTTTGGATTAAGGATTAAGCTGTTTGTTAGCCATAAAAATGGCATTAAGTCCGGCAATCCGATAAACTGAAAAATGTCATAGATGTGATTAGAAATGGAAAAAGAATTGGTTTCCATTCACTAGTCTTCTGGAAATTTCGCTTTCCTTATATTGACGCCTATCAGTTCGAGATCAATCGCCATTGAGGGTCTCTAAAAGGTCTATGTTTCGATTTTTCGAAATATTCTTTTCTGTTATTTGACTATCTCACTTTATTTAAACGACGAATTGCGACTTTATATTTCACCATACTTTCCAGTACTAAACAGGATTTTTTGCAGTAAAATTTCTTGTTTATAATGTGGTTTTCTTATAACGCTAATTATCGCTTCAATCGCCGTTAATAGGATTCGAAATTTTTGTCAGAGATCATTTGGCATAGAAGTAAAGACGTATTGGTCTTTAGCACTTCCGACACGGAGCTTAATTCTGTCCCTGTCGCAAACCTAAATCTCGACATTCGAGATGACAATCAAGCATTTAACCATTTAACTGCCTCACATGGATTTACGGGTTTTTAACTTTCTCAGAATTTGAATAGGAATTAAAATCTCAAATAATTTAAATAAAAAGATCAAAATGCTAAGAAGGGACGATTCGAAACGAGTAGCAATTTATTATGAATGATTTCAAATGCATTTTTGAAGTTTTTTTGAATGCATCCAAAGCTTAAATCGTGGACCGAAAGGCGGAGTTCTCTCTTCTTCCATCAATCGTTCATTTATATTCTCTTATGTTGAGCCGCAGACAAATTCATTGATCTGGAATTTTCAGCTAACTAACATATTTGCATTTTTTCGTTTATGTATTAAATTCGTCGCGATCATAGCGATATATCATATCATAGCGAAATCAATGCAATATCTGTTGATCGCCATAATTGTTATTTTATTTATTATGTTAACTGCTGTTATTATAATGTCATGGATTCGTTGTCGGCGTTCGAAATCAAGTTATGAACTGGAAGTTGCCGTACTGCAAAATCAAAAAATCCAGAAGGAATTTTACGTTTAATTCGAAAAATTTAAACAAATATCGTCGTTCAAATTTTCTTTTCTTAATAATAATTGATAATTTTTTTATCGATTCTCTACGTCCCTTATGATCACTTTTAGTATTTGTATAAGGAATCACTGCGCAATCTACGCGCTACTCAAACGATCACACGTTTCAGAATTATAAAAGTCACGAACTTTTGATTAACCAATTGACCAATTGAATTAATTAAATTCGTCAATAGTCTGTTCGTGCTAGAAATTAAATAAATTGAGCGGTGTGAAATTTAAAATTTTCATCTCTGCGCTGTAAATAACCATAGATGTGGAAAGAAACATCCATAAAGCTCATTCTGCCAAATGCTTCAAATGTTTAAATTAAGGCAATAAAATGCCAGCGGAATCAACAAATTTCTTCAATTCATGACTGCTCACTCGCTTAAAAGCTAATTTAACCACAATATGCAAATAGCAGATGGATTTTCTTGGGCGGTAATGGAATGAAGGAGAAGCTCACCTCCATGATTGTCAAATTTCTTTTTCATGGCACGCTCGGCGATATTAATTTTCAAAAAAGTGATATATCTGAAAATCTCATCAAAATGTCAAAATTTTTCTAAATGTCAAAATAGTTTGATGAAAAGATTCTTAAAAAATTATACATCGATTATAAATACATCGATTTATCGAAATCTCATCAAAATGTCAAAATTTTTCTAAATGTCAAAATAGTTTGATGAAAAGATTCTTAAAAAATTATACATCGATTATAAATACATCGATTTATCGAAATATTTTATAAAACATTGGAACAAAATATCGGATTTTGCTAGCATAATATTTTAATCAATATTTTAACTTAGATATTAGCTCCTCAGGATCAAGTTTTATTGTTTTTCTTGCATTTTCTATTTTTATAAGTAGTATTCATTAAATTCATTGTTAATTTTTTTCATATAATCCTTTATTCTATGAAGGATTATGTCGATTAGAGTTCAAATATTATTATGGATTCAATCTTTTAATCCTTAATAATTTCGTAATTTCTCTATATATTTAAATTTTTAAATGATAATTCACTGCCATATTTAATCTTTAAATTACTATTTGATTAATCGCTTTCTATTAAATTAAAATTGGCATAACCGAATTCGTTTCGCCAAATTTTTTGTAAAAATTCTCTTGTAAATAATTTGGCATAATGGGCCATTAAGGCGAATTAAATTATTGCAAGTCATCATTAAATCCTTCAAAATACATTTGAAAACATATTTCTGCTCGTTGCATTTTATTGAAATTACTGGTCCCTTTTTGTTGCGGCCTTTTTGTGATTGAAGTGCTCGATTCTTTTTGTACAAATATTAATTTTTTTTTAAAAAATACCATTTTTCCACCACTTTTTGATTAGGTTTGTTCTGTTGGCTTGTCTGATTAGATAAATTTTGTCGGAGAGTCATAGAAATGTGGCCAGCATTACGCAGATTTTTGAAATATATTTATTCTTGTTGCAGTAAAATTTCAAATGCTTTTTGGTATTAAATTAAATATTAAAATTGAAATCAAATAAAATATTAATATTAATGGCTTCTTTTTAAAAATTTCATAATTTCATAATGCATAATTTTTCTGAAAAAAAATTTATATAATTTATATTTATATACATGTAAGGAAGAAATAAACTTTGCGATTCTACTTCATGAACGCTTGATACACAATCCTACTTTTTAAAATATTTTTAAATATTTTTGAAAAATTAAAAAATTAAATATATTTTTGGAAATTAACATTTTTTTGCCATTTTTATGTTACCCAAAGAAATTAATCTACTCAATTAATCTACTCAATTCAGATGCTTGATTATGGTATAGTGTCGTGCCATTTTCCCATTTTGGCTATCTGCTTCATAAATTTGTTGATTGATAATCAATAAATAATATATCAATTAGTTGAACCTGGAATAAAATTTTTTCCTTGAAAAATTAATGACAAGAATCGTGCAACCGCTCAAATATATAAATTATAATAAAATATACGTTAAGCATAAATGCATGAAAATATAAGTCCCTTTTTGCGGCCTTTTGCATATAAATTTTTTTTAAAATTTCCTATCAATATTAAACGTTATTGAAAATTGGTTTTTAAAAAAATTCAGTGAAAGAGATTTGGTAAATAAATTGAATCATCCTTCCATTTAAGATTTCTTCTTCTTTTAAAAGCTCTCAACATTTCTGGTTAGGCTGGTTCCGCTGGCTACATCTCCAAGCTGGGTCCAACGCCATCGCTAGTAATAACTCCTTTTTCCATCGTCTAAGTCCACATATCGCTGGTCCGTTCAAAATTTTTCCTGACTGTATCAGTCCTCCTGATTGTATCGGTTCAGGTCTTGACTGGCCCTCATCGCTTTTGACATCAACTCTCACAAGTAACGAAATATGCATCGATTTCTGTAGTGGAGAACGTGCCCTAACCAGCGAAAGCGATGCTCTGTGATAACATTATTAATACAGGTGGTATTTAAGCGAAGATGGATACAATTCCTTTGCCTGATCATTTGAGATTAAAGTATATCCAAGATATTTAAAGTCAAGCAGGTAAGCAGATCAAAAATAGACATCATCATGTTGTATATGGCACGAAAATACTTCGTTTTATTTACATTGACTTTGAGTCCAATTCTCGCAGCAGTTGTTGACACATTGTTTAACATTGTTTAACATTATTTACATTCCATTATAAATGCCAGCAAAAATAACTAC